>JBBPBP010009777.1:9560548-9582547 GCA_037974735.1 Cicer chorassanicum | reverse complement strand
AAAAAAAAAAAAAAAAAAAAAGATAAAAGACTAAAACGTTAACTGAAATTAAGTTAAAGACCACGAATGCAATTTAGCCTTAAATTAATCTTCCTCGCATGGCAGTGCATTAGGAGGGGCTGGGTATAATTAACTTTAATTTCCCTCTCTTCTTATATCTATCTCAACTTTAATTTATTTGAGAGAGGTGGAGGGGCTTGACTAAAATGAAAGTGGCATGGCACTCTAGTTTGAAACTTGAAAGGTTGGCAGAAGCAAAACATATTTATTATTTACAAAACAGAAGAAAGGGAGAAAGGAAAACAGAAGCAAATCAACTAATGCCTAACAAAACCACTCCCATAATAATTGATATTTTTAAACTGATTAATACTGCTACGTGTATATCCAAAACAAGTAGTGTTGTGTTAAAATATAAACCTTACAAATTTTACATGCTTAAAGGAAACTAACGCAGTAACAACCCTCTAATACTTCATCTACCACTATAAGTAAAAATTAGTCAACGAAAATTTATGTGGTTAAAAAAAATACAGTTCTCAATTGAAAAACAAATAAAAACAGCAGCATTTCAGGTATGTCTAAATTACACCGTCTTCTGTACTCAAAAGAACTACATCATATACCTGTTCGATTTTTCGCCTATATTGGGTTTGAACGTTTGCAGATGTATTTCAGGTTTATTATGTTTTAAGCTGAGGTAAGGTAAAACAGACCTTTAAAGCCCTGGCTTTGTCTAACAGTATACTATACTCAATTTATGTTTATGTCTCTCAATCTGTGTAAAACAGACCTTGTTCAGCAACACATTCAAAATACACTAGCTAAATTGTTAACTAATCTTAATCTATAAACTGTCAACTTACATCAAATGATACTAAAGGTAGATAACTAGAAAAAAAGTTATCTTACCAATGAAGTCTCTCCAAATTATTTAATTGACCGATCCCAAGACTAATTAGTCATGAGAATTGATTCTGATGAAGTTCGAGTGCGGTAAGATTATGAAGCTCATACAATTCAACAGGTAAACTGACTATGGATAAATTAACTGGAACTAGCACTCCAAATAGGGAAAAATTGACTATGGATAAGCAAGCCGAATCTAATAAAAAATGCAAGCAACAAATCAACAACAAAAGAAAGTAAATGACCAGAACTAGATATAAATAGAGTACAACAGAGAAGAAATCCATAATCGAACATACAAAACAGCAGACCTAGAAAAACATGTCAACTGGGAACTTTGAAAATCCTATCGCAGAACAGGTCAACTAGAAAAACAGCTTAGACATAAGCTTAATTGAAAATACCTCTATGAAAGTAGCAATGGCGGCAATGTCAGAATTCTGATGATTTTACAAATAGGGGTAGGGCCAACAGATTGAATACTTACAAAAACCCACTAAACAGTACCCTGCACCAGATTGGTGGTCATTGTCCAGATATAATTTACATTTTTAAAACTTATTACACAAAATAGACAGAAAGGAGTGACTTTAACATTATATATATGCTAATAGAATTTAGAAGCAGAATCTAATGTACCCCAAAATAAACAGAACTTGGAAACAGTAATCAGATTATCATTAATTTAACATTAAAAGAAATAATGAATTAATGAATATGTATTAGTTACTGAGTCATTGGGATAGTTTGATAGAGATTGGTATCTATTGTTGATAAATTAAAGAAAGAATCTGAATTGATAGAATAATTCTATGCAGAATTTGTCTTAGAACAAATGTATATATTATTATCAAATAATTCACACACCAAAACATTTGAGTTCGAAACAGAACCCTAAAAATTTGAAACAGAACCTTAAAAATCAATAACACTAGCAATAAAAATCCAAATATTGAAACAGATCCGTATATATCAAGAACACTAGCAATAACTAGCAAGGTACCAAATGTTCAAACAAATCATAAAAATTTGAAAATGAAACCCTAACAGATCAACACTTACGATGGCAGAGATGTTGAAATGCGATGGCGAAGTCGTGTCCGAAACCTGGTCGCACAGAGAAGGGTTGCATCGAAGATGAGATACTGGTTACGGGTTTCGCAGGGAGACTAGAGTTGAGCATGGAAAGAGGGTTCCTAGAGAGAGTAGGGTTTGCAGGTGAGAGTGAAAAAACCAAAGTTTACATGCATGCCTATACTTAAAAAATTAGAAGGATCCTATGACTGTGTTTTTTTAAAAAGTGTTTTAAAAGACCATGATTCTATAACAACGCTTTTATAAAAATCGCTTTAAAAGACCATATGAAAGCGCTATGTAACCCTATAACAGTGCTTATAGAAAAGCGTTGTAAATATTTTGACCTTATGTTATTATTATATATTGATAAATACTAGAGTTTGAATGAAAAAATTGACAAATTCTATTATATTGTTGATAAATAAATAAAAACATATTTAATATATAAATCTGTGACATAATAAAAATATGCACATTTAGTCGGTCAACAAAACACTCTCTATTTGATTCGGATTTTATTTGATTCAGATTTTTTTTTCCATTATTTTTTTACTTGATTATAGGCATTAAAGGTATTAAAGGGAATGATTTTTTTATGGAAGGATTGATTTTAATTTTTTTTTTTTTTTACTAAAATAAGCGTTATGTGACCCTATAATAGCGCTTATAGAAAAAGCATTGTAAATATTTTGACCCTATGACAGCGCTTTTCAAAAAATCACTTTCTTAGCCTCTGTGTATTTTTAAAATATAATACAACAATGCTTTTAGTTAAGAAGCGCTGTTAAAGGTGAGCTATAAAATCTATATTATGGTGTAGTGAAATTCTGTACCGGAAAACTTGAAAAAAAAATTCTAATAAAATAGAAAAAATTAGCACTTACTTGTGTACCGGAAAATTGAAATAATATGACGGTGGAAAATGACAAGTTTTAATATTTATACAAAGACAAATATATCATTTCATCGCATTTGTGAAGTGGAAATATAATTTAAAAGGTACAAGGTAAAATTTCTCAGTAAAATTTAATGGCTGGGCTGGCCCGCAAAGTGCTGGACCTGGCCCAAACAACCCAAGCCCAATGACAGCACGCCCGATGTAGACTGGATAGCCTATTTTACCAACTCTTTGTATATTCTCACTGCTATAACGTTACAACTGCTTACCAAATTTATTAGATACATGTTTCTTCATTAATTAATCCGTTTATTGAGGCTGCTTACTCTATTTTGTGTACTCTAAATTGAGTTAGGTGTGTACTACGGGTTAAGTTAGAGTTTAGTGTAATTTGAACCTTGGTGTTTTTTATATTTTATTTAGATGAAACAGACAATTAAATATCATCTTCAATTTCTCATAGAAGGTGTGAAATATTACTAATGATGTCGGGCTATATGATATTAATCAATAAGAATTAACTTATCCAACAAAAAATCAGATAAAACAAATTACAGAAATTTAAATTTTGCAATCAATAAATAATGCATAAATACATTTTTTTGGTACAATATAATGTATAAGTTTAATCTTAATCTAAAATCATTTGATATGTTATTAAATTATCTCAATAATTTTACAATTTTGCTACCCACACCCCTTTTTTGCTAATCATACCCTTCAAGTTTTTTTAAAAACGGGAGTTCTCAAAATACCCTTGGTTATTTATTACATTCTTTAAACCATAACTTATCTTTCTATCTTCATCTTCAACTCTAAACTCTCTTTCTATCTTTATCTTCTACCTTACTCATATTCATCATTTTCTCTCACACCCCCTTGTCATTCTTCGTCCATTTTCAACAACTTCAATATTTTCAATCATCTTCATTGACTCCCATTTAAATCAGGTTTGCATCATCTTGTTCTTTTTCTTGTTTTTTTACAATATTTAGTTAGAGTTATGTGATTGAAATTGATTTTGGTAAAAATAAAATTTATTTTGTCAACTGATTTTGGTTACGCAAACTGAGTTTGCCCATAAACATACGTGAACTCACGTATGTTACTGGGCATACTCAGTTTGCGTAACCAAAAGTAGTTGACAAAATGAGTTTCATTTTCACCAAAATCAGTTTCAATCACATAACCCTAACTAAATATTGTAAAAAAACAAGAACAAGAACAAGATGATGCAAATCTGATGTAAATAGGAGCCAATGAAGATGATTGAAGTTATTGAAAATGGAAGAAGAAGGATAAGGGGGTGTGAGAGAAAATGATGAATATGAGTGTGAAGTAGAAGATGAAGATAGAAAGAGAGGTTATGATTGAAGATGAAGATAGAAAGAGAAGTTATGGTTTAAAGAATGTAATAAATAAGTAAGAGTATTTTGGATATTTCGTTGTTTAAATAAAAATTTGAGGGGTGTTGTTAGCAAAAAGGGGAGTGTTGGTAGCAACATTGATAATTTTAGAGAGATAAATTTTTATGCATTGATAACGTAAAATATTTTACGCGTGAATTCAATTAAATAACACCATTATCGTGTCAGTTTATGATGTTAGTTCATAAAATATCTCTACAAATATCATGATTGGTTGTAATGTTTTTTTTTACGATGACTATGAATATAGGTTAAATCCAAATGGTCATTTCACTTTAAGATGTTAGGTTATAAAATATCTTGTAAAAATACATGTTTTTGATTATACACAAAGACCAATGGTGACAACGCTCAAAGCAACAAAAAGAAGAATTCCTCCAAAACATTTCCAACCATCTTTTGATAAATTAAAAATAGATAGATTATGTAAAGGTAAATGATTCAAGCCATAATTCAATTACAAGAGAACCTTACATGTTTTGCATATGCATAAACAATCTTTTCAAAAGTCCAAAATAATATTTTCAAAATATTAGAATCTTTATTTTTGACTAAATACAACATTGTAATCGAATACAACACAGGTGTATTCGGATACAGATGAAAATTGCTAAGTCAGTAGCAAAAATGTCTCATCTGTATTCGACTACAACCAAGGTGTATTCGAATACAGATGAAAATTTGCTAAGTCAGTAGCAAAAATGTCTCATTTGTATTCGACTACAACCAAGGTGTATTCGAATACAGATGAAAAATTGTTAAGTCAGTAGCTAAAACTCTTCATCTGTATTCGACTACACAAAAGTGTATTCGGCTACACAGTGAAAAATTTGAATAAATTTGAACGTTGCAGCGAGTTGTATTCGAATACAGATATCTTGTAATCGAATACAACTGGAAGCAATGCAATGTTTCAGTTCTGAATTCAATCTAAAACATTGCAATTCTTCCTCAAACCTCTTGGATCAAAGGCCACGAATCTAAAGAGATGTTTGAGGACTATAAATATGTCATAACTTCATATTCAAAATACGAATTCGAATTACACAATTTCAAAGACTTTGAACTAACTTTTCTGAATTTTTCTCTAAGTCATTTTCAGAAATTCAAGTACTTGCATATCATTTTCATATCCTTAAGGTTCTCAAAGTACTTGAATAAATCTTGGATTGTTATCATTCTACCTCCTTCCTACTCCTATACTCTTATCAAAACAACAAGTGTTTGTAAAAGAAAGTTGTACTTTCTTTAAGTGTTATATCTAAGATAGTAGTGTTCTATCATAGAAAGTTTGTTAGAAGATTGTAGCCAAGGTCCCAGGGTGAGGACTTGTACATATTCTGACAGATAGTGAAGAAAATCTCTTGTGGTGAGCAAGAGGACTGGACGTACCCTTGGTTATAAGGGGAACCAGGATAAATTTGCAGTGTTCATTTACTTACTATTATTTACTTCTTCATCTACCAACATTAAACGCAAAAATCAATCACTAAAATTCTAAAAACTATCAAAATAACCAAACACCTAATTAACCCCCCTCTTAGGTGCACATCTGATCTTACAATTGGTATCAGAGCAGGTTCAAGGTAACTTACTCCTTGATCAAATAACTCATGGCTTCCGCACAAACAGTTTTTAGAGACGGTGGCAGCAGTAACAAACCACCATGTTTCGTCGGCGAACATTATGATTTCTGAAAGATACGAATGCAAGCATATCTTGAGGCACAGGGAGACGAAATATGGGATGCTGTTGAAAATGGCCCCTACATCCCAACAACAGTTATAAACAACAAAGAAGAAATCAAGATAAAGAATTCCTGGACCAATTGAATTATTTGTAGAGACAATAGTTTAATAAGAGAAATCTTGTACTGTAAAACTTAATTCTAATCTTTAATCTACTACGCAATTAGGGGTTACTTTGTAATTAAATATTCTATCGCTAAGGAATTAAGGCAAGAATAATAAAGAGAATTTGGTGATAGTTCAATAAAGGAATCTAGTAACTAGGATCAAATTAGAAGCCAAGGTTGAATTCAAAGTGAAGCTCATCTCTAACATTTTTCTTA
The DNA here is from genome assembly GCA_037974735.1 of Cicer chorassanicum. NCBI lineage: Eukaryota > Viridiplantae > Streptophyta > Magnoliopsida > Fabales > Fabaceae > Cicer > Cicer chorassanicum. Next base: position 9,576,165 of record JBBPBP010009777.1, on the reverse strand, counting down.
TTATAAAAGTTTAATACTATTACTCTAGTTAGTTTCAAAAGTTATGGAATCATTTTGATAAACATATTTCAATAGTATAATAAAATCCTTGAGTTCGACACTCGGTATTACCGTTTTGTTATTACCTGCAACAATTCAGTACACTTGCTAAAACGCTATCACACCTTTTGTTTGTAACCTAGTCCAGTAGTGATTGCATCCCTCGACTACTTGACTGTACTAAACTACAAGGTTGAGAAGGGACATGACGTGTGATTCAGTTGGTGAATTAGTGGATTAAATCATTCAATTTGAAGGGACATGACGTAGTTATGGTGTTGTTTGTGAACCAGGATAAATTGGCTAATGTTGTTATGTGTTTATTGTTTTATCTGCTCTGTTTTTACCACTCTATTTGAATCTTGTTAAAAATAGTTTTAAAATAAAACACAAATCAAATCCCATTTTTCTTGTGTTTCTCGTTCTACAAGTGTCTATGTTTGACTTGATATGTTTAAGTGATGTAATGATAATACTTAGATGTAATTTGTGATATGAGTTTATGTGATGATGATGACGATGGAAGAATATGATTTTAGGAATTTATGATGAATATATTGATGTCACCTTATCGTTGATGAAATAATGGTGATTCCATCCCATGTTAAATATAGTGATCTTAATGGAAAGAGTAGCCTAGGTCAAGGAGAGGAGAAAATAAATGTGAGAGGTAATTGCCATAGAGATCTTCTTGTCATCATATAGGCAAGGTCTAATAAGCCTGATGATGTTGGAGAAGTACAAATGAATGAGCGTAATTGTGGAGATCTATTGTTGAGACTAATGACAAGGCTGTTAAACATTGAGGTATTCTGGTGGGGAGTTCCTTTCTAACTTGGGGGCTTTGAGTATGTTTTTAACGCAAAAACCAACATCAAGACCAAAAAGTTGTTTGAATGAAAAGTCATGATCATCTTGTTTTCATGGAACTCTTATTTCAAATTGTATTTAATTCATTGTCAAACCATGTTTTAAATCCCATTGACTAAAGTTAGCCAACTTTTGAAAGATCTGTGTGCTTAAACTTTGATAATGGATGAACTTATCAAAATGGATAAGAATAGTTCATTTACTCTTTGCAAAATAGATAAGAGTTTTTCCTATCAGTTTCTTTGTTTCTATGGAAAGTCTTACGATCCATATTGCATATGAAGTTATGTTCAACGAACAAGTTCAATATAGGTGGAAGTATGCTTTTCAAAGATTGATGAGTGGTTTGAAGCGATTAGTTAAAAATGAGGATAGGGTGGAAGGGGGTAGAATACAGTTGCATAATTTAACAAACATAACAATTGGAAGTGATTTAAATGCCAACATTATATTTTTTACATAACCTTTTGTTATGTTGGTTTAGTCATATAGCTAATCCTATTTTTTGCATTGAGTCTTTATACTATGTTAATTTTAAGTTAATGTAAATTTTAATTTTACCCTATCAATAGTGCCGCGTCCGATTTGTCAGCGAAAAAGGAGTCGCCACCAATTTTATTTTGTTCAAAGGAAAAATTGGATAAAACCTAAAATAATGATTTTTGAACCAAAAAATTCGGATTCGAGAGTCAATTACGAGTAGGGAAAGTATTACCACCCTACAACGTCCGTTAAAACGGTTACTCTATAATTAATTGTATACAAACTATTTATTTATTTATTCATTTATTTTTACCCCAAAAAAATACTAAAAAATAAATAAATTATTTACATTAATAAAAGAAAGAAAAATATTTTTTTATTAATTTGGTTTGACAAGGAAAAAAACCTTGCTCCTACGTATCCCCAGGTAAAATGGGGAAATCAAAACATACGTAGTTCTTGGGTAGAAAATATTTATGTGTTGACTGATTTTATTATTAATTTTACTTTATATATATACATATCAAAATAAAATAACAGCATAATAGTGATAATAATAATAATAGTAATAGTGGTAATAGTGATAATAATAATAATAATAATAATAATAATAATAATAATAATAATAATAATAATAATAATAATAATAATAATAATAATAATAATAATAATAATAATAATAATAATAACAATAATAATAATAATAATAACGAAAAAAGAGATGGGATGTTTGTTCACGGATTGTACCTTTTTATTTTTGTTTTGAAGAAGAATTAATTTTTGTTTAAAAAAACAGCGTAACGAAAATATAATAATAACGAAAAAAGAGGTGAGATATGGCGCGGCGAGCGAGGATGAATTTGATCCGGCAGCAGCGACCATTAATTCTAATCCTAAAGGACAACTATTTATTTGTTGTTATGATTTTTGTTATTTTGATAAAGATGTGATATGAGCTATAAATTCAATATTACGATATGGTGAAATTTGTTATCTTGGTGATCGGTTTATAAACATCAATTAGTTATATTTTTCTAGCATTTGTTTTGTAAAGAAAAAAACAATTTTAAGAACAAACAACTTTAGAAAAATGAAAGCTTAACACATGAGTTTATTTTTGTATAAATAGAAAAAGAGAAAGAAAAAAAAATATTTTTTAAGGGAATGCAATATAAAGACTAATAAGAATAAATTAGAGAAGTGATACCTTACTACTGAAGTGGTTTATTGCTGGACTGATTTTTCCAAGACCAGATTCTTTGCTCCTCTTTTGCCTGTTATTCTCTTTTCTTCCTTTTTTTTTTTGTACTCTCAAAATGTCCTCCTCTTCTACTCTTACTATCGATTATTTATAGGGTGTAGGTTACAAAAGACAAGGGAATAATTGCCAATTGATCACCATTTTATTACTATTAATCTCTTTCTTTTTGGTTTCTTTTCTTTCAATTGATTATCATTATACCGATTTTTATGACCATCAATTCATTCAATTGATCCTCATTATACCGATTTTTATGACCATCAATCCATTTCTTTTCAGTTTCTTTCATTCAATTATGTACCTTTATTTATTTGTTATTATTTTTTTGATTATTTTTATATTATTTTTTTATATTTATTTTTTTATTTTTTAGAAAAGAGTCTAAACAGGAATTAGAGGCAAAAAACTGGGAACATATGTGATTGTTTAAAGTTTAAAGCCTTAATTATTTATTTTTATTTTTATATTTCTATACATTTATTATTATTATTTCCCTTTTTTTAATAAAAAGTAAAAAATAAATAAATAGATAAATAAATAAAAAGCGGACAAAATTAGGTGTCAACAGCTGCCCCTCTTTACGGGTAAAAGATAAGTAAAGATGACAACTCTAATTTTGTCCGAAAAGAATTTTTTAGAAGGGTGCGAGTCGTTTTCCCGGCTTCAAGATGCGGGTCGTTTTTCTCGGCTTCGGGTGCGAGTCGTTTTCCCGGCTTCAACATGTGGGTCGTTTTCTCGGCTTCGGGTGCGAGTCGTTTTCCCGGCTTCAACATGCGTGTCGTTTTCTCGGCTTCGGGTGCGAGTTGTTTTCCCGGCTTCAACATGCGGGTCGTTTTCTCGGCTTTAGGTGCGAGTCGTTTTCCCGGCTTCAAGATGCTGGTCGTTTTCTCAGCTTCAACACTGTTGAAAACGCACGCAAACGTGGACCTCGCACCAAGCATGCAAGCGTGGGTCCTTCCAAGAGACGTACCAAAGGTACCAATGTGACATATTTGTCTTGTCTCCTGCACTCTCCCGAAGAAATTACTCGGTTTCGCACACTTTACTCCAACAAGAGGCTCATCGTTCCCAAATTCGGTACTTTAGATTCATTCTCTGCTTTTCAATTTCCTGCTTTACTTAGGGCTCAACATGTTGAGGACTTTATTGCTTACAAAGGTCCGATATATCCTGATTTGGTTCGAGTCTTTTATTGTAATCTTCGTCGGGATGGCAAAATGTTGATTTCTCGTGTCAAAGGAAAAACCATTGAACTTGATTCTCATATTATTGGTGACATTTTGAAAATACCTGATTTCGGCCAGAAAACCAGTCCGACTAATTTATGCAAATGGTATAGTGTCTCGAAACATGATGCTTATGCGGCTCTGTGTCGCTTTGACAAACAAACCATAGAATGCAAGCAACTTCAGGCTAGCTCCACCTTTGCAAGGCAACGATTTAGTGTTGGAAATTTAACTGTCGACTATCGTCTGCTTCATTACTTCTTAAGCTACATTTTGGTTCCTAAGGCCGGTAACTATTCTCAAATTTCTGAGTTCGAACTTCAGATTCTATACTACATGTATGAAGGTCTTCCTCTTAACTGGGCATATTTTGTTAAGTCAGTCATGTTTGTATCCCGTGAAGCTGTTGGATTGCCCTATGCTAAGGAAGTTTCTCGCATTCTTGAACATTTTGGGGTGGATTTTTATGAGGAAGTTGTGTATACGGTTACTAAGGATAACCTGCTGGATTTAGGTGTTCTTCCCAGCATGAAAATTGTTTGGAGTGAACCGCTGCAAAAATACATCCATCAGAGTGATATCGGTCAGACATCTGCTGGTGTTCCTGCCGACACCTCTGCACCTGCTGCTGCTCCTACAGATGATGCTGCTGACGATACTGCATCTGCTGATGATCAGGTTTCTAACCGCATGATTATGGCTAAACTTGATTCTCTTCAGACCTGCTTCTCAGGATTTACCACTTCGGTCGATGCTCGCTTTCAAGCTCTCGAATCCACCATCGCTACCAATCATGACAGCCTGGTCCACGAGATGTGTATCATCGCAGATAAAATTGATCACCTCCATCTACCTCCTGATCGTCGCTGATTTGAACTTCGTTTCCTAGGACTAGTTCGCTTTTTGTGTTACTAGGATTGACTTTCCCTACTATTTTGCTTAATGTAATCATTGCTACTTTCCGGTTACCCTTGCTATTATTGTCTGACTTTTTATAACTTCATCTGATTGCTTATCTCAATGTGATCTTTCTTGGTTTCTGTTATATTTCTTATGTTAAATCCCTTACTTTCCTATTGCTGGTATTCTTCTTTTTGATCATCTCAAAAGGGGGAGAAAAACTGTGTATTTTGTTGTATTTTGTTGCTTGTTGCTGTCCGTTAAAATTTAAATGTAGGTACTCAACACACAAGTTTGCATACATTACGGGGGAGTACACTACGCATATCTTACGGGGGAGTCGTCAAAATCAACAGCAATGGTTTTGTCATAATCAAAAAGGGGGAGAATGTAAAAATACATATTTTTGATTATACACAAAGACCAATGGTGACAAAGCAACAAAAAGAAGAATTCCTCCAATTCATTTTCAAACATCCTTTGATGAATTACAAACAAATAGATTATATAAAGGTAAAATAATTCAAGCCATAATTCAACTACAAGAGAACCTTACATACTTTGCATATGCATAAACAATATTTTAAAAAGTCCAAAATAATATTTTCAAAATGTTAGAATCTTTATTTTTGACTAAAAATAAAATTGTAATCGAATACAACCCAAGTGTATTCGAATACAGATGCAATTTGCTAAGCCAGAAGCAAAAGCGTATCATCTGTATTCGACTACAACCAAGGTGTATTCGAATACAGATAAAACATGGCTAAGTCAGAGGCTAGACTATCTCATCTGTATTCGACTACAGATGAAAAATTGATAAGTCAGAGGCTAGGCCATCTCATCTGTATTCGACTACACAGTGAAATATTTGAATAATTTTTAACGTTGCTGCAAGTTGTATTCGAATACAGATATCCTGTAATCGAATACAACTGGAAGAAATGCAATGTTTCAGTTCTGAATTCAATTTAAAACATTGCAATTCTTCCTCAAACCTCTTGGATCAAAGGCCACGAATCTAAAGAGATGTTTGAGGACTATAAATAGGTCATAACTTCATATTCAAATTAGGAATTCGAATTACACAATTTCAAAGACTTTGAACTAAATTTTCTGAATTTTTCTAAGTCATTTTCAGAAATTCAAGTACTTGCATATCATTTTTATATCCTTAAGGTTCTCAAAGTACTTGAATAAATCTTGAATTATTCTACCTCCTTTCTATTCCTATACCCTTATCAAAACAACAAGTGTTTGTAAAAGAAAGTTGTACTTTCTTTAAGTGTTATATCTAAGATAGTAGTGTTCTATCATAGACAGTTTGTTAGAAGATTGTAGCCAAGGTCCCAGGGTGAGGACTTGTACATATTCTGACAGATAGTGAAGAAAATCTCTTGTGGTGAGCAAGAGGACTGGACGTACCCTTGGTTATTAGGGGAACCAGGATAAATTTGCAGTGTTCATTTACTTACTGTTATTTATTTCTTCATCTATCAACATTGAACGCAAAAATCAATCACTATAATTCTAAAAACGATCAAAATAACCAAACACCTAATTCACCCCCCCTCTTAGGTGCACATCTGATCTTACAACTAGTAATTCACAAGTAGACTGTACTAACTTCTCGTGCCATAGTCTGATCGATATTGTTGGTCTTTCCCTTTTGAGTATATATTCTTTGTTTTTGTTGTTGTTGATGTTGTTTTTCTTCTTCTCTTAGGTTGCCCTTTCAAGTTTTCAACCCAGTAGGTATTTATTATATTTGTTTGTACCCTAATTTTTGTCTAGGTCGTCCTTTTAGGTTTTCGACCGAGCAGGTATTTATTAAATTTTTTGTACCCTAATTTTTGCGTTGGTCGCCTTTTCAGGTTTTCAACCTAGCGGGTATTTTTTTTGTGTACCCAAATTTTTGCCTAGGTCGCCCTTTCAGGTTTTCAACCTAGCGGGTAGCAGAGCCTCCATCCCATATACTAGGGAAAAAAGGGTTGCCCCAGTTGAAGTGCGTATCGAAGTGCGATACCCGTGTAGTTCAAACGGCAACATCTCATGCCAATCTTTGTATGTTACAACCATTTTCTGAATAATTTTTTTGATGTTTTTATTGGCTGCTTCAACTACACCATTCATTTTTGGTATGTATGGGGACGAGTTGTGGTGTTGAATTTTAAATCTGGCACATAATTCATCCATCATTTTGTTATTCAGATTTGTGGCATTGTCAGTAATGATCTTGCTTGGTAGGCCATAACGACAAATTAACTCCCTTTTTATGAATTTGACTACCACATTTCTGGTTACATTGGCGTATGAAGTGGCCTCTACCCATTTGGTAAAGTAATCGATTGCCACCAAGATGTAGCGATGTCCATTTGATGCTTTTGGTTCAATCATTCCGATGACGTCTATGCCCCACATTGAGAACGGCCAGAGCGCTGAAAGGGTGTTTAGAGGCATTGGTGGGGCGTGGATATTATCAGCATATATTTGACACTTATGGCATTTCTTTACATAATTAAAACAATCTTTTTCCAGGGTGAGCCAGTAATACCCGGCCCGAAGAATCTTTCTAGACATGGCGTGTCCGTTCATATGGATCCCATAAGAGCCATCATGGACATCTTGCAGAATTTCATTCGCCTCATTGACATCAACACATCTAAGGAGTACCATATCATGATTCCTCTTATACAAAATATTTTCATTCACGACAAAGCTCGCGGCTAACCGTCTCAGAGTTCTTTTCTCATTCTCCGATATTCCGGGAGGATATTCTCTATTTATAAGATAATTTTTGATGTCGTGATACCACGGTTTCCCGTCAGTTTCTTCTTCCATTAAATGGCAGTAGGCAGGATGATCTCGACGCTCCAATTTAATGGATGGGATTTCATCGTTTCGACTTATTTGGAACGTCGAGGATAAAGTAGCCAAAGCATCAGCCAATTGATTGTTTTCTCGAGGGACATGGTGAAAGGTGATTTTTTCAAATTGTAAGGACAATTCTTTTATGTAGGTAAAATAAGGTATTAATTTCATATCTCGAGTTTCCCATTCTTGGTTAAGCTGATTAATGACCAGAGCTGAATCTCCATACACTTCCAGCACTTTCGCTTTTGATTCCAAAGCCGCCAAAATTCCCATGGCACAAGCTTCATATTTTGCCATATTATTGGTACAATCAAAACACAAGCGCGCTGCGATAGGTATGAACTATTTTTTGGGAGATATCAAGACAACTTCAATCCCATGCCCCATTATGTTTGAGGCCCCGTCGAACAACAAGGTCCATTTTCCATTATCGCATTCTTCAAACATAACCATGATGCTTTTGTCTGGGAATTCGCATTGCATTGACTTATAATCATCCATAGGTTGATTAGCTAGATAATCTGCTAAGGCACTCCCTTTGATGGCCTTCTGAGTAACATAGGTAATATCATATTCTGATAACATCACCTGCCAACGAGCAATTCGCCCTGTGAGAGCAGGCTTTTCAAAAATGTACTTGATTGGATCCATGTTGGATATCAAGTAAGTCGTGTGGCAAAGCATGTATTGCCTCAAGCGAAGGGCCGCCCAGGCTAAGGCACAACAAGTACGTTCTAACATTGTATATCTTGTTTCAACCTCTGTAAATTTTTTACTTAGATAGTAAATGGCATGCTCCTTTTTTCCTGCTTCATCGTGTTGCCCCAACACGCATCCCATGGCCCCGTCGAGAACTGTAAGATACATAATCAAGGGTCGACCCCGAACTGGGGGGACTAGAATTGGAGGCTTTTGCAAATACTGTCGGATTTTTTCAAATGCATTTTGACATTCTTCGTTCCACACAACTGTTTGATTTTTCGGTAAAAGTTTGAAGATTGGTTCACAAGTCGCAGTTAGTTGTGATATAAATCTTGAAATATAATTTAGTTTCCCAAGAAAATCGCGAACTTCTCTTTCGGTACTCGGGGGAGGCATTTCTGAAATGGCCCGAATCTTATCGGGGTCAACCTCTATTCCTTTCTGACTAACCACAAATCCCAATAATTTGCCCGACCTCACGTCGAAAGTACACTTGGAAGGATTAAGCTTTAGCTTAAACTTTCTAAGTCTTTCGAAGAGTTTCTTTAGATCAATAATATGTTTTTCTTCTGTTTGTGACTTAGCAATCATGTCGTCTACATAAACTTCTACCTCTTTATGTATCATGTCATGGAATAGGGTTACCATAGCTCTTTGGTAGGTCGCCCCAGCATTCTTCAAACCAAAAGGCATTACTTTGTAACAAAATGTTCCCCAAGGGGTGATGAAAGTCGTTTTTTCCATATCTTCAGCTGCCATCTTAATTTGATTGTACCTAGAGAAACCATCCATAAAAGAAAAGAGTGAATGGCGAGCCGTATTGTCAAGTAGAATATCGATGTGAGGTAACGGAAAATCATCTTTAGGACTGGCTTTGTTAAGGTCCCTATAGCCGACACACATTCGAACTTTGCCATCCTTTTTCGGCACCGGAACGATATTGGCTATCCATTGAGGATAATTTGCCACAGCCAGAAATCCTGCGTCAAATTGTTTTTTTACTTCTTCATTGATTTTTAATGACATATTAGGCTTCATTCGCCTTAATTTTTGTTTGACCGGAGAAAAATCGGGTTTTAAGGGCAATTTATGCTCCACTATGCTAGTATCCAATCCAGGCATATCCTGATATGACCAGGCAAAGACATCTTTGTATTCATGTAGGAGTTGGATTAGTTCGTGATACACTTCTTTCTTTAAGATGGTGCCGACTTTAATTTCTTTCTTCATTTCTTCTGTCCTTAGATTAATCATTTCCGTCGGTTCCTCATAGGGCATGATACCCTTGGCTTCCCGTTCTACCGCTCTTAACAACTCTAGAGGAGGTTCATATTTTTCTTCGTTATCTTTTTCTGTTTGACTAACAAGATTGTCAAAGTTCTGCGACGAGATCTTAGTACAGTCATCTGTGAATGGACTATTCCCAAATCTGCAGGATTCAAGGCTAGGATAATGGGAAGAAAAAAAAGAAAGAAAAAAAAAAAGAAGACAATTTTGGCGAATGAATGTTAAAATATGAGAACAGCAAGAAAGAACAATAAGAAAATAAAATGAGAATGCATTTATTGAAATTCAAAGTACTGGGAAAACAAAATTGCGTCCATCCTAAATATAATGAAATATCTTAAGGTCTTAGTAAGAGTAATAATGCTTTTAGAATTACATGGGAATTGCATTAAATACAATAGGCGACTTGACTAGTTTCCAATTCTTGATTTCTGCTCCTGCACCACACGGACGAATCCAATCAGCTTCATCAACGGAAATGTCATCTCCAGACTCCAGCTGCTGCAATATGGATCTCACTTGTTGGTCTTGCACTTTGGAAACTCTGTTGGATGTCACAGATGGGAATACTTTCAGTTCTAGGCTCTCGATCCTCGATCCGAGCTAATCTCTTTTCTTTTTTTTTTTCTTTGACCAATCTTCGTTTGTCAGCCTGGGTGGGTTTGTAGCCTAAACCCCACTTATCCTTATTCTCAGGAAGTTCCACCAGTTCTTTGATCCCTTCTTCATCTTTCCCCAACCCGTGCCATGGATGGTGTCCTCTGCTCAACATGAACTTAGCCACCATAATAGCAGTGTTTGACATATGTGGTTCTATAGGTGTCGTTTCGACGTAAACGGTGTCCACAATTTCTAGTGTTTGGAAGGCGGTCTCTAGAGCTTCTTCTGTCATCTCAACATAAGGTGTGGTGGACAACATACTCACCAACAAGTCTTCTTCTCCTGACACGATTACCAATTGATCATTTACCATATACTTCAGCTTTTGATGTAAGGTTGATGGAACTACACCGGCAGAATGGATCCATGGCCTTCCCAACAAGCAACTATAGGCGGGTACAATGTCCATCACGTGAAACGTGATTTCAAATGTGACCGGGCCTATTTGAACTGGGAGTTCGATTTCTCCCATTACTTCTCTGCGACTGCCATCGAAAACTCTAACAACCATGGGGCTTGGTCTCATATATGTACCATCACAAGGTAGTTTTGCTAATGTCGATTTTGATATGACATTTAGCGAGGAGCCATTGTCAATGAGGACTCTTGATATTATATGGTCGAGACACATCATTGATATGTGTAGTGCTTTATTATGCTCTCTTCCTTCAGTCGGCAGCTCATCATCTGTGAAAGTTAGGTGGTTGTTGGCAGTGATGTTATTTATGATGCCTCCTAATTTGTCCAAGGTGATTTCGTGAGTGACATGGGCCTCATTTAGTATTTTTATCAATAGCTTCCGATGGGACTCAGAAATTCATCAGTAGGGACAATGATGAAATCCTTGCAGGAGTATGGTTGAGCTGGTCGACTATTTTGTATTCACTCTGTTGGATTATTTTGAGAAACTCACGAGCTTCATCATTGGAAACCCCTTTCTCATTTTCTACTTTCTCCTTTTCAACTTCTTCTATTACAATTACTTTCTTTTTCCCTTTATCTTTGTATGCCTTCTCAGACGCCACTATTATTTCTCTCTATGATGTTTTCGGGGAGTATATCCGACCACTTCTAGTCATCCCTCCTATCCCTGAAACGTTCATGGCAGCGGTTGTTTTCGAGCTAGAAGCATCTTCATTCTTGTGTTCAGCCAAATGTACCTCTACATTATAGTTCCAAGGTACCGCTTTATTGTCTTTATATGGAAAAGGGCTTGGTATCCGAACTATTAAGGTCCTCAGATCACTGGGGGCATTCATAGTTTCCTCCTTAATGAAGTGAATGACTAATGTCTTTGGGATAGTTATGCCAAGTTTTTCTTCTGATTGGGTTGCGATCATATCATCATCCTTTTCCCAATGACCTATTTGAACGATGCCTGTGTTTATCAATTTTTGAAGTTCTTTTTTGAACTCATTGCATTCTTCCATGGAATGATCTTCATTGAGGTGGAAATTGCATCTTGCTTTCCCATTGGTGTTTCCTTGGATTAACCCAAATTTGCATAACTCATAGAAAATTAGTCCCATCGGGGTCTTAATTCTCTCGACCTCCCTTATTAATTGGTGATTTTCTTCAATAGCATTCACTATTGATCCACCATGGACTGGTAGGGGATTGTTTTTCACGCTAGGCTCGTTTTCTTTGAAATTCAACCATTCAGCTTTAAGCAATTCGCGCACCTTAAATTTTAAAGCTAGACAATTTTCAGTAGAGTGTCTTACAGCCCCAGAGTGGTAATCGCATGCGGCGTTCGAGTCATATCCTTTGGGGTAGGGTGGTTCTATAGGTTTCCCTGGACATAGTGCAACCATAGAATTGCTAACCAGATGCGGTAATAATTCTGCATAAGTCATAGGGATTGGGTCGAAATGTACGAACTTCCTCCCACGATAGTTTCTTCCCCGACTTTCATAGGAATCTTGATTCCCTTGTAAGTTTTGACTTATGGTACTTGAGGTTTGTGAGGTTGCAGCGGCGTAGGGGCGATGCACGAAAGAAGGATTAGTTGGGTTTGACGCCACAAAATGGCTTTCTCCCTCCTTTTTCTTATTTGCACCTACGGGCGGCTTTTTTGTGTTACTCAATCCTTGAATGTTTTATTGTCTCGTTTTGTCATATTTTGCAACTGCATTCTGTCAGGAGCCATGTCAAGATTATATTTGTATTGTTTCAAAAAGGCATCCACCAAATCTTTCCAAGAGCCAATATGAGCTCGCTCAAGGTGCATATACCAACTCAGGGAAGCTCCTGTCAAACTGTCTTGAAAGAAGTGGATTAGCAGTTTTTCGTCATGGGCGCAAAAACCCATTTTTCGATAATACATAATAAGATGGTTCTTGGGGCATGTAGTTCCCTTGTATTTGTCGAATTCAGGCAACTTGAATTTCGGAGGTATTATAACATCAGAAACGAGGCATAGGTCTGAAGCATCAAATCCATAATTGTTTCCCCCTTCGATGAATCTTAAGCGCTCTTCTAAGGCTTGCCATTTTTCATGGGATTGATTGCTCTCGAGCGGTCGAGGTTCATGAGGTATGTTAAACATCACCGGCGTAGCTTCGGTAGCTTTTCCTTGCGACGAAGAGCTAGGAAATCCCAAAGTAAGGGGTGAAGGTTGCACTTGAGGGAACTCGCCAGTATTATGTTGCAGATTTGTAGCCACAACCAGCGGATTGTTGTTTGGGGGATGAGTGTCTATGGGTGGGGCATAACCTGGGGGCAGACCATAAGGTGGAAATTGTTGTGCCTTCCCTTCTTCATAATTAGTGTGAAGGTGTGGAGCGACGCCCGTTGGGTGAACAAGAGTGTTTTGGGGCATCCTTTCATCTACCAAAGGATTCCCATCATTTCTATTTCGAAGTGCTTGTAGAATCTCCAAGATCTTGGTCATTTGCCCCTTGAGTTGGTTCACGTCTTCTTTTATTTCTGTTTGCTCTAGCTCATCCATGATTTTTGACTGGGATCGTGTTCGATAACGGTGTCGTAGCACCAGTTTTTTTATTTGTTGTGTTATTTTTTCTGTGAAAGAATATGGCATGAGTATGCAATGTGATGTATGAAAATGTAATGATGCATGAATGTTAAAGACCTATTTATTACTTGTTTGTGAATATCTTAACCAATAATAAAGAGAGAACCATGAGATCAAAAGTGGAGCCAAATTTAATTCATTGAGAAAAAAAAAAAATACAAGTTTTACCACAAATGAGAGAACAAACAAAACTTAACAAAACAAAAGTAGTAACATAAACACGGAATTTGAAAATTTAATGAGCAATCATTTTTTTCATTTGCTCAATTAAACTTTTACAATGCTTAATGAAAATGGAGATCTCTTGAAGGGTAGAGAGAGGATTAACCATCCCGTCTGTATATCTTAATAACGGTGGAATATCTCCAATAGCCGAATTGGTTAAATAAACTAGTTTGGAGAAGCGGTCCATCCAAAACATTCCTTCTTGAACAAGTCTCTCGATAGTGTCTTTTTGTGTATGCATCTGGTCTTCTTTTCTTGCAAGTTCAACTCGGTATGCCTCAACGATCTCATCTTGACATTGCCTTTCTACCATTATCTTGCTTTCACATTCCGCTTTTACCCTCTCTATTTGTTGCTTTAGATTTGCTTCTTGTCGACGGATGACTTCATGTTTTTCCCCATATTATTTTAGCAACTCCTTAAGCCTGAGACCTTCAATCACTGCATCATCCCTTTCTTGACGTATGAGTCTCAACTCTTCATTCGCACCCCGCAAACAGATCTGTGTTCTATTCTTGCTTTCTTCTTCCTCTCTTGCTTTTTTTTGTACTTTCTCAAGGATAAGGGATTGTTGAGTATTCTTATACTCCATATCTCTATAAGCCTGGTGAGCCCTCTCCAATTCTTGTCGTAATTTCTCAATTTCTTGTCTTTTTAGAGCTAAGTCAGCCTCTAAATCTTCAATACTGAAAAAGGATTCTGTTGTTACTACTTCGGGAGCAATCGTGCTGCAATGAAAAGGCAACTTGATCTCTAATGCCTTCTTTTTCACCCAATTATGATATTCCTCTCCTATACCACAACTTCTAGGCCCTAATTCTTGACCTCTTCTAATGACATCTCCCCAAGACTTACATATTCTTCTCAGCAGGCTAGCATCATAAACGTCTCGTCCACGAATGACAAAAGATTTTGTTACATCCATCATCGGAGGCTTCGTCATAGGATAACCCAGTTGTCTCAATGCAACATAGGGAGTATAATTTATACACCCTTTAGTTCCCATGAAGGGAACATCGACAAAGACCCCGCATCTACAAATCACTTCATTTATATCTTGACTCCGGGAATACCACTGGACAGTTCGTTCGTTGAGATTTGCTAGAATGTTGGCCCATTCCTTTTTACTCTTAGTTCTTAACTGATGTGTGTCTTGGAAAATATGTTTGACAAACCAAAGATATAGTATTGGCGAGCAGCAATGGATTATGCCCCCTTCTTTCTCATGACGGAAGTCGAGCGTGCAGTAAATGTCAGCCAAAACCGCCGGTACTGGGTTCTCTCCTCTATGCTTGTAGGCCAAAAAAACGTCTATTGCTGTAAAATCCACAAAGTCCGTAACACTTGGAAATAAAACAATCCCATATATAATCAAGGCGAGCACATCCATGAAAGTGTCCTATTTTCCATCTCTCGCTAAGTTTACTGCTTTCTCTTCAAGATATTTTACTGGGAATCCGATCAAATTGTCTTTGTTGGTTTTATTGTCTTCCATTTCCTTTATAGGGATATCAAGTGTTTCAGCAACTGCTTTTAGTGAAGGGTAGTGTTCCATGTACTGGTAAGGTTTGCTCCCCTTCATCGGATATCCCATTATTCGTTCGAACTCTTCCAACGTTGGGGCCAAGTGAAAGTCCTTAAAGGTGAAACACCTGAAAAGAGGGTCATAGAATTGGGCCAACGCTGTAAGGGCACCCACTTGCACATTAACTTCAAGTAAATCCCTAATTTTGCCAAATTTCCCCATAAAGATTACACGTTGTACCTTTTTCAACTTCCGAGCGAGATTCTTAAGGTGCTTACATCTGGTTTGAGAACTCTCAATGGCAAGGTCTTTCTTAATGGAGTAATGTTTGAGCCACCATTTGATCCCATGTTTCCTGTGGTTAAAGTTATTCACAACAAACCTTAATTTTTATGGTTTTGAGGATGATATGATAATGATATTTTTTCCAAAGTGACCATGATGAAGAATATGATGCAAAAAAAAAAAAAAAACTTAGGTATACTAGAAGGTAAAAGTGAACATAACATAGAGTAGGTTACACGAGATTTA
>JBBPBP010009777.1:9517524-9560162 GCA_037974735.1 Cicer chorassanicum | reverse complement strand
TTTTTATGTGAACTTTTACCATGGGTAGCTCTATAGTTCTAAATTGATTCCTAGAGCACACAACTCAATTCTAAAATATTAAACCAATTAATAGGTAAACTATTAAAATGGCAATATTATAGAAAATGTTAACTCTAGGTGAGACTTTCATGACAACCAAACAGGATGTACATCCAGAAGATTATCATTACACAGTCTCTAACTTATCTTAGGTTGCACTCAGCCCGGGTATATAGCCCACTCATAAGTGTGTGAATCGTGTTCGAGTAGTGTATAGAAAAAAATAAATAAGGTAAAATAAAAAAATCACAATGAAAATAAATTAACAAGACAGATATAATTATATTCACAATATAACAAAACAAATAAAACAATAGGGGTAATATAAATAAAACAATAAATAAGAAATAATTATATACACTTAATTATATTGGGCTTGACTCTCAAACGTCCCCAGCAGAGTCGCCAGCTGTCGCGTCCGATTTGTCCGCGAAAAAAGGAGTCGCCACCAATTTTATTTTGTTCAAAGGAAAAATTGGATAAAACCTAAATTAATGATTTTTGAACCAAAAAATTCGGATTCGGGAGTCAATTACGAGTAGGGAAAGTATTACCACCCTACAACGTCCGTTAAAACGGTTACCCTATAACTAATTGTATACAAACTATTTATTTATTTATTAATTTATTTTTACCCAAAAAAAATACTAAAAAATAAATAAATTATTTTTATAAATAAAAGAAAGAAAAATATTTTTTTATTAATTTGGTTTGACAAGGAAAAAAACTTTGCTCCTACGTATCCCCAGGTGCAATGGGGAAATCAAAACATACGTAGTTCTTGGGTAGAAAATATTTATGTGTTGACTGATTTTATTATTAATTTTACTTTATATATATACATATCAAAATAAAATAAAAGCATAATAGTGATAATAATAATAATAGTAATAGTGGTAATAGTTATAATAATAATAATAATAATAATAATAATAATAATAATAATAATAATAATAAATAATAATAATAACGAAAAAAGAGATGGGATGTTTGTTCACGGATTGTACCTTTTTATTTTTGTTTTGAAGAAGAATTAATTTTTGTTTAAAAAAACAGCGTAACGAAAATATAATAATAACGAAAAAAGAGGTGAGATATGGCGCGGCGAGCGAGGATGAATTTCATCCGGCGGCAGTGACCATTAATTATAATCCTAAAGGACAACTATTTATTTGTTGTTATGATTTTTGTTATTTTGATAAAGACGTGATATGAGCTATAAATTCAATATTACGATATGGTGAAATTTGTTTTCTTGGTGATCGGTTTATAAACATCAATTAGTTATATTTTTCTAGCATTTGTTTTGTAAAGAAAAAAACAATTTTAAGAACAAACAACTTTAGAAAAATGAAAGCTTAACACATGAGTTTATTTTTGTATAAATAGAAAAAGAGAAAGAAAAAAAAAATATTTTTTAAGGGAATGCAATATAAAGACTAATAAGAATAAATTAGAGAAGTGATACCTTACTACTGAAGTGGTTTATTGCTGGACTGATTTTTCCAAGACCAGATTCTTTGCTCCTCTTTTGCCTGTTATTCTCTCTTCTTCCTTTTTTTTGTACTCTCAAAATGTCCTCCTCTTCTACTCTTACTATCGATTATTTATAGGCCATTCGGGTGTAGGTTACAAAAGACAAGGGAATAATTGCCAATTGATCACCATTTTATTACTATTAATCTCTTTCTTTTTTGTTTCTTTTCTTTCAATTGATTATCATTATACCGATTTTTATGACCATCAATTCATTCAATTGATCCTCATGATACCGATTTTTATGACCATCAATCCATTTCTTTTCAGTTTCTTTCATTCAATTATGTACCTTTATTTATTTGTTATTATTTTTTTTGATTATTTTTATATTATTTTTTTATATTTATTTTTTTATTTTTTAGAAAAGAGTCTAAACAGGAATTAGAGGCAAAAAACTGGGAACATATGTGATTGTTTAAAGTTTAAAGCCCTAATTATTTATTTTTATTTTTATATTTCTATACATTTATTATTATTATTTCCCTTTTTATAATAAAAAGTAAAAAATAAATAAATAGATAAATAAATAAAAAGCGGACAAAATTAGGTGTCAACAGCTGACCCTCTTTACTTAGAATTTACTTGAGAATCAAAGTAAAAGATAAGTAAAGATGACAACTCTAATTTTGTCCGAAAAGAATTTTATAGAAGGGTGCGAGTCGTTTTCCCGGCTTCAAGATGCAGGTCGTTTTCTCGGCTTCAGATGCGAGTCGTTTTCCCGGTTTCAACATGCGGGTTGTTTTTTCGGCTTCGGGTGCGAGTCGTTTTTCTGGCTTCAACATGCGGGTCGTTTTCTCGGCTTTAGGTGCGAGTCGTTTTCCCGGCTTCAAGATGCGGGTCGTTTTCTCGGCTTTGGGTGCGAGTCGTTTTCCCGGTTTCAACATGCGGGTCGTTTTCTCGACTTTAGGTGCGAGTCGTTTTCCCGGCTTCAACATGCGGGTCGTTTTCTCGGCTTTGGGTGCGAGTTGTTTTCCCGGCTTCAACATGCGGGTCGTTTTCTCGGCTTTAAATTTATGTAATGTCATGAATCAATGAATGAATAAATGAATGAATGAATGAATGAATGAAGGAATGAATGAATGAATGAATGAAGGAATGAATGAATGAATGAATATGTTGGTTTTTATTAATATTTTTATTGGACACGACCATTTAAATCATGGATGAAAAAGGCACTTATACATTTTTCATGAACTTGATATCTTTGATCTCTCTTTTGTCCTTTTCTCTTTTTTCCCTTTTTTTGTTTTTGTTTTTGTTTTTGTTTTTTTTGTTTTGTTTTGTTTTTTTTGGTTTTTTTTTTTGTAGAAGAATTACTGTTGTAATCTTTAGTTGGATCTCATATTGTCGTCTGCCTTGTACTCTAAACAACCTCTAATATATCCGACTTTATCGCAATTCATTATATTGAGGTATGGTATTTGTTTTACTTTCCAGTACACGATAATCATAAAATGCATTCGAGAAAGAAGGTTAATTTATAAAGATGATAAAAGTATATCAATATATTGAGGTTCAATATTCGTCGTAAAAAATGAATATACATAAGATAAAACAAAAGGAATGGGTGGAAGACCCGACTTGGTTACTAGTAATTCACAGGTAGACTGTACTAACTTCTCGTGCCATAGTCCGATCGATATTGTTGGTCTTTCCCTTTTGAGTATATATTCTTTGTTTTTGTTGTTGTTGATGTTGTTTTTCTTCTTCTCTTAGGTTGCCCTTTCAAGTTTTCAACCCAGTAGGTATTTATTATATTTGTTTGTACCCTAATTTTTTCCTAGGTCGTCCTTTTAGGTTTTCGACCGAGCAGGTATTTATTATATTTTTTTACCCTAATTTTTGCCTAGGTCGCCTTTTCAGGTTTTCAACCTAGCGGATATTTTTTTTGTTTTTGTTTTTCTTTTTTTTGGTGTACCCAAATTTTTGCCTAGGTCACCCTTTCAGGTTTTCAACCTAGCGGGTATTCATTATTATTTTTTGTACCCTAATTTTTGTCTAGGTCGCCCTTTCAGGTTTTCAACCTAGCGGGTATTTTTTTTTTGGTAACCTAATTTTTGTCTTAGGTCGCCTTTTTAGGTTTTCAACCTAGCGGGTATTCATTATTTAAGTATGATACTTTTTTACGGCATCTGAGTTTACAGGGAGGACTAAATCTTTTCCATCCATATTCGTGTGGATCAAAGCTCCACCTGAGAAAGCTTTTTTCACGACGTATGGGCCCTCGTAGTTAGGGGTCCATTTCCCACGATAATCCTTTTGAATGGGTAAGATCTTTTTTAGCACCAAGTCTCCTCCCGGAATTCTCGAGACGTACTTTTTTCTCGTACGCTCTTTTCAATCTTTTATGATATAATTGCCCATGGCATAAGCCCGCCAACCTTTTTTCTTCAATTAAATTTAATTGATCGAAACGGGTTTGTACCCATTCCGACTCCTCTAGTTTGTCTGTATCGTACTCTCTAATTAATATTATGTGCACTATACTCAAGTAATATATTTTAGTTTACATTTATAATAATGATCAACACACCAATGCACAATGAGGATAATTTGGTAAAAATAATATTAACTTTGTTTTCATTTATTGTTAATCTAACTCGCGTTCAATATGTGATTCGAATCATGCATTGAAACTATTTTCGCATTTGTGTTCGCGTTAGCATTTGGTTTTTGTTTTTGGGTTTGGATTGTGATTCATGTTTGGCTTTTGATTCACGTTTGGTCACTCTATTCATGTTTGGCTTCTAATTCGCATTTGGTTTCTTCAATCTAATTGCTGGTTCAATTTGTTTTGCATTTGGTTTCTGGTTGTCGTTGTTGTTGAGTTGTCGGTTGTTGTTGCGGTTGGCATAATGGTTGTCGCGTTAATTTTTGTCATGCATAAACCACTCATATGGTATGTTCTTCATGACTTATGCTTGCAAGGATTGTCACAAAATCTCTTCCAACCAACATAGTTGTGTCGGTCAATACTCTACAGCCCCTAATCAAATCTTTGCCCTAAGCTCTCCAAAATTCACGCACCATTCGCTTGAGTCAATTGCCAAAACTCGGCATCAAAAAGTTGACCCTCACTATCAAAATTCGAGAAGATGAATATCAACTAGTTTGGGAGATTTGCAAGAATAACCTTCATCGTAGAGTTACGATGTCTAAAGGAGATACACCGATCATTTTATGAAATTTACATTTGCTTATTATGATGATTTATAAAGTGTTGGAATAGTTGAAACTTGGAATATAAAACACAAAATGTTGGAACCTAGTTCATTTTCCTCTTGCGATTTTGATGTTAAAAAAATGTATTTTATGAGAACAATTTGTTTGGACTAATGGCTTCTTTAAGTGCGCAACAATTAGAACAAGAAAATCAGAGGAAGTGACCAGAGGATGAGATTAGAGGAACACTAAAGCATACATTTTTGCCTCTGAAAGCAACGTGCCTCTGAAGGTTAGGAAACTCGGTCTGAAGACTGCCTTTAAAGACTGTTTGAAGACTGAATTTGATTCATGCCTTTGAAGCCCTTGTGTGCCTGTGATGTGCTTAAACATAGTATGCCTCTGAAGAGTTTATATCAAGCTATCATTAACTCTGAAGAGATTGTTCAAGCTATGAACTCAAAGCTCATTTTCCGCTAATCAAAAATTGCAACACACTCAAAATGACGCCTCTAATATGCAGCCTCTAATGTTGCACTACCTCTGATGATTGAACAATGTGATTTGCCCAATGCCACTAATTCTAAGTCACGCAATTCTGCCTTGGTCTTTTATTATCCAAGAAACACAACATCTCACTCAAACAAGAAAGTCAATGGCTCTGATGGAAAGTCAACGACTCTGATTGAAAGAATTCATTTTAAAGAAAAGACTTAGCCGAATTAGAATTTCTAAATATTCAAGAACAAGCGGGAATCCATTCCCGCTCCAATCAATCATGAGTATGAAGGAAGATTCACGTGAATAACTTTTTGAACACAATCTGAAATTAGATACGATTCAGAATTATAAATGAAGGAAATCATTGACCAAGGTGACAAGAAGATATGGTAAAAATATTGTTCATGAAAAGATATGGTCATAATATTGTATACATGGTCAAAATATTGTTCAAAAGAAGATATGGTCAAAACATTGTACGCAAGAGGATATGGTCAAAATATTGTTCACAAGAAGATATGGTCAAAATATTGTTCACAAAAAGATATGGTCAAAATATTGTTCACCAGAAGATATGCTCATAATTTGCTCACAAGAAGATACGTTCATAATTTGTTCACAAGAAGACACACTCAGAATTATTCACTAGAAGATACACTTAGAATTATTCACAAGAAGAAACACTTAAAATTATTCACAAAAAGAAACACCCATAATTTGTTCACAAGAAGATACATTCAAAATTTGTTCACAATAAAGATATGATCCAAATTTTACAAGGAAAAAAGTGAAACCATAATCTATTCTATAAATAGATACTCAAGACTGAAGAAGAAAGCATGAACTCGTAAGCTCTAAAATCCATACAATCTAGAAAAACTTTTGAGAGCTCAAATGTCATAAGTATTCAAAGTTCAAAGGTTTAAGTTCTGGAGAAGCACTTTCTCAAAGAAATATTTTTTGAGTGTTTTAATGTGAAAAATCAATTGTAAAATTCTACTTAGTAGAATCAAAACAAAATTCATTCCAAACTTGTGTAACCCATCCCGATAGTAGCTTTAGAGTTCCTCAAGCAATCTGTGGTTTTTAGGTTGTATTGTGAAGACTTGACTTCTAGGGTCAAGGTGTAGTTGCCTTCAACAATCTATGGTTTTCAGGTTGTGTGGAGAAGACTTGATTTGTAGGGTCAAGGTGTTTGTTTGCCTCAAAAAGTTGGTAGGTGTTAGGTTGTTTTGAGAAGACTGACTTGTAGGGTTTAGGTGCTCTGTAATTCAAGGATTTGAATCAGTGGTTAAATCCTTCTATGTGAACAGACTGCATGTAGCTATCAAGTTGGTGGTGAACCAGGATAAATCTATTTGTGTCACTTTACTTATGCACTTTTTACTTTACTGTTTCCTCTGATTACTTAAGCCCGATTGCTATTGCCTCTATTTTAGTTAAAATCACCAACCCGAACCATTTCTTAAATAAATAATTGAAAATAATCCAACTTAGACAAACACAATTCAACCCCCATTTCTCGTGTTTGTACCTTCACAAAGGATTAATGTTGGATTCATATCTACTATCTACGTACCTCGGGAATATTGGCACTCATTTATCTTTTCAAAGATCATTTTCACAATCACTTCAAGTATTAGCATTCATTTATCACTTGACGAAGCAAGTATTGGGGAATCATGAGATAGACTTTAAGGACCCTTTTTAAAATCATTCTCATGAGCAGAAAATCCCTTTACCTTTTAAAGCGTCGAGCAGAAAGAGTACCAACGCAGAAATTACCGGCGTCTTTACATAGTCTGCACAAGCACAAAATGGATTACTTGGGGAGTGTGCAATTCTTTTATTTATAGAGAATGAGTCCCTAAAACCTTAAAACTCCTATTTTGGGCCCAAGTCAAAATAAGTCTTAAATTTATATTTAATTAAACTCTTTTAAATAAATTAAATCATATTTCATTAAATTAATTTTCATTCTTAATTTATTTAATCAAATTAATTGTCAATTACATAAATTATAAATAAATTAATGTATTAAATCATATTTAATAAGATTAAATTCTAATTATATCAAATCTTATTAAATTTAATAATTCAATCCGCTGTCAGTACTTTATGCGTGTGAACCTTATAGGTTCTCACTGAAATGGTAATAATATTAAATATTATATAATTTATATAATATAAAATATTATAAAAAAGGATTGACATCTAACAATTAATCATTGCTATCCAAATCATGAGAAAATCGGTGATACAACTTAAACCGTTTTGCGACCACTTTTATTGTGCATGAATTGTCAGTTCGTTCAAATGCTTAATTGAACCAAGTCCCAAAATGTGTCATCTTTGCAATGATCAATTCATTATTTCTCGATCTCTGAGTAGACGCGTAAAATCAATAGACCCAATATAACATATTGATCCATTCTAGCATGACCATGCATTTCCCAGGTCTCACTTTATCAAGTGGCCCAGGACATAACTCTTGTTATGTAGGAAAAACGAATCGTATCTACATCACTCACACCCCCACACGAATATGAGATATGAAGTATTTACATAGGAATAAATATTAGGAATGATATTTGTACTGGATTGATCCGCTATGAGAACATTGCATAATAGTTATCCAAGTGTCATTAACGATTGCCATGTGACCATAGTGAATAGTCCTTCGACTTGAAGTCACTACAATCCCTACTTGGTTGAGATGTACTTTGAGGCCATCAAACAATTTATGTAATAGGACAATCATTACAATGGTTATTGGGTCTACAATAAACCATGTAAAGGGCTGTGAGTGATGTAGATAGGATTCATCCCTCTTGAATAGTAGGAGTTGTGTCTTGGGCCTCTCGATAGAGTGATATGTGTAACGTGTGTGGCCACCCCAAAATGGACCAATACATGATATTGGTTACATTAGTGATCGCATGTATACTTGGGAATCGAGAAACAAATTATTGGATCTAACAACGATTACACTTGTTATGAGTTGTGATCCATTTAGACATTTGGATGAAGGGACAGTTACTGCACAGTAAATAGTAGTCATGGTAAGATTAATATCGTATCATCGATTTTCTCATTAATTAGGTAGCAATTATGCATGCTAGATGCCACTCATTGTTTATTGTTGACACCTAATTTTTTCTTCTTTTTTTTGTAATTATTTACAAAAATAAGAATAAAGGACTAGTTAGACTTTCCATTCCTTTCAAAGTAAAATAAACACGAAAATGATTCCAATGACAATGATGTTGGCGGCTTAATCATTTATATCATTCATTATGAACCAAATATGACCATCATGTGTATTCTATAAAAAAAAATAGAGGAAGGAGAAGATCATAATAAATGGCTTTAAACTTTAGACAATCATGTACATATGGGTGACTCTGATTCCTGGTTGTCTCTGGTTCATGTTTGTCTCTCGTTCCTATTTGTCATTTGGTTCCTGGTTTCCTCTAGTTCAGTTTGTCTCTGGTTCCGGTTTGTCTCTGGTTCTGATTGCCTCTAGTTCTAGTTTGCTAGTGGTTCCTAGTTTCTTCTGGTTTTAGTTTGCTTGTGGTTTCTGGTTGTCTCTGGTCCCGGTTTGCCTCTAGTTCTGATTTACCTCTGGTTCTATTTGGACTTTTCATTCCTTTTAAAATAAATAAAAAAACGAAAAATAATCAATTATTGGGTTTCTAATTTGATTTGTTATAATTAAGGTAGGTTTTTTAAAAACGTTAGAATTTACCTTAATGAGTATTAATGGGAATTATAGTTATCTAAAAATACTTGTCCTAATTTCTAACTATAAATAAGAGGAAAAAAATGGAATAAGGGAGAAAGAGGCGAGAGCTGATATTAAACTTCTCTAGTAAAAAAAGAGGAAAAACGAGAAAAAAGAGACAACAATAATTAGAAATTGACTTACTGATTCTTTGTTGTCTTCAAATTTTCTTTTTATTTTCTTTGTACTACATCTTTTTATCTTTCTCTTTATATTGTGTCTCTTAATGGCTTTAGTGTAATTAGTATCATTGTAAAAATGGGGTTTTATATACTTATGTTTTGATCATGTTTGTTTGTACTCAGTTTTTTTTTAAGCTCTAATTGAACTTTGAATTCTTATCGACCTCCAAATTTTTTTGTCTCCGATACCCCAAATTCTCTACACTCCTTATCCATATGTGGCTACATCCTAACAAGCTCCATACCCTCAATATCACCATTCAAGGCCACCTTATTATCAAGCACCTCCTATCCAGCCCCCACCTGTCACATTTTCCCAACAAAACAAATGGAACCACAATCCAAGTCCGAATCAATACAAACCACCAGTCAATCGAGAAAAGAAGCTAACCCATTTTGACTCGATTCCCGTGACATAAACCAATTATGGCCTCCCCTAAACTAGAATTCAATGGTTTTCCAAAGACCAATGAAACCTCTGGAACCACCATTACCAAATTGGTACAATCCAAATGCCAAATGTGAATACCGTGCAAAAGCTGTAGGGCATTCCGTCGAAGATTGCCAAGCCCTAAAATCTAAAGTGCAAGAACTTATTAATGCAAAATGGCTTACCTTCAAGAAAGACAGTCCCACCGTGGGGAGTTATTCGTTGCCGGGCCACAGAAATCCCTCTGTCAATGTCATTGAAGATGGGGTAGACCATTGTGCAATTAAGAATATAGAACATGTGAAAACTCCTACAAAAATGATTTTTGTTGAGCTATGCAAGTTAAACTTGATTGAGACGATTGACAAGGAGGTTAATATTTGTGGCATTCACCTAACTTTTTCATGCTCCATAATAAATTGTGAAGAGCTCAAGGAATTCCTTGAAGAATTAATGGACAGGAATTTCATACAAGTTGTGAAAAAGATGATCAAGTGTTGACCATATAGCCGTGTGTTGGAAATAATAGATCTTTCCCAAGACTATTTGAAATCCTTTATAGAAAAAAGGATCTTAAGCCAACTCCAAGTGGACCAAGTCCAGTAATTGTTCAAGCATCAATCCATTTTCCTTATGAAAGTACCAAGGCAGTACCATGGAATTATGAAGTCGCATCACATTTGGCCAATCATCCATGAAGTGATAACTTTGGACCTAAAGAAACTGATATCACTAATATTTCATGGATTGGTGGGATGACTCGGAGTGGTAGAGTCTATGCCCCTGAACAACCTAGAAAAAAGGAGGGTCATGGAGAAATAGGGAAAGAAGCTCTGAATCATGCTATCAAATGCCCAAAGACTTGCAAAAGGACGGTGCTTGAAGAAGAAGCTAACTATAACACCCCAATATTTTCAATTATATTATATATGTGTCTTTTTATTAATTTTCATGATTTATTATTTAATAAATAATTTATTCTATGTGTAAAGAAATTAAATTAAATTTTATCACCATGTATTTTACCTGAATAATTATATTATTTAATTTTATTTAATTTTTTTGGCGTGACAATTACATGAGGACGATTTATGGCATGCTTATTTCCTAAATGTACTATTGTGTTTTTTGTGTATTTGATTAGTTTCGATAATCATGAGATCGATGTATTCAGTTTGTTGGTTTTATTTTGTTATGAGTGACCCGTAGTAATATTTTTTGTCTTACTTGCTTTATTTTAGTTGATAAAATTATCAGTTGAATTATTTAATTAAATTATAATTTATAGAAGTTATATTGTTTGTTAGTTTTATTTTGAAACCAAATAAGTATTCGGTCTAGGAGATATTAAAGTTATTAAGACCAGACTTTCATGGATGAGTGCTTTTGCTTGAAAATAAAATCTCCATTTAGATCTTTACTTGAAATCCCTTATGAGTCTAACGTTAATCCATCCATACCCATCATCTTCGAGTTAACACCAATAGCATAGCCTCTGTATCCTTGGAATCACTTCATAAATCCCAATCCGTCATGATTCGCTTCAACCCTGTCTTTCCTAGACCGATACGTTTAAGGAATTCAGAGACACTCGTCGACCAAAGTCGACTAATGTTCTATGTCTTAACCACTCTTCCAACTTAAGTGCTACAAGGCACCCTGTTTCGTATAAGAAACAATAAACTACGTAAGCACATCATGCTTGACCCAAGACAACAAAACACAAAGTACACGTGGACTCCAGTCACTTGATACCCCTAAGCTCGACTCTTGATCAGCTTAGGACACCCAAATCACAACCCTAAAGAAATTTAAACCAAAGCTCTGATACCACAATGTAATACCCCGGTTTTTAACAGCGCGAGTGTATTTTTTTTTTTTCAAAAATAAATTGATAAAACCAAATCCATAAATAAAGAAATAATTTTGAATAAAATATTTAAGTCGTAACACAACGACAAAGTCAACAATCCTTACAAACAGCAGAAATAGATTTTGGAACGAAAGTCCAAAATATCCAAATATACAAGACCTCGGATAAAATTATTTGTTTCAAATACATAAGTTCCCTTTTTACAACAACAACCTTGAAATAAGAAAAGGAAATAAATAAAATTCTTAAATAGAACCCTAAGCCGATCATTAATCTATCTGAGGGTGACTGGGTACTGAGAATCCACGAGCGGCATCAAGCCCTAATGCTTTCAGTCACAAAACCAACCAATCGTTGTGCCACGCCTTAGAACGACCCTGGTTCTCATCTAAGGGCAAAGCCCAGTTTTCCACAAAATTGTAAAGGGTCACCAACCAAAATTAACAAATACCACATAGCATTTAAATTTTAAATGCACAAAATCACCTTTCCACATAGCATACTTCTAGAAAGATTTTGCATATGCTAAACATCCATAAACAAGGTTGAAAAATGAAGTTTTGGACAAAACTACACTGTCGTATTCGAATACAGCATATATGTATTTGAATACAGATGCGAAAACAGCAGAAAAATAGCCAAAACAGCAAAAACAGCACAAACAGCACAACTGTATTCGACTACAACCTCCATGTAGTCGAATACAGATGCATAAACAGTGAAAAATCCTATAGATTTTGTATTCGAATACAACCACCTTATATTCGAATACAATTGCGAAGTCAGTGGTAAAACTTTGAGATCTGTATTCGACTACAACTTCTTCGTAGTCGAATACAAGTTCGAAAATAGCAGAAAAACAGCCAAAACAGCAAAAACAACACAAACAACACAACTGTATTCGACTACAGCCTCCATGTAGTCGAATACAGATGCATAAACAGTGAAAAATCCTATAGATTTTGTATTCGAATACAACCACCTTGTATTCGAATACAATTGCGAAGTCAGTGGTAAAACTTTGAGATCTGTATTCGACTACAACCTTTTCGTAGTCGAATACAAGTTCGAATACGCAAGTTAGAGGCAAAAACAACGTATCTGTATTCGACTACAACCCTATTGTATTTGAATACAGCTGGAAAAATATCACAAATCCTCGATTTTCTTTAGTCGCACAACTACACCAAACCACAGTGTTCTAATCTGAATGTTGGTCTAATTACAACCTTAATAATCACCTCTCAACATCCCATTGGTGATCAAAGTTTCCTTAAATATTTTTGACAACATGCCAGGGTTATACCACCCACAACACACAAACTTCCTTCAGGTTTAGTGCTTCATTTCCAGAGTCACGTCTCCAACAAAAATCCAACTTGAATTTCATTCACTAGTTAAGGCCTACATTTGTCTAATTCCTAACACCTCAAATTCATGTTTCACTAGTCAATTTTCTATATACTTCGCACTTCTGAACAATCCGAATATACATTTCCTACATCTGCTGCCAACATTCATTATGATACTTCCCAATTCCACCACGTCCTTTATTTGCAGCTTGATGATTATCTTTTCATTATGACAGGTCAAACACATTGTATTCACTCTATCGCTTTTCCATTTATACAAACCTTAAATCTCTACCTCGAACCTTGATACATCTTCATTATTTTCGAAATCATTACTTAGCTTACTCTTGTATGTCTTTTTCCAAAAATTGCTCTCTTCTTTGACAGCCACAATTGGTAAACCCCATAGTGCGTCATATCCCAAAATATCATCCAACTTAACTTGATTTTCTTTTTGTCTTTCCTCTTACTATTAAATTTTTCTTCCTTCAGATAAGATTGTCATCCTGGTCTTTACGAATTTCTTCAACCATTCGACAAAATCTTAATTCCTCCAAATTTTCACTCTTTCTATGAAATATTCTACATATGAAATATATCTCAAAACACTTTTCACCTCTACCGTCATTCAACCATCCATGTGGTCAACACCTAGAGTCCTTTATTTTTCTTAGCTCATCTGCCATCATACTTCGTCTTGCTTCATTATAGTGATGTTAATAAATCAAGCCTTACTAGTTCCCACCAAACTTTTTCATTCCATACTCAATTCTTCCCTATCAAACAAACATTTAACTCTTTTGATTGACGAACACAATAACGTACCCCTATGACATGCATTCAAGTAGTTCCTTTGAATTCTTTGGCGTACTCTTCTAATAACAATGTCTGATTTTCGGATAGGATAATTCATTTCATGAATCCTTAATTGACATAAGCTACATACCCATGTGTTGCTCCAACAAGTTTTCATGGTACATTTTTCAAAATTTGGTTCACTTGCTAGGTTTTCTTATTCATTCTCAATCTTCACCGAGGTACAAACTGCAAGAGTTCCAAACAATCGAACGTCCTGAAGAACTATTCCTCAAATGTTCCCAATAAGCATCTCCTAAGGAATAATTATCTGTAACTTCATCCTCATAACTTTACAATAAAATATCTCTAAGAACCACATACCTTTCACCGTCTATCTAGTAACTGAAACAATCATTTCAAATCTTAACGCTTGGCTTCCCAAGGACAACAACTAAACCATAAATCATTCGTGACATTTCTTCCTATTCATGCTATGTCATTTGAATAAAATTATAAAATCTGATCCTTGAAATCCTCAAATACTCACTACACCGTCTAAATGCATCCATGTCCTTTTAAGATACAATACAAGGTCTTATTCATCATTGACTCTAACCGCCTTAGTAATCTCACTAATGAAAACTCTTCTAATCATAACACAACATTATTAGTAAATCCTCATACACTTCCATTCATAACATGAATTATTTATCACTTGCCTACCTCAACTCCCTCGATCATACAAGTTTAAGGTGTCACTTAGTCCTCCACCCAACCTTGTGGATTTTAAATCGTCGCCCTAAAGATCAACCATCTTAGGGTCCCAAATCAAATCTTGATTAATCCCTCTAACTTATCAAAATATTCACACTCTCCTAGTGTTTACCATCCTTTAATAGACACTCCAAGCTTACATTGCAACAATCTCTAAGTATTCCTGTACTTTGTACTTCCAATTCCACTTAATGGTAATATGCGGTTCAATACATCAAGGCTTAACTCCTTATGTTTACCCAACCACCACTCAAAATTCACTCTTACGCGTCAATAGTTTCATCTACAATCATTATTCATACTTATTATCTCCTAAACCACACAGAAATTTGTGACTTACCAACAAAATATATAGTCTTACTCCTGTAATTGTCATGAGGTTCATATTTAAAAATCTAAGTCACGAATCTAGTTTAACTCGAATGCTCGACCTTACCCCTCAAGGTATCGACTAATCCTCAAAGCTTCCTTTATTTAACCAAGGTAGTATTCACCCCTAATGTGTAGCGCACCTTAACTTCAATACAAGCCTTCTTAGTTGACACCTAAGCACCAACTGCAATTCCAAATGGAAGCCTCGTCTTCTCAACAATTCCATGGGGTTCACATCTCTTTGAAAATTATCAAACTTCAACCAGTCTCGTCCTAAAATCTACCAGGAAAACATCTAATACTTTTCTTAAAAAAAATCTCCATTTAGATCTTTACTTGAAATCCCTTATCAGTCTAACGTTAATCCATCCATACCCATCATCTTCGAGTTAACACCAATAGCATAGCCTCTGTATCCTTGGAATCACTTCATAAATCCCATTCCGTCATGATTCGCTTCAACCCTGTCTTTCCTAGACCGATACATTTTAGGAATTCAGAGACACTCGTCGACCAAAGTCGACTAATGTTCTATGTTTTAACCACTCTTCCAACTTAAGTGCTACAAGGCACCCTGTTTCGTAAAAGAAACAATAAACTACGTAAGCATATCATGCTTGACCCAAGACAACAAAACACCAAGTACACGTGGACTCCAGTCACTTGATACCCCTAAGCTCGACTCTTGATCAGCTTAGGACACCCAAATCACAGCCCTAAAGAAATTTAAACCAAAGCTCTGATACCACAATGTAATACCCCGATTTTTAACAGCGCAAGTGTATTTTTTTTTTCAAAAATAAATTGATAAAACCAAATCCATAAATAAAGAAATAATTTTGGATAAAATATTTAAGTCGTAACACCACAACAAAGTCAACAATCCTTACAAACAGCGGAAATAGTTTTTGGAAAGAAAGTCCAAAATATCCAAATATATAAGACCTCGGATAAAATTATTTGTTTCAAATACATAAGTTCCCTTTTTACAACAACAACCTTGAAATAAGAAAGGGAAATAAATAAAATTCTTAAATAGAACCGTAAGCTGATTATTAATCTATTTGAGGGTGACTGGGTACTGAGAATCCACAAGCGGCATCAAGCCCTAATGCTTTCAGTCATAAAACCAACCCATCGTTGTGCCACGCCTTAGAACGACCCTGGTTCTCATCTGAGGGCAAAGCCCAGATTTCCACAAAATTGTAAAGGGTCACCAACCGAAATTAACAAATACCACATAGCATTTAAATTTTAAATGCACAAAATCACCTTTCCACTAAGCATACATCTAGAAATGGTTTGCATATGCTAAACATGCATAAACAAGGTTGAAAAATAAAGTTTTGGACAAAACTGCACTGTCGTATCGAATACAGTATATCTGTATTCGAATACAGATGCAAAAACAGCAGAAAAACAACAAAAACAACAAAAATAGCAAAAACAACACAACTGTTTTCGACTACAGCCTCCATGTAGTCGAATACAAATGCAAAAACAGTGAAAAGTCCTGCAGATTTTGTATTCGAATACAACCACCTTGTATTCGAATACAATTGCGAAGTCAGTGGTAAAACTTTGAGATCTGTGTTCGACTACAACCTCCTCGTAGTTGAATACAAGTGCGAATACGCAAGTTAGAGGCAAAAACAAAGTATCAGTATTCGACTACAACCCTGTTGTATTCGAATACAGCTGGAAAAATACCAGATTTTCAGTTTTGAAAACACACCAAAGTCCTTCAAACACTTTCAACACCAAATCAATCAATCACCAGCATCAAATACAACACAGTCACGCACGACAATCAAGCATGTATACACCACCATCATAATATAATCAAACATGACTCGCGTGCCAAACACCCTAATGCAATGCGAATATGCCAATGCATATGATTCCAGAATATCACCAAAACCCTCCTCGAAGGGGCGTAAATCATAATTGTACGGTCTCTCACAGGCCAATACTAATTACCGAGGTGCAGTCTCTCACAGGCTAGCACGATTTACTAAAGTGCAATCCCTCACAGATTAGCACGACGCGATAATGCCCATGAGGATAAGATGAACCAACAATTCACATGGAATCATCCTGTGGCCCATCTGGTCACCACTATCACCATGGCCCATCCGGTCACCATGTACTATGAAATGCATGATCATACTCTTACTCGTAACACCACAATCATTAAGTAAATGCAGCTATTAAAAGATTCCCCATTTTTAATGTACATTTAACACTAATGATTTTCAAATTTAACACAGAGCATACTCAACGCATATAATCCTCAAATCACATGAAATTGAATTCACAATTCACATTGAATTCAAATCACCATATACACCAATCTCATCAATTCATTTTACACAAAAACCACACATAAATTGCATTTATTCAAAACCCCACATCTTCAAACATAAAGCAAATTTCAACATTCATAATATTACCCACAAACACATCAAACTCACCCAACAAATATCACCATCTCCCACACCTCAAAACCCATTAAATTTAATTTCACCATTTCACCCATAAATGCATTAAATTCATTTCCCCCAAAACTACACCTCAAACCCACAAAATTTATTTTCCTAAATTTTCAACCATAACACGCCAAATCAAAATTCCAAATCGTTAAACATAAACCACCAAAGATCTTTTCCACATCACACATAAATCACATTAAATTCCTTTTCCCCAAATTCACACATAAACTCCATCAAAATCAAACTCCACAAATACACATATAGAGTCCTTAATGCAAGTTGAAAATTTGGAAGGAGCCCTTACCTCAACGATAGCTTTAACAATTGATTACAGCACTGCGATTAATTCTGGTAAAAACTTCGCTCGCGACGTCGCTTCCAAAGTTGGTCACTAGTACCGTAACATGGAGGTGAGCAACATTCCCTTCTGTCACTTTGTGAGATGGAGCTCAGAAGTCAAAGAAAAGTGGAGGTTTGTGTTTGGCGGTTTTGAAAACCTCTAACATGGTTTTCTTTGCTTTGAAGCAGAAGAAAGAAGAAGAAGAGGGAGGAGTCGCGCAGGGAAAAATGTTTTTTTCCTTTCCTTCCTTCACTTACACACACACACCGATATATATATATATATATATATATATATATATATATATATATATATTACGAAATTGACACCCTATACCCCAAAATAACATTTATAATAATTTATACTTTGAAGAAACCCTGCTAAATGCACTTTTGTTGTGAGATCAGGTAAGTTACTTAGGTTTATTGTTAGTCAAAAAGGGATAGAAGTAGACCTAGATAAAGTAAGAGCAATACAAGAAATGTCGGCTCCACGCACAAAAAAAGAAGTTCATTGTCAGGTTCATATCACATCTAACTGCAACATGTGAGCCAATTTTCAAGTTGTTGAACAAAAACCAAAATGTTGAATGGAATTAAAATTATCAAAAAGGTTTCGAGAAGATTATGTAGTACTTGTTAAAAACTCCAATCCTGGTGCCTCTTGTTCCTAGGAAACCGCTTATTATGTACTTAATAGTACTTGACAAGCCAATGGGTTGTGTACTAGGGCAACATGATGAATCTGGTAAGAAAGAGCATGCTATTTATTATTTGAGCAAAAAGTTCACCAACTGTGAAACTATGTATTCACTGTTGGAACGAACATGTTATGTCATACAACTTGGTTGGTGTCTAAAATGGACACAATTAATTATATCTTTGAGAAACCTGCTCTTGCTGAAGGATTTCTATTGGCAGATATTGTTATCAGAATACGACTTGGTGTATGTTACACATAAGGCTATCAAAGGAAGCGCACTAACAGAGTATTTGGCCCAACAACTTGTAGAAGATTATCAATCGATGCAGTATGAATTTCCCAATGAAGCCATAATGACTTTATTTGAAGAGGTTGAATCATCTAATAATGAAAAATGGACGTTGATGTTTGATGGTGCTTCTAATACATTAGGGCATGGAATTGGACCCATGTTGATTTCCCTAGAGAACCAATTCACTTTATTTACGGCTAGATTGTGTTTTGATTACACAAACAATATTGTGAATTTGAGGCATGTGATATAGGCATTAAAGAAACTATTGAATCAAAGGTAAAATTTCTTGAGGTATATGGAGACTCATTGTTGGTTATCCATTAGACAAAAGGAGAGTGGGAAACGCGGGATTCCAAATTGATTCTGTATCATACACATATCAAAGAATTAACAGAACACTTCGAGAAGATTACTTTTCACCATATTCCTCGAGAAGCAAACTAATTGGTCAACGCCCTAGCCAAATTATCATCAATGTTCAAAATAAGCATTGGGTAGGATGTGTTGGTCATGAAAATTCAACAAAAGGATAAGCCATTGGGTGTTTTAGAGAACGACAACAGGGTTTTGAGGAGGTTGTCAATGAATTTCTTCTTAAATGGTGATGTGTTTTATAAGAGAAATAGTAGTATGTCCTCAATTAGTCACGAAATGTCATAATTGTCAAATCTATGCTGATAAAGTACATGTACCTCCATCCTCTTTGAATGTTTTAACATCACCATGGCCATTTTCAATGTGGGGAATGGATGTTACTGGACTCATCGAGCCTAAGGCTTCAAATGGGCACCGGTTTATCCTAATTGCTATTGATTATTTCACAAAATGGGTTGAAGTCGCTTCTTATGCCAATGTGACGAGGAGCATGGTGGTCAAATTCATCAAAAGAGAAATAATTTGTCGATATGGCTTGCCAAATAAGATTATCATTGATAACGCGACCAATCTGAATAACAAAATGATGAAGGAGTTATGTGATAGTTTCAAAATTCAGCACCATAATTTTTTGCCATATCGTCAGAAAATGAATGGGGAAGTAGAAGCAACATATAAGAATATCAAGAAAACCATACAAAAGATGGTAAATACATATAAAGATTGGCATGAAATGCTTCCCTTTGCATTACATGGCTATAGAACATTTGTTTGCACCTCAACAGGGGCAACTCGTTTCTCGTTTGTGTATTTAATGGATGTGGTATTTCATGGTCAGCTATATCAAAAATGACATAAAAAAGCATACGAGAAAAAGGTCTGTCCTCAAGAGTTTCAAGAAGGAGACTTAGTGTTAAAGAAAATATTGTTCATAAAAAAAAATTTCCTGGAAAATGGGTCCCGAATTACTAGACACCATATGTTGTGAAAAAGGCTTCTCTAGGGGAGCTCTAATACTCGCAAAAATGAATGGAGAGGAGTTTCCACTTTCCAGTAAATTCAGATGCAGTTAAAAAATATTATGCTTGAAAAAAAACATAAAAAAAAATGATTGAAAAATGGCCTCGCTAGGTTGAAAACCTGAAAAGGAAACCTAGGCAAAAATTATAGTGTCCAATTGGATTGAAAACATGGAAGAGCAGTCCATGCAAAAGTTAGGGTTAAAATATAAATATATATATATATATATATATATTACACTATGATGCTATTTGAATTTGTTAAGTTAGCTTCTAAAATATATCAACAAATTTCTATATGGCTAAATATGGTTGCGTACATGTGTACAAAACATTTAAAATCATTTATACAAATAAAATCTAATTTTAAATTAATGTAAATTTTAATTTCACTCCATCAATAATAGTTAGTATAACTTTTTTATGTATGAAGTATAGTGTTCAATTAATCGAAAAGACTAACACGTGTCGAGAGCCAATGATAATAAGGGACAATAAATATTACTCGATTGAGACATTGCACTCCTATTTGGGCTCCAAACTAGTATAAAATATGATTATTCTTTATCTGTAATGTAGAAACATTAAAACAACTTATGAAAATGGTTTCCAATTTGTTATCCTTACTAATGTTGTTCCTTGCCGCTCTTATCCTTGTTCCACAAGGACTTGCTGATGTAAGCCCACCTAAGTACAACAAAGAAGGACAACTCGACATTAATTGGCAAAGTTTCAATGTTCTCCCCAGATATTTACGCCGATCCCCCCCTCCAGCAGCTGCTGAAGCTCCTGACCCTCCACCAACTCATAAACATAAATCCCCTCCACCAACCTATAAATATAAATCCCCTCCACCAAAACGTAAAACACGTATTAAGAAATAGTAAAATCCCCCAAATGTCAAATCCATTTCTAAATTATCCATGCAACAAAACATATTAATATCTATTTAATAAGAGGAACAATTAAGTTACCAATGTGTCATGAATTAAATCATGATAAAAAAATTATGCTGTCTACTCCAAATTTACAAATAAATAAAATTGTGTTTCTACTTATTGATCTTTTAGGTCATTTGTAATCACAAGTAGTTTAATATATCATATTTAAGTTTAAATTTATATCCTATTTTGCTACACCATATGTTAAAAGTATATATTAAAATTTAAGATAATAAAAACAAAAATATCGTGTAACTAATAACAGACTAGCTACTTAAAGTTTTTTTCTTCATATAATTGTCTACAAAGAAATCACTTCAATGGGGAAGGTTCCACATTGGTATGTTACTTTTACCTCTTGCCATTTCACATACCATCAAACTATTTTTTCATTAAGATATATTTAGCGATCTCTGAGCCCATTCTTGATTATTCTTTATGGTAACATGATAATTCTTGAAATCATTGATATGACAACGCTTTTGGCACCCATTATCAAACAAAAGATTTACCAACCAGACATACAAAACAAGTAGACAACACAAAATTCGCTTGCCTTTTTTCTCATGACAATAATTAAGTGTATAATACACATCAGCGAGGATAGTGGTTGTAGGATTTTCCCATCTATTCTTTAAAGCTAGGAAGACATCGATTGCTGCTAAATATATAATTTCTTCATCACTTGGGAATAGAACAATCCCATAGATGGTGAGAGCAAATACCTCCATAAAAGCACCCCCAATCTTGGGAATTAGCTAAATGATGAGCTTTTTCTACAAAAAAATTCCTTAGAAAACCAGAAGTCCCTTTTTTCCTTTGGTTGTTCAAATCTTCCTCTTCAATCCTTTGTATCTCAGCGACTTTGGATATGGATGGATAATTTCCCATGTAATGAGAAGGTTTCCATTATTCTTTGGAGTAGCCTAAAATTGGTCCTAACTCTTCCAAAGTAGGTGCATGTTGGAAGTCTTGAAAGGTGAAACATCTCAATGGAGTGTCGTAGAATTGAAGAAAAGCGTTAATAGCCCCTATTTGTATACATCCAATAAATCAAGAATATTTCCATAGTTCTTAGTAAAGGTTAATCGGTGATTAAGCACCAACAAGCTACGAAGTCTTTTTAAACTGTCAACTTTAGGATTTTTGGCCTTCACATTCATAGTTTTCTTTAGCATTGGGATTGTGGTTTCATTGTTGGATCCCATTTTCGATCCAAGATATCCACCACTTAGCTTAGAATTCAATGGTTCTCTAATGGACCTACAAAAAATGAATGATTACGGATATTGTATGATATGGTATTTTTGAAAATAATTTTTAATGCATTGTACTATAAGAAATTTAATATATTATTAACAATGAAAACGATTTGCATGGATGCAACAAAGAAAAATTGTGAGGTATACTGACGTTGGACAATAAAAAATAATCCTGCCATTTAAAAGCAAGAAGGCTAGGACATGACTTAGATGCATTATATCCAAAATTGGAGAACTCTTAAAGTCTATAACCTTCTTAATTTGTCAACATTTTCCTAGGTGGGTTCTACAATCCTAAAAGTCATTGATCTCTAGAGGCAAGTACATGTATTGAAATATCACTACAAATAGAAAGTACATCCAAATTGTAGGTATTTCTAATGGAGTCACACTCTTGACGAGATCTTCGCAATACCAAATAGGATGTATATCCAAAATGATTACCACTAAACTGAAGTAGCAATGTCAATTTACAAGAAAATGGGGGTTTGAATTGTAAATTCACCTTTTTAAAATTTCCTGTTAAAACTTAAAAGATTTAACTCAAGATTGATCTTGGTTATGAAAACAGAAAAAGAAGAACGTTCTTGGTTAGTGAAAAACACAATTTTAACTTATTTATAAAAAATACAATTGGAAGATAAAAAGTAAATAGAGATAAGGGAAGAGATATCTCACAAAGATATATCATGGTTCACCCAACACGGGTTACATCCAGTCCTCACAATTGTGAAATTTTCACTAAGTGCTCAAAGCAAGATCGTTCTTGGTTTTCACACAGCATTTATAGATCAATCTTGATCGGTTACAAAGTATTACTTTTCAACCTAGAAAGGATTTCCACAAATTACCTTTCAATCTTTAGAAAAGATTTTTACACATTACCTTTTACACACTAAAGGATTTTTACAAACTACTCCAACTATCTCAACATGGTAATTTAGATTTTAATTTTAATTCTAATAATAATTATAAAGAGCTTTTAGTTAAAAACGTCCCCTCAATATGTGCTAATCTTTTGAGCCAACATATAATTTTCATTAATATAATAATAATGCTTTAATCGTACACATGGTTCAAAAAAAAAATAAAGAAGTAATCATACAAAAATACTTCTGATATACTTAAAATCTAATATTTACTCTTCCCCCTTTGTTATAGCAAAAAGGAGTAGGAGAATAAAAGCAATTAAATCAGAAAGACACTAATGGGGAAGATCCTTAAGATGATGAAGACAGAGACGGGTATGGCATTTCTGGAAAAGTTGGAGGAGGATTATGCATAGGAGGCTCAGGACCTAGCTTTGGAGCATGCTGGTTAGCCATCCAGTCCCTCAAAATGGCATGCTCTTTGTCCAGATGAGCTTGCCTAGCAATTATAGTCTAAAGACCAACAAAGATTTTGGGGATTTCCTTGTAAGTCTTGGATGTTTCCTTTTCCATCTTTGTTCTTTTAAGTGGGCACTGATCATCTTTGATTGGAGTGGATAGAGGAGTGTTATGAGAAGGGGCGACAGTGGTGCAAAAAGATGATAAAGTGGCAATTGAAGTGATAATATGAGGAAGGGAGCCTATCTGAGCGGAGTGGTGAGGCACTGAAGGACCAGGAATGTCTAAATATGGAAAAACCAGATATTGGCTTATTCCAAAAATGGAGGAGCTAGTCTTTTGGGGTGACACAAAGGCTGGTGACATCAGAGAGTTTTGTTGAATTGGAAGTGGATGACACATATCACTTTGGAAAAACAAAGTGGGGAGTGTTTGAGAGGCAAGAACTGTAGGGTTTACCTGATCAGGTGTTGAATCAAGATTTTCTGAAATAGGAGAAAGGGGAACATTCTATGGAGATGGAGAATGTTCTTGATTTGTTGGATAAGCAACATTGGTTCTGATTATAGAGGTGCGGGTATATCTTATTCTATTAATGATGGATGGATTGAATGTAACTTTAGGTGATGGTGGGATGGCTGGAATTTGTTTCATGTGAGAGATGTTTTTGGAAGAAAATTTTGATATTTTAAAGCAATATGATTCTATCATCAAAGGGATATTAAAATATCTTAAGAGTTTTGAGAAAACCATACCATATGGAACAATGTTTCTCTTTTAGTCTTTGTTGATGGCAGCAATCATGTGTTGGATTATAAGGTGAGGCAAATTCAACTTCTTCCATTGAAGAAGATGATAGATGACTAAAGGGTCATTATTAGAAACGTATTTGTGACTACCACAGTGGGGTAGTATGGAGTGTTGACTGATGCTATTGAAGATTTTTGGAAGGGGTTTTAGATCGGCTAAAAAGAAGTTTGTGGACCCATCAAGAATAGCTCTTGAAACACTTCCTCTTTGGTAATGTATAAGGCTGAATATCCGTTTTTTTTTCACAAACTATTGGTCCTTCTGTAGGTAGTTGGAGGATATCAACAAGAATGAAAGTAGTTAAGTGTATTTCAATGCCTTTCAGTTTTGAAATAATGAGTGATTTTTCAGGGAAGGCTTCAGCTTTGCAGTAAAAGGCTCGGATTACATCAGGATAATAGCAGCTAGATATCTGAAGGAATTTGGTCCATCCAAGGGCATGAATATGATGTTGAATGGAGGTACCTTCATACTGGAGGTTTTCAAAAATGAAAACCCGACCAATGCCTATTGATCTTTGAGACCATTTGTCATTGTAGAGTTGTTGAAGTTTGGATGGAATCAGTGGAGGAATGAGGATTTTGTGGGTGCTAGGTTTGAAGTTTTGAGTGGAGGACATTCTTGGGTTGATGGTTTGGACGGAGAACGTTCTGGGTTTGAAGTTTTCTTAGCAGGTTTTTTTAGGGTTTTTAATATTTGAGATTCTAGAAATTCAGAAAGTGTGGAAGAGGATATGGATGTAGGAATCATTTTAGTTTGAGAGGTATTTGACTTGGATGGTATCACCTTGGAAGGGGATTTTTGAGATGTTGGGGATTTTGAGGATTTGGAGGGTTGTGATGACGGTGCTGGTTTTGGATGGGGAATCTGTGGTGATGGAGTAGGGTCAGATTCATCATCAGAAATCGTATAGATTGTTGAGTCTGTGTTTTTGGTTTTGGAGGTGCCAATACCTGCCAAGATTCACATTGATCTTCGTTTAGAAGATGAAGTGCTTGAACGAGGGTTGAGTGTTTTTTGAAGATGAGGTGGAGCCTGACTGATGGAGGGAGTTGCGCATTGAAATAAAGGTGGAAGAATGGTGGAGAGTGGAGCAAGTGTAATCGGAAGGGGACTTGACTCCGGGGACGATGACATGTGGTCAGAGAATGTTCTTTTTGAAGAGGAATGAAGAGGTGTTGGTTTGGGTGGAGGTGAAGGTGAAGGTGAGCGAGTTGGTGATGGTGAAGGAGATGGTGATGGTGTTCTTGACTGAGGGTTCTTGGGTGTTGCTGCCTTGGTACACGCCATTGGGAGAAAACATGAACTGAGGGTGAAGGAGAGGGAGAAATGATTTTTTGCAGAAAAGTGTGAAGTTATTGTTTAGTGAAAAGATGAACAGTTTTTGAACTTTTGTAGGCGGTTTGCGAGTGGAGAGAGTGCCACGCGTGACATGTGATTGATTGGGCAGACGTTATTCGGAATGAGGAAAATGGAGATGATGTGGCAGTAATAGGCATGGAAGTCGTTACTTTTGATAAAGGAAGGAAAATACATTTTAAAAGCTGACTTTTGAACTTCTTCATGAGAAGGAAAAGGAAGAATGTTCTTGAGCTGTTTGTTAAAACAGACTTGAACGGAGAACGTTCTCCGTTATGACCCGAATGTTCTAGTTTCAGTTTTTAACAATTCTGAGTTGGATTTTTGATGATTTTTAATCTTTCTTTAATTGAATTAAAATTTTCTTTAACCAGAGACTTTGTAAATATATCTGCTAACCGATTCTTTGTATCGACGAAGTTTAATTCAATTTCTTTTTTATTCACATGATCCCTAATAAAATGATGTTTTATTTCAATATGTTAGGATTTTTAGACAGATTGATGGCACTAGTATTATAACAGTAAATTGGATTATGAGAATAACTTATTGAAAAGTCTCCAAGTTGATTTTTGATCCATAACACTTGAGAGCAACAATTTGCTCCTGAGACATATTCAGCTTTAGTGGTTAATAGAGCAATTGTGTTTTGCTTTCTGCACGACCAACTTATTAATGCTTCCCTTAGGAACTGACATGACCCACTTGTGCTTTTTCTTTTGATCTTATCTTCGGCATAATCAACATCACAGTAAGCTACAAAATCAAAATGAGAACCTTTGATATATCAAAGGCCAAGATCAGTTGTACCAACAAGATAACGAAAGATTCTTTTCACAGTAGTCAAATGGGATTCTTTTGGTGAGGATTGAAACCTAGCTACTACAAAACATTCATCATGCTCCATGGTTGCTTAAAAAAAACTACATAATTTGTACACTTTAACATTCATTCATCAAGTTCAACTCTCTCTTCACACAATCTCACCAAAATTTCTCTCAAGTGTGTAGCAAGGGTTATGAATTTATCACTCAAATCTTAGAAACATGCATCAGGCTACCATATAATTGAAAAAGATTCTGGTTAGCATTCACAATTGCAACAAACACATACACTTTTGGAGGACTTTCGTGTTGTAATGGGGCATAGGTAAGGGTATGACATTTTGGGATAGTAGGCTTTACTACTTGGAGTTAGGTACACATTTTTAAATTATTCAACCACTTTTTTTTTCTTTCACATTTTCACAGTGGAGATTCTCAAACATTGACAAAAGAACCAAGAATATGTTATTAATCAAAGTACACAACTTATTTTTTTAGTTTTTCTTTTTTTTTGTTTTGAATTTTTTTCTTCTTATTTTTTCTTGTGAGAACCACCACCCCAAACTTAAAAGGTTGCAATCCCATGAGCAACCTCAAACTTAGAACTTTACCAAAACGAGACAAAAAAATTTCTACCTAACTCCAAGTAAGGTGATTTAATTGAAGTCAGGTCTTTGGCTTGTAACGTGGCTAGTAACCGAAAGACAATTGCAAGGCTCAATGGGGCTCACAAAGGATAAAATTTGCAAAGGGTATTTAGAAAGGCTTAAACGACCAAACAAAATTGCCTCAGTGTATGCATAAATCACAACTGATGCAAGTCAGAATTAGTGCAAGTTCTGAAGGGATAACACATGTCTGGATAATCACACAACAACGAATTAGAGTGTATAGGATCAAAAGCTCACAGCTAGGATAATAAGAGAGAGTATGAATTGTCAA
Source organism: Cicer chorassanicum (assembly GCA_037974735.1). NCBI lineage: Eukaryota > Viridiplantae > Streptophyta > Magnoliopsida > Fabales > Fabaceae > Cicer > Cicer chorassanicum. Next base: position 9,532,646 of record JBBPBP010009777.1, on the reverse strand, counting down.
AATAATGTTAAACATGCCACTACAAAATATATTTATTTATTTAAAAAAAAATGGCAAGTGAGACTTCGACAACCAAGGAGTAATCAACAGTGCATGCACTAATGAAACTCGTCGAATTAAGCAATGATATGAACAAAGAAATAGAGTTTAAATTTCAAAATCTGAAATAGATAGTTTAAGACTAGCTTCAAGTTGTTAACAATTCTTCATCATAGTGCACGTTTACACACAATTAAAAAGAAACAAACTCAAATAACAAAAATAAGATTGCACAAATAAAAGTTACCTTTACTTATGGGTTGCCTCCCACGAAACGCTTCTTTATGCTCATTAGCTTGACGCCTCAACCATTGACAAGGTGTCATATATGATAGAAAGAACACACCATCCTTCTCACCAAGGAAACATATTTCAAGTTAGGTGGCAATTGCTTGAGCTCAACGAGTGACGTCTCTTTCTTTTCCCTACATACTCATCTTCATTCCCTTTGAACTCCTCCCATCTAATGGAAGTGGGGGGAGTGAGATGGTGATGCTTCTAACACGGCTAAAACATCTTTCACTCTTGGATCTTCAATATCTTTAACAATATATTGGGGTAGGCATAACACTCTTTCTAATGGCAGAATGGGTACTTGATGTTCAACTTTTTCATCGATTATCGAATCGAAAATCTTAATTTGGTTGCACTGTTCTCTTTCGTTTGAATAGTCTATGGCTTTTAGAATTTTGAATGTAACTATTTCCTCATTTACCTTAAAGGTTAAGGTGTCATCCTCCATAACAATCATAGCTTTCCCTGTTGCTAAGAATGGTCTTCCCAAGATTAAGGGGATATCATTGTCTTCCTCCATGTCTAGTACCACAAAATCCACTTGAAAAATGAACTTATATACTTTGACCAAAACATCTTCCATCACCCCATATGGGTGTTTCATTGAGCGATCCTCAAAATGTAAAATCAGTTGTGTGTCTTTGACTCTTCCAATGCCTAACCTTTTGTATATGGAAAGGGGCATAAGACTCACACTTTCCCCAAGATCACACAGGGATTTCCCAAAAGTTCTATCCTCAATAGTGCAAGGAATAAAGAAGCTTCTAGGATCCTTGAGCTTAGGTGTCAGCTTCCAATGTAGAATAACACTGCACTCTTCGGTAAGCATCACTGTTTCACCGCCGAGTTTCCTTTTCTTTGATAGAATGTCCTTCATGAACTTGGCATATGTTGGCATCTGCTCTAGTGCTTCTGCAAAAGGAATGTTAATTTGCAATTTTTTAAAAACATCAAGAAACTTACCAAATTGTTTTTCAGATTCTTCCCTTTTTAATCTTTGAGGGAATGGAAGTTGAATTTCAGGCTTTGGCAGGGCTTCCATTTTCTGCACCACAAGTTCTTCCTCCTTTTCATGACCAATGTCCTCCTCATCTGATGTTAGGGTGACCATTTCCACCAAGTGGGTTGGAGTTGAAGCACTCCCACCCTTTTTGGCTTTAGGTGGTACTAGTTCACTTACCTTGCCACTCCTCATTGTCACGGCTTTGACATTATTTCCAAGTGCTCTTTGTGCTAGTTCCAAGTTGACCCAGTTGGGTCTCAAGATTCTTTATTGAGGTTGAGTGATTTGTCTGGATGGCTCTTGACTCTTTAATGAAAGAACTTGTGTTCATTACTAGCTTCTCAATAGCAATTTCCCTTGTTTTGCTTGAGGTTGAGAGGTTGTACCTACTATGGGGCTTGATTTGCTTGAGCTCCTTGTTGACCTTGAGATCCACTCTATTCATCTTTCCATGAAAAATTTGGATGATTTCTCCAACCCGAATTGTACGTACTAGAGTAGGGATTATTCTACTTCCCATTGTTACCCATAAAGTTCACTTCTTCTAGTTCTTCTGTATTATCATCTGTTACTTCACAAGCTCCATTTTTATGTGTTCCCCCACAAAGGTCACAACTTGTATGTTTCAATAATTTGACGGGGACCACTTGGGGTTGTATATTTAGAGATGCCATCCCCTTATTTATCTCAACGACGATAACATCTTTTATCTATTTTGAGAGCAGCTTCCCTTGAGCCAACCAATCATCCATAACATTCAATTCCAACAGACCACTTTTTGACCCACCACATCTATCATAAAACATCAATTCTTCATTTGATGTCATGATCTCTGTAAGACCCTTAGTTTTAAAATTTAATTTATGCAATTTTAGTATATTTTTGGTGTTGAATTATGAGGCTTTTAGCCAGTTTTAATTGTATTTTGTGTGTTAAATGCCAATGATATTTTTATGAGACCCGTTTAAAATTATTTGCCGAGAAATAATTTAATTACGTTGCGGAAAATTTATTATCGAACTATTTTGTTAAGAATATCTATAGTTGCTAAAAATTTTACCTGTCAATTGAGTTGCAATGAGAATAGATATTTTTATCAAAATAATTTGAGATGTGAGTGAAACGATGTGTGTATAAATATTTAGATATTTATTGATTTGGTTTAATTATAATATATATATATATATAATATTATAATATTATTATTGTAAGCAATATTATCTATAAATATATACATATATATTAGTTAGTAGTATAAGTATATATATATATATATAGAAAACGTGAAGAAGGCAAAAAAATAGGAAACAGAGAGAGAAAGCCTTATGCCCTGACATTCACGCTGCTTTCCTTTCTTTCTTCTTCCAGCATTCAAAAAAAAAAAAAAAAATCAAAACCCATAAATATAAAACCTCCATTTTCTTCTAGATCTAAGCTTCATCTCGCGAAGTAACAAAAGAGAAAGTTGCTCACGTCCACGCTGCGTTGCTAGTGAGCTAATTTTCGAAGTGACGTGCGAACAAAATATTTTACCGGAATTTATCGCGGTACCGTAATCAGTTCTTTAAGCTATCGTTAAGGTAAGGGCTCCTTCCAAACTTTTAGTTTGCATTTAAGACATTATATGTGATTTTATGGAAAAGAAATTTGGTGTATTTGATGTGTAAAATGGTGAAAATGAATTTAATTCGTTTATGCGTGAATTAGTGGAATTTAAAATTGATGCGGTTGAGGTGTAGTTTGATGCGATTTGCTGAGATTGAATTAATGTAGATTATTTGGTTGTAAAAGTTTGGTGTGTGAAAAAGATAAAATTTTGGATAAATTTTAGTTGTGAACAAATTGTTACAAATATTTATGTTTATGTAGCTAGCTCCTTGAGTCTCGAAAAGGAATCGAGGCTGTTGGCACCGAGTTAGCGATGGGGAGAACTCTGAGATATTAATGTCGTTGTGGTGATTCATGTTTGGTGTGATTGATGTGTTCATAATTAAAATTATGAATTTTGAGATGTATTTTATGTGTAGATTGGAGGAAAATGAATTTAATGTGTTTATAGGTGAAATTGTGGAAGTTGAATTTAATGTGTTTGATATGTGGGTTGTGGTGATTCAAGTTTGGTGTGGTTTATGTGTTCAAAATTAATATTACGAATTTTTTAGATGTGATTTATGTGTGGATTATGGTTGAAAATTTTGGAGATTATATTTGGTGGTTTATGTTTGAAAATGTGGAGTTTTAAATTGGTGATTTATGGTTGAAAATTTTGGAGATTAAATTTGGTGATTTATGGTTGAAAATTTTGGAGATTAAATTTGGTGGTTTATGTTTGAACATGTGGAGTTGTGAATACGGGTGATTCATGATTAAATTTGGTGTGAAATTTTGGAATTTGAATTGATTGAATTTGTTGTGTTTGAGATGTGGATATGTGGTGAATGTGCGATTGATGTATCCATAATTGATGGCGTATGCGTTATGAATTTTATGGATGAATATATGTTTGAGTATGCTCTGTGAGAAGATTGAAAAATCATTAGTGTTAAATGAGTATTAAAAAAGGGGAATCTTTTAATAGCTGCATTTACTTAATGGTTGTGGTGAAAAGAGTCAGAGTATGCTCATGCATTTCATAGTACATGGTGACCGCGATGGGCCATAGTGATAGTGGTAACCGTGATGGGCCACGAGATGATGCCATGTGAATAGTTGGTTCATCTTATCCTTGCGGGGATTTTTGCGTCGTGCTGATCTGTGAGAGATTGCAATCTTGTAAGTTGTGCTGATCTGTGAGCGATTGCACGCATGGAAAATTAGTACTGGTCTGTGCGAGGTTGTACGATAGTAAATAGTGCTAATCCATGAGAGATTGCACCTTGATAATTAGTACTGGTCTGTGAGAGACTGTACAATTATGATTTACTCCCTTTCGAGGAGGGTTTTGGTTTGGAATTCCAGAATCATGTGCATTGGCATATACGCATTTCATTAGGGTGCTTGGCACGCGGGTCATGTTTGATATACTGTGATGGTTGTATATACATACTCGATTGTGGTTTGTAATTGTGCCGTATTTGATGAGTGTTATTGATTGACTTGATGTGGTAAGCGTTGAATGATATCGAAACATTTTCAAAATTGAAATTATGCCATTTTCACAGTTGTATTCGGATACAAGGATGTTGTATTCGAATACGATAGTGCAGTTTGTTAAAAATTTCATTTTTCAACTTTTATTATGCATGTGTGGCATATGAAAACCCTTTCTAGATGTATGCTAAGTTGAAAGGTTATTTTGTGCATTTAAAATTTAAATGCTATGTGATGTTTGTTAATTTTGGTTGGTGACCTTTACAATTATTGTGGATATCTGAGCTTTGCCCTCAGATGGGAATCAAGATCGTCCTACCAGTCAGTACTCTGGAGATGGGAACGAAGTTAGACTTACCTGACCACTGCTGTGTCAGAAGTACTTCTGCGGGGCGCGTGGAGATCACTTGGGTTGTAGTTTTTTTTGTAGCATGATCAGATTAGATGGCTGTATAGGGACTAGATGTCTATCTGTTGTGGTTGTATTTATTTCATTATGGAAAACTGTACCTATACCATATATTGTCACCTTGACTTTTCCATACAGATTACTTCTCAATACAATTTCTTTCAAATTCATTAAAATTTCATGTATTGATTCTTGAATACCTACTATGGGTCTACCAATTTCGCCATATCCCCCGTTTTTTCTTTGAGATTGAGATCTCACTGTCTAAACTACGAAAAAACTTCCCCTGTCGTTGTTAAATTTGAATGGAAATAAAAAAAAAAACAAGAATACAATTTCATATAGAAATCGAAACGTTCTATTTTGATGGGTCCTTGTACCACTTTTTGACGTGACGTGGGAAAGTTAAAATTCTTGGGGCAGTGCTTTTGTACAGGTGTCTGCCGAGAATACCCCAGGGGTGTGAGCTACGTTGGATAGGTCACATAGCCCCGGTGTATTTTTCTGTTTTAAATATTTTGGATTTTCATTTCAAAACCGTTTCCACTGTTTGTAATTATTGTTGACTTTTGTCGTTGTGATACGACTTAAATATTTTATCCAAAGGTATTTCTCTCTTTATTATGAATTTTAATTTGTTTAAAAAAAATCGGGCTGTTACAATCTCAATAATGTTTTGTGCTTCTGATGCAGTTTTGTAATTCAACGAACCACTTGTTGTAGCATCTAACATAATTCTAGTGCTAGGCCTCAAACCATTACAAAATATTTGCATTTGAGTAGTGTCGTCATAAGCATGATTGGGGCATCCTGCTATTAAACTCTTGAACCTCTTGTAACTGTCATGAAGAGATTCTCCTTCTTTTAGTTGGTAACCGGAAATCTCTTGCCTTTTTGTAACGAACATAGTTGGGGGGAAGTATTGTTCCAAGAACTTATCTTCAAGGTCATCCCATGTGGTGATGCTACCAGAGGGTAAAGAATTAAGCCACTCCTTAGCACCATCTTTCAATGAAAATGGAAATAGTCTCAACTTCTTGCCTTCTTTAGAGCAACCATCCACCTTCACTGATACACATAGTTCAAAGAAGTTTGTGAGATGTATATCGGCGTCTTTGTTATCTTTACCAGAAAAATGAATCTCCTTCAACTCTCAATATAGAGCGAGACTTATTTCGAACTTGTTGACTGTAACCACTTGGTTATGGATAGTCAACCAAGCACGATTTCTATCTCGATTCCCATACTCGCCGATGGTACGTTTAGGTGGTGGTGGATCAGCCTTTTCGGCAAATATGAAAAAAATCCCCCAGATCCTCTTCTTCCACTACTATTTGTCTTTCCCTTTGTCTCCTTTCTTGAACCGCCTTTCGATTTACTATCGTAGTTTTTTCGATTTACTTTCGAAGTTTTTTCGATTTCTGGATCAAAAAGAAGTTTAGCTGAGAACTGGCCTCGCATACAACGTTAGACAAATCCTGAGTAATGAAAATTTTCAAAAAAACAAAAAAATTACAAATAAAGACAAATTTTATTGCAGAGCAAAAAATTTCAATTAAGTAAAAAATTATAACTCAATAATGATATGGCAATCCCCGGCAACGGCGGCAAAAACTTGATTGTGTTTCAGCAAGTGTATTGAATCGTTGCAAGCTAATAATAATAAAACGGTATTAGTTTCCGAATTCATTGAAATAATATTTAAAATTAACAACGGTAATATAATTGATCATTTGTACTAAGAAAAATGTCATGCATGAGTTTCACTTCGAATCCAACCTTGGTTCCTAATTTGATTCTAGTTACTGTTTGTTAAAATAGACTTGAACGGAGAACATTCTCCGTTATGACCATAATGTTCTGGTTTCAGTTTTATATTAATATTAACAAAAATCATTTAGAATAATATTGTCACGTCAATATTTTTATTGAGAATAATTTTTGAAATATCTCAACAACACATCAAATTTTTCTTAAAAAGTAACTCATGCATAAAGCAATTTTTACATGTCTCTAATTAAATTACACTATATATGATGCTATTTGAATTTGTTAAGTTAGCTTCTAAAATATATCAACAAATTTCTATATGGCTAAATATGGTTGCGTACATGTGTACAAAACATTTAAAATAAGCATTTATACAAATAAAATCTAATTTTAAATTAATGTAAATTTTAATTTCCCTCTATCAATAAAAGATAGTGTAACTTTTTTATTTATAAAGTATAGTGTTCAATTAATCGAAAAGACTAACACGTGTCGAGAGCCAATGATAATAAGGGACAATTAATATGACTCGATTGAGACATTGCACTCCTATTTGGGCTCCAAACTTGTATAAAATGTGATTATTCTTTATATGTAATGTAGAAACATTAAAACAACTTATGAAAATGGTTTCCAATTTGTTATCCTTACTAATGTTTTTTCTTGCTGCTCTTATCCTTGTTCCACAAGGACTTGCTGATGTAAGCCCACAAATCTCCAAGACACCAATTCCTAAACCACCTAAGTACAACAAAAAAGGACAACTCGAATCGAGGAACACTACATATAAGATATATGAAGATCCTGATGCTCCTCCACTTTATGAAAATTATCCACCTCAGAAACCTAAATCCCCTCCACCCACTGATGAACATAAACCCAATCCACCAACTCATAAACATAAACCCAGTCCACAAATTAATCATAAACATAAACCCAGTACTCCAACAACTCATCAACATAAAAAACGTCCCTAGGTATTAAGTAAAAGTAAAATTCCCCAAATGTCAAATCCATTTCTAATTAAATTATTCATGCAACAAAACATATTAATATCTATTTAATAAGAGGAACAAGTTACCAATGTGTCATGAACGAAATCATGATAAAAAAAATTATGCTCTTTACTCCAAATTTACAAACAAATAAAATTGTGTTTCTACTTATTGATATTTTAGGTCATTTGTAATCACAAGTACTTTAATATATCATATTTAGTTTAAATTTATATCCTATTTTGCTACACCATATGTCTACAATTAATTAAATAGGCTTTGCATAAAGAGGTTTGAATTATATAAATTTATATCATATACACTTTTTAGATTTTTTGAGCATTTATTTTAGATAAGTTAAAAGTATATATTAAAATTAAAGATAATAAAAACAAAAATCTCGGGGAAGTAATAACACACTTGCTACTTAAAGTTTTTTTTTTTTCATATCATTGTCTACAAAGAAATCACTTCATCTATTATATAGATTGAAGAGCTAATTAGGGAGCAATGTTTCCACAAAAGTATATATATATATACAATCATGCATATTTATAGTTTCAAAAGCTATGCAAATGCATTTAGTAATGTTGTGATCTTTGATGATCAGACATATTTTTTTTGTTATATTCTCAAAAAATAATTTATTGCTTTTTTTCTTCTTAAAACCAAATCCTTGGCCTATCTATTGCATTTTGCAAAGGAAAAACTAAACAACATTAATGGTCAGTAACTCATATTTTAATTTCTGTAGTTTCTTGTTCTCTGTTTAAATATGTAGATTTCGTAATATTGATATGGTACAAAAGCATATCAGCATCGCTTCGACAATAGAAGTAGATTTTTGAAATCTAAGATAGCCAAAATATTAATACTATTTCCTCTGTTCCACTATGAGCATCACTTTTGCATAACAAAATTAACTCAAAATAAATATCACTTTAAATTTTAAATATGATTTTAATGACTTTTGTCCGAATCGTACTCTAATTATACTTTGTATTTATGATAATGGTCAACACACCAATGCATGACAAAGATAATTTGGTAAAAATAGTATTACTTTTGTTTTCAGTTATTGTCAATCTAACTCACGTTCAATTTGTGATTCACATCATGCATTGAAACTATTATCGCATTTGGTTTTGTTTTTGGGTCTGGATTATGATTCGTGTTTGGATTTTGATTCACGTTTGGTCACTCTATTCACATTTGGCTTCTAATTCGCATTTAGTTTATTTAATTTAATCTAATTGATGGTTCAATTTGTTTTGCATTTGGTTTCTGGTTGTCGTGGTTGTTGAGTTGTTGGTTGCTGTTGGGGTTGACATTATGGTTGTCGTGTCAATTGTTGTCATGTATAAACCACTCATATGGTATGTTCTTCATGACTTATGCTTGCAAGCATTGTCACAAAAACTCCTCCAACCAACATAGTTGTGTCAGTCAACACTCTGCAGCCCATAATTAAATCTTTTTCCCAATCTCTCCGAAATTCATGCACCATTCGCTTGAGCCAATTACCAAAACTCTACATCAAGAAGTTGACCCTCACTATCAAAATTTGAGTATCAAAATTTGAGAAGATGAATATCAACTAGTTTTGGCGATTTACAAGAATAACCTTCATTGTAGAGTTACGATGTCTAAAGGAGATACACCAATCATTTTATAAAATTTACGTTAAAGCTTTAAAAAATTATGGAAACCAGTTGGTTCCTAGCACGTGGTTCCTCTTGGGAAAAAAGTTATATGAGTTTTCCTTTGCTTTTCATGATGATTTACAAAGTGTTGGAATAGTTGAAACTTGGAATATGAAACAAAAAGGTTCAATGTTGGATTTAGATCTACAATCTATGTACCTCGGTAATATTGGAGGCCAAAGATCATTTGCACAATCCCTTCTAGCATTAGCATCCATTTATATCTTGACGAAACAACTGTTGGGGAATCATGAGATAGACTTTAAGAACCCTTTTTAAAATCATTCTCATAAGCAGAAAATCCCTTTAGCCAAGGATCACGTAAGCACCAAATTTCACTATAAGAGTTCATGTGTTTACTTCTTAAAGCATCGAGGAGAAAGATCACCAACATGAAGCATCTCTTTTGAATCATGTTTTAACTTTGATCACCAACGTGGAAATTATCGGCGTCTTTACATAGTCTACGCGAGCACAAAACGGAACGCGGTGCTAGTCAATCTATGAGGGTAGTGGCAATCATGATTACAGTTTGGCTATGTGTTTTGCCTAAACGGTGGCACTATGAGCTGGAAGAGTTCAAAGTAGGAGAAAGACGCTGATTCTACAACAGAGGCCAAGTATATTGTTGCTTCTAATGAAAAAAAGGAGGTGGTTTGGATTAGAAAATTCATTGTTGAAATAGATACAATTCTTGGCATTTTAGATTCGAACACATACTTCGGCGCTTCCATCTTATTCAAGAGATCATCAATAGAGGATATGTGCGGATTTGCAGAGTTGCTACCTTGGATAAAAATGTTGACCCACCTACAAAACCACTTGCTCAACAAACGCATGATGGTCATACTAGATCGATGGGTATTAGGAGTATTTCTAGTTAGCTCTAGTGCTTGTGAGAGATTGTTAGAGTTAGCCCTAAAGCTCAAATTTTTTTCCTTGGTTATTATTTGTATAATGACACTTACTATTAATTTTTTTATGTGGATTTATTTAAAGCATAATAAAGTCCTTAGAATAGTTAGTTTGTTAACGGAAGATAAAATAAAATATAAAATAGACAACAAGAACTTAGAGGGAACGAGAACTAGAATTAGAGGATACCACCAAAGGTAGAAACATAACCAAATGATACGACCAGACGATACCACCAGATGATATAGAGAATAACACCAGAGATTCTCATTCTTTTAGTTTGTAACCGGAAATCTCTTGCCTTTTTCTAACGAACATAGCTGAGGGGAAGTATTGTTCCAAGAACTTATCTTCAAGGTCATCCCATGTGGTGATGCTACCAGAGGGTAGATAATTAAGCCACTCTTTAGCATCATCTTTCAACGAAAATGGAAATAGTCTCAACTTCTTGCCTTCTTTAGAGCAACCATCCACCTTCACTGATACACATAGTTCAAAGAAGTTTGTGAGATGTCTATCGGTGTCTTCGTTATGTTTACTAGAAAAATGAATCTCCTTCAACTCTCGATATAGAGTGGGACTTATTTCGAACTTGTTGACTGTAACCACTTGGTTATGGATGGTCATTTCTGCAAATATGAAAAAATTCCCCAGATCCTTTTCTTCCACTACTACTTGTCTTTCCCTTTGTCTCCTTTCTTGAACCGCCTTTCGATTTACTTTCGCAATTTTTTCGATTAGAAAGAAGTTTAGCTGAGAACTGGTCTCGCATACAAGGTTAGACAAATCGTGAGTAATGAAAAGTTTCAAAAAAAACATAAAAATTAAAAATAAAGACAAATTTTATTGCAGAGCAAAAAATTTCAATTAAGTAAAAGATTATAACTCAATAGTGATATGGCAATCCGCGGCAACGGTGGCAAAAACTTGATAGTATTTCAGCAAGTGTACTGAATCGTTGCAAGTAATAATAAAACGGTATTACCGAATGTCAAGCTCAAGAATTGCGTTTTACTATCGAGTTGTATTAAATTACTAAAATTGAAAGAAAAAAAAAAGTTTCCGAATTCATTGAAATAATATTTAAAATTAACAACGGTAATAGAATTGATTCTTTATACTAAGAAAAATGTCAGGAATGAGTTTCACTTCGAATCCAGCCTTGGTTCCTAATTTGATCCTAATTACTGTTTGTTAAAACAGACTTGAATGGAGAACATTCTCCGTTATGACAATAATGTTTTGGTTTCAGTTTTATATTAATATTAACAAAAATCATTTAAAATAATATTGTCCTGGTCAATATTTTTATAGAGAATAATTTTTGAAATATCTCAATAACGCATCAAATTTTTCATAAAAAATAACTCATATGCATAAAGCAATTTTTACATGTCTCCAATTAAATTACACTATATATGATGCTATTTGAATTTGTGAAGTTAGCTTCTAAAATATATCAACAAATTTCTATATGGCTAAATATGGCTGCTTACATGTGTACAAAACATTTAAAATAAGCATTTATACAAATAAAATCTAATTTTAAATTAATGTAAATTTTAATTTCCCTCTATCAATAAAAGATAGTGTAACTTTTTTATTTATGAAGTATAGTGTTCAATTAATCGAAAAGACTAACACGTGTCGAGAGCCAATGATAATAAGGGACAATTAATATGACTCGATTGAGACATTGCACTCCTATTTGGGCTCCAAACTTGTATAAAATGTGATTATTCTTTATATGTAATGTAGAAACATTAAAACAACTTATGAAAATGGTTTCCAATTTGTTATCCTTACTAATGTTTTTTCTTGCTGCTCTTATCCTTGTTCCACAAGGACTTGCTGATGTAAGCCCACAAATCTCCAAGACACCAATTCCTAAACCACCTAAGTACAACAAAAAAGGACAACTCGAATCGAGGAACACTACATATAAGATATATGAAGATCCTGATGCTCCTCCACTTTATGAAAATTATCCACCTCAGAAACCTAAATCCCCTCCACCCACTGATGAACATAAACCCAATCCACCAACTCATAAACATAAACCCAGTCCACAAATTAATCATAAACATAAACCCAGTACTCCAACAACTCATCAACATAAAAAACGTCCCTAGGTATTAAGTAAAAGTAAAATTCCCCAAATGTCAAATCCATTTCTAATTAAATTATCCATGCAACAAAACATATTAATATCTATTTAATAAGAGGAACAAGTTGTGACACCCTAAACCCAAAATAACATTTATAATAATTTATACTAAATTATTTGAAGAAAACACGCGGCGGATGAAGAAAATCTATTCAAGAAAATAAAAACTTTTATATCTTTTTTAGGATATCACATTTCTCTAAATACATATGTAACAATTCAACTTTGTTCCTCAATTAAAATAGTGCAATCTGAATGAGCTTTATTTAAGTATAATTACTTGATTTAATTTTAAAAACTTACTAGTACTTATAAGGTTTTCATACAAAAAGTCTTTTCAAATTAAATAAGTAAAATACAAATTACAACCCTTATTCCCGGTATCACCTATCAGAGCGGGGTTCCTCCCAACTTGAACTTCAAGACTCATTAACCTGTAATAACTGCGATTTCGCAAACGCAGGGCCAAGCTAGTCAAACACAAACAACGAAGGAGGTGAGTTTTGAAATCATGTTAATAGTATAATATAAGTAAGGAGAACACGCAATTAATTCTAAATAAACCGTATCATTAGACAAACATTCTTCAAAGAAAAACATAACATTATAAAGTCAAAACCACTCAAGGAAAGTCAATACATTTCACTATAACATCAAATCATCTAAGAAGAATTATTATCGCACACGACACATATTAATCACAACAAAACAATCACAAGAAAATGCAATGCTATGCATAAGCTTAGACTCTACTTCACAATGTGGTACAATTCTAACTCTGAAGTACTTGGTTAGGAGGCCATGATACTATGCCACCATTCCGGTGGACGGACAATTCAAATTGGCCCTGTCCTCATAGATCCCCTCAACTCAACCCGAGACACATATACGCGACAGTCGAGGTAAAGGTGTGTTGCATGGTAGCTCCAGACATTTGGAGTGCTACCTCCAAGTCACCTAGGAATTCCCCACCTGAATACCTCCAAGGTCTAACAGTCTTGCCTTAAGGCTCAACAGCAGACCGCCACGATCAGGCTCAATTCAGTTGTACTTCCCCGGAATTGCTAGGCTTGTCAGGCCCTACCTATATGATGACAAAATAATCTCCACTTCGCAAGCTTTCAATATTTATTTTCTCTCCTCGTTGGCCTAGGATATTCTATTAAGACCGTAATATCAAACACAAATTGGAATCAAAATTATTTCATCAGGGGTTACTTCAATATTTTCATCACAAATTCATAACATCACTATTATAAATCACATATCATCATCATTACATAACTCATCACAAATTTATGAAATCACAATTATTATTCATACATCATCATCATCACATAAAATTATCACAATGCACACATCTTTTATTATCACATCACATAAACTCATCTAATCCAACATATGCACCAAATTCATTCGACATCCATTATCACAATAATATCAAATATCACACATTTAACAAAAATAAATCAAATATCACAATAATATCAAATAACACACATTCAATGGAATTAAATCAATCAACACCTTATAAATATTTCTATTCCACATTTTAAGCTCACAATTCCCATATTTGCACATTAATTAATTTATCACTCAAAGGGCTACTGCCGTACGTAGCAAGCCCCGGATGAATCGTTGGGAAATACGGTTTTCCCGTTCATCTTCCAATATATTACACTCATGAATTCAAACGCTCTCTCACCCCTTACCTTATTTCGACGCTTTCACACACGAATACGATTCCACAAACAAACAGCCTTTATTCTCAGACTCTTTGTCCTTCAATCGATCTAACTCGATAATTTATGGGTAAACGTTAAAAATAAATTATGAGAAGACACTCTAAAATTAATTTCAAAATTCGGTCAAGGAATCTTACCATAAATCAGAAAACCAATAAGTGAATAATATAGCCACTTTTCACACGATCGTTTTGGCGTTGGTTTCACTCAAATCGGACTTACGGTGAAGAAGAACGGTGCAAAATAACGAATTCTACAAACGGAGAAGTCGGGTATTTTAGAGAGAAATTGGGGTTGTTAAAAATCTGGAAAATTGCGGTTAATTGACTAACTCAATAAATTAAATAACATACTGAAATTTGAACGAAAACAGAGGAAGTTTTTCTGGACAGTTGTCGATCGCCGGAACCGATTTCTTTTCTTTTCTCTTAGTATGGCCGCTGCCTTTTCTCTCTCTTTTTATCTTTCTACTGTAGCGCTTTCATATTAGGGTATATTTGATTTTTTTTATTTTTTTTTTAACATATTAGTTATTGTTAACCTAACTCATTGAACTCCATTTTATTTTATTTTTTTCACAAGGTCCAACTAATTAAATATTTATTTTAATTTATTTATTTGCCACTAAAATAATAATATCTTTCAAAATATCAAATTAAAAGATTATTATATTATGAGAATAATTAAAATGACAATAAAAAAATATAACATCAATATTTTATATAAGCCACTAAATCAATGGAATATATATAAAATAGGCACAACTTGACAAGCACACATATAAAGAAAATAAGCACAAAATTATTAATATTTCAAAACCCATATTTTATAAAATAAAATAATTAAAGTAGTTAATCTTGTAAAATACATTAATAACCAAGATTCATATTCAAAATAATTACTATGATTATACTTATTTTGTAAAATATTCACATTAAAATACTACCATCATTAGAGAATAGTCAAAATTATAAAATAAATAAATATAACAT
>JBBPBP010009777.1:9498491-9517367 GCA_037974735.1 Cicer chorassanicum | reverse complement strand
TATACACGTAAAATCTTCTAAAATCTTATTCTTTAAAATATTACACTAAAATACTATTTAGAAAAATATATAAAATATAATATTTGTTATTTAGATTATTCATGTAGTCTAATATGTATAATAGTAACACATCATCTAAAGCACCCGTATAACGCAAACTAATCACGAAATTTATCACATGTATTCTAAAATAACTTTAACACCAAATTAATTATTTAAAATTATATTTCATTATTAAAATAGTTTATTATAAAATTAACACCAAATTAATCACGAAATTTATCACATGCAACAAAACATATTAATATCTATTTAATAAGAGGAACAAGTTACCAATGTGTCATGAACGAAATCATGATAAAAAAAATTATGCTCTTTACTCCAAATTTACAAATAAATAAAATTGTGTTTTTACTTATTGATCTTTTAGGCAGGGCGGGCCCAACACATTATGAGGCCTAAAGCAAAATTATCAGACGAGGCCTTTCAAAGTTAATAAATAAATTATTAATATTTTTATTTAAAATTGATCTTTCGTACTTTTTTTGATGCAAAATCATTTATCAAATTATTGTAATCGATTTCGTTTAACAATTCTATTTCAATCGATAATAAAGCTAATTCATTTAATCTTTCTTGTTACATCATTGATCTTGGATAAGATTTAATTAATTTGAGTTTCGAAAAGCTTTTTTCTGCTGAAGCGACAATTACAGGAATTGTTAACATTATTCTATAAGCAATATATGCATTTAGAAAAGAATCTAACATTCTTATATAATTAACTATGTCAATTGGTGTATCTTTTTTTACTTGTATTATCTCTCTTAGAATTTTAAGTTCTACAAATAAATCTAATCCATCATTGTCTGAGTTGTCCTTATGTTTTAAAGAATGTTCAAGGTTAATGCAATTTTCTTTTAATTTTTTATTATCCAATGATTTTAATTTATCAATATTAAATAGAAAACAAAAATATTTGCATACAATTTAAATTGTTCAAATCTACTTTGAAATGAATAATTGATCTATCAATTATGTACAAGAAGTAATCAATTTTAAAGGACAATTCAGAAGATTGTACAATGTCATTATCAACACTTTCATCATATTGTTTCTTTCTACGAATAATATGTTTTTCTCGAAACTTAGGTTCTATGTCCATTTCGATAGAAATTTCTTTGGCAGAAATCATGGCATTTTCAAATCCATTTTCTCTATATAAGATGATTCGTGTTGACAGGAAAGTTTTCAGCCGAAGGATTCTAAGAGACATTTTTAGTAAAAAATAATGCCTTTAATATAAGATGGTTTTTAGTGAAAACGAATGCATTTAATATTAAAAGATTCTTCCAACGGTATAGTATCCTCATCCTCATAAATAGTTGCATTGATTTTAATTGGCTTATAGTACAATCAACACACAACACATGTATCAATTCAAATTATTATTACGCCAAAAACTGAAAATTAAAAAAATTTTGGAGGTCTCTTTTGTTTCTGCATATGCTTAAAGAGTTTTGATAATATATTATTGGGGTACATATTTTTGGAGGCCTCTTTTGTTTATGCATATGGTAAAAAAATTATTTTTTGGTGAGGCCTGCTTTTAGGTCATTTGTAATCACAAGTACCTTAATATATCATATTTAAGTTTAAATTTATATCCTATTTTGCTACACCATATGTCTACAATTAATTAAATAGGCTTTGCATAAAGAGGTTTGAATTATATAAAAACTTTATGGCCTAATAACTATCATATACTCTTTTTAGATTTTTTGAACATTTATTTAGATAAGTTAAAAGTATATATTTAAATTAAAGATAATAAAAACAAAATTCTAGGGGAACTAATAACACACTAGCTACTTAATGTTTTTTTTTCATATCATTGTTTACAAATAAATCACTTCATCTATCTTTATATAGATTGAAGAAATCATTTCAACAATGGGAAAGGTTCCACATTGGTATATTACTTCTTTTACCTCTCGCCATTTTACATACCATCGAACTGTTTTTTCATTAGGATTTACCAATCTCTGAGCCCATTCTTGATTATTCTTTATGGTAACATGATAATTCTTGAAATCATTGATATGATAACGTTTTTGGCACCCATTATCAAACAAATGATTTACCAACCAGACATACAAAACAAGTTGACAACACAAAATTCGTTTGCCTTTTTTCTCATGACAATAGTTAAGTGTATAATACACATCGACGAGGATAGTGGTTGTAGGATTAACCCCTCTATTCTTTAAAGCTAGGAAGACATCGATTGCTGCTAAATCTATAATTTCTTCATCACTTGGGAATAGAACAATCCCATAGATGGTGAGAGGTAATACCTCCATAAAACTCGAAGTCCCTTTTTTCCTTTGGTTATTCAAATCTTCCTCTTCAATCCTTAGTATCTCAGCGACTTTGGATATGGATGGATAATTTCCCATGTAACGATAAGGTTTCCCTTATTCTTGGGAGTAGCCTAAAATTGGTCCAAACTCTTCCAAAGTAGGTGTAAGTTGGAAGTCTTGAAAGGTGAAACATCTCAATGGAGTGTCGTAGAATTGAGGAAAAGCGTTAATAGCTCCTATTTGTATGTCCACATCAAATAAATCAAGAATCTTTCCATATTTCTTAGTAAAGTTTAATCGGTGATTAAGCACCAACAAGCTACGAAGTCTTTTTAAACTGTCAACTTTAGGGTTTTTGGTCTTCATATTCATAGTTTTCTTTAGCATTGGGATTGTGGTTTCATTGAAACTTGAAAATGATTCTTTTATCAGGTTAAGAGCAATGATTCTTATAGGATTTAGAACTTAGTAACAATGATTCTTATATCAGGTTAAGAGCAGAATTGAAACTTGAAAATGATTGAGAAGCTCAAGAATATTCGAATATGGTTGTATGAGTGATGTATTGCTTTGCACTTGAAGCTCTGATCTATCCTTCATCTTGAGGCCTCTTTTATAGACTTCAAGAGAGCTTATAACAACTCATTTGGTCGTTGAGAATAGTCCAACAATCATGTGGCAGTAAGTGGATAAGATCATCCATAAAGCAAGAATGTTCTTCGTTTAAGCATGAATGTTCTTGTAAACAAAGAACAATCTTCGATCTGGCTTTGAGGTGTGCTGATTTTTAATCTTATCATGACATCTTTCTGAAGTGATCCCATGCTTTGTATCACGTGTGCAGGTTTCCAAAAAGTACATATGAGGTGGCCTGTCCAGTCTGTCATTTTTTGTACTTCATGCTTGCTTTAACTTGGAGAGTAATCTTGCCTTAATGAAGTATGAAGCATAGCTTTTTCCTTTGTCTTTTGGAGTGATTCTTATACTGAATTAATCCTCGTATATTTATGGTGAAATTCTGGAACGGATTATGAATCCTAGATCTATTCTTTTCTTTAAGAATCTGATCATTCTTGTATTTTTAGACTATGGAGAACGTTCTTCGTTTTATAGAATTCTGTTAAAAACATTCTTCGTTTCTCTGAATTAGCTTGTTTCTTTTTAATATGTTATGTTTTGAAATGCTTGGTGGCTATCTTGATTAACACACTCAAACACACATGATAAATACCAAAACACTTTAAATTATAATTATAATTATAATTTCAGGTTTTGTCTCAACAATCTCCCCATTTTTGATGATGACAAACATGGTAATTTAGATTTTAATTTTGATTCTAATAATAATTATAAAGCGCTTTTAGTTAAAAACTTCTCCTCAATATGTGCTAATCTTTTGAACCAACATATAATCTTCATTAATATAACAATAATGTTTTAATCATACACATGGTTCAAAAAAAAATAAAGAAGTAATCATACAAAAAGACTTCTGATATACTTAAAATCTAATATTTACTCCTCCCCCTTTGTCATAGCAAAAAGGAGTAGGAGAATAAAAGCAATTAAATCAGAAAGACACTGATGGGGAAGATCCTTCAAATAATGAAGACATAGACGACTGTGGCATTTCTGGAAAAGTTGGAGGAGGATTAGGCATAGGAGGCTTAAGCCTAGCTTTGGAGCATGCTGGTTAGCCATCCAGTCCCTCAAAATGGCATGCTCTTTGTCCTGATAAGTTTGCCTAGCAATTATAGTTTGAAGACCAGCAATTATTTTGAGGATTTCCATGTAAGTCTGGGATGTTTCCTTTTTCCACCTTTGTTCTTTTGAGTGGGCACTGATCATCTTTGATTGCAGTGGATAGAGGAGTATTCTGAGAAGGGGCGGCAGTGGTGCAAAAAGATGATAAAGTGGCGAATGAAGTGATAATTTGAGGAAGGGAGCCTATTGGAGCGGAGTGGTGAGGCACTGAAGGACCAGGAATGTATAAATATCAAAAAACTAAATATTGGCTTATTCCAAAAATAGAGGAGCTAGTCTTTTGGGGTGACGCAAAGGCTGGAGACATCAGAGAGTTTTGCTGAATTGGAAGTGGATGACACAAATCACTTTGCAAAAACGAAGTCGGGAGTGTTTGAGAGGCAGGAACTGTAGGGTTTACCTGATCAGGTGTTGAATCAAGATTTTGTGAAATAGGAGAAACGTGAACGATCTATGGAGACGGAGAACTTTCTTGATTTGTTGGCTGAGCAGCATTGGTTCTGATTGCAGAGGTGCAGGAAGATCTTTTTCTATTAATGGTTGATGGAGTGAATCAAACTTTAGGTGATGGTGGGATGGCAGGAATTTGTTTCATGTGAGAGATGTTTTTGGAAGAAAATTTTGATATTTTAAAGCAAGATGATTCTATCATCAAAGGGATATTATAATATCTAAAGAGTTTTGAGAAAACCATACCATATGGAACAGTTTTTCTCTTGTAGTCTTTGTTGATGGCATCAATCATGTGTTCGATTATCAAGAGAGGCAGATTCAAATCCTTGCAGTGAAAAAGATGATAAATGACTATAGCGTCATTATTAGAAACGTATTCGTGACTGCCACAGTGGGGTAGTATGGAGTGTTGACTAATGCTATTGAAGATTTTTGGAAGCGGTTTTAGATTGGCTAAAAAGAAGTTTGTGGACCCATCAAGAATAGCTCTTGAAAAACTTCCTCTTTGGTAATGTATAAGGCTGAATACCAATTTTTTCCATAAACTATTGGTCATCCTATAGGTAGTTGGAGGATATCAACAAGAATGAAAGGATTTCAATGCCTTTCAGTTTTGAAACAATGAGTAATTTTTCAGGGAAGGCTTCAGCTTTGCAGTAAAAGGCTCGGATGACATCAGGATAACAACAGTCAGATATCTGAAGGAATTTGGTCCATCCAATAGCATCAATATGATGCTGAATGGAGGTACCGTCATACTGAAGGTTTTCAAAAATGAAAACCCAACCAATGCCTATTGGTCTTTGAGACCATTTGTCATTGTAGAGTTTTTGAAGTTTAGATGGAACCGGTGGAGGAATGAGGATTTGGGAAGAGGATGGTTTGGTAGAGGATTTGAAGATAACTTGTTTGGAAGATTTTGGGGGTGCTGGGTTTGAAGTTTTGAGTGGAGAACGTTCTTGGGTTGATGGTTTGGAAGGAGAACGTTCGGGATGTAGAAATCATTCTAGTTTGAAAGGTATTTAACTTGAATGGTATCACCTTGGAAGGGGAGATGTTGGGGATTCTGAGGGTTTGGAGGGTTGTGATGGCGGTGCTGGTTTTGGATTGGGAATCTGTGGTGATGGCGTAAGGTCAGATTCATCATCACAAATCGTATAGATTGTTGAGTCCGTGTTTTTGGTTTTGGAGGTGCCAATACCTTCCAAGATTCACATTGATCTTCGTTTAGAAGATAAAGTGCTTGAACGATGGTTGAGTGTTTTTTGAAGATGAGGTGGAGCCTGACTGATGGAGGGAGTTGCGCATTGAAATAAAGGTGGAAAAATGGTGGAGAGTAGAGCAAGTGTAATCGGAAGGGGACTTGACTCCGGGGACGACGACATGTAGTCAGACAATGTTCTTTCTAAAGAGGAATGAAGAGGTGTTGGTCTAGGTGGAGGTGAAGGTGAGTGAGTTGGTGATGGTGAAGGAGGTGGTGATGGTGTTCTTGACTGAGGGTTCTTGGGTGCTGCTGCCTTGGTACACACCATTGTGAGAAAACATGAACTGAGGGTGAAGGAGAGGGAGAAATGATTTTTTGTTGAAAAGTGTGAAGTTGTTGTTTAGTGAAAAGATAACCTGTTTTTGAACTTTTGCAGGCGGTTTGTGAGTGGAGAGAGTGCCACGCGTGAGATGTGATTGATTGGGCAGACGCTATTGGGAATGAGGAAAACGGAGATGATGTGGCAGTAATAGGCATGGAAGTCGTCACTTTTGATAAAGGAAGGAAAGTACATTTTAAAAGTTGTTCTTGACCTGTTTGTTAAAACAGGCTTGAACAGAGAACGTTCTCCGTTATGATATGAATGTTCTGATTTTAGTTTTTAACGATTCTGAGTGGGATTATTTGATGATTTTTAATCTTTCGTTGATTGAATTAAAATTTTCTTCAACCATATTTTTTGACGATTCTGAGTGGGATTTTTTTGATGATTTTAATCTTTCTTTTTTATTCACATGATCCCTAATAAAATGATGTTTTATTTCAATATGTTTGGATCTAGAATGTTGAATAGGATGTTTAGACAGATTGATGGCACTAGTATTGTAAGTACAGATGTGCACCTAAGAAGGGGGGTGAATTAGGTGGTTAAGAGTATTTCTTGTTTTCAGCGAATTAGCAGTCGATTTTTGCGCTTACGGATAGTAAAAGATAAAATAAATGGTAGTAATGTAAAGAACACAACAATATTATCCTGGTTCCCCTTATACCCAAGGGTACATCCAGTCCTCTTGCACACGACAAGAGATTTCTCCACTATTGTTAGAAAATGTAGAAGTCCAACCCTATGACCTCTGCTACAAACTTCTAACAAAACCTCTAAGATAGCACCCCCACTATCTTAAATAAGACTACTTAAAGAAAGTACTACTTTCTTTTTACAAACAATGTGATTTGATAAGGATATAGAAATATGAAAGAGAGGTATAATGATAACAATCCAATATTGCTTCAAGTTCTTTGGGAACCTTTGTCAAGGATATGAAAATGTAATGCAAGTACTTGAATTATGAAAAATGACATTGAGAAAAATAGAAAAGTTGTTCAAAGTTGTTCAAAGTCGTTCAAGGTTTGGTCGTGGGATTGTCTATTAATGAATCTGAAGTTATGGTGTATTTATAGTCCATAAACATCTCTTCAGATTCATGGCCATTGAACCAAGAGGTTTGAGGAACAATTGCAATGATCTAGAACCATTTCATATCTGAAAAATTGCATTGCTTCCAGTTGTATTCGAATACATGATGTATGTATTCGAATACACCTCTTTGTAACGTTCAAATTTATTCAAATTTAACACTGTGTAGTCGAATACACATGTATGTAGTCGAATACAGATTGATCAATTTTGCCACTGACTTGTTGGTTGTATTCAAATACATTAGGATGTAGTCGAATACAGATGAGAGGCTTTTGCTACTGACTTAGCAATTCTCATCGGTATTCGAATACACTTATGTTGTATTCGAATACACCTTTGTATTTTGTCAAAAATATTAATTTTAATATTTTGTAAATGTAATTTTGACTTTTGAAAATACTTTTTATGCATATGTAAAGATGAAAAGTTCTCATGTACTTGATCTTTTGATTGTATCATTTACCTTTACATTTAAACATCTAGTATGTTAAAGTTTATCAATAAGATATTTTGGACTTCTTCTTTTTGATCTTGTTGTCTTGATCATCATCATTGTTGGTCTTTTGTCTTCATCAAAAACATGTATTTTACAAGTATTATCACAGTAAATTGGAATATGAGCATAGCTTACTAAAAAGTCTTCAAGTTGATTTTTGATCCATAAAACTTGAGAGCAAAAATTTGCTGCTGAGACATATTCAGCTTCAGTGGTTGATAGACCAATTGTGTTTTGATTTCTATATGACCAATTTATTAATGCTTCCCCTAGTAACTGACATGCACCATTTGTGTTTTTTCTTTTGATCTTATCTTCGGCATAATCAGCATCACAATAAGCTACAAAATCAAAATGAGAACCTATGCTATACCAAAGGCCAAGATCAGTGGTACCAACAAGATAACGAAAGATTCTTTTCACAACAGTCAAATGGGATTCTTTTGGTGAGGGTTGAAACCTAGCACATAATACTACAACAAAAACAATATCAGGTCTACTTGTATGGGAGTAGTCATAATTTTGGTTTCACTCATTTTATATTTTGTTAAGAGATCTTTTATGTATTCTTCTAGACATATGAAAATTCCATCTTTGTGTTGTTTAATTTGCAATCCAAGAAAATACCTTAATTCACTTTGCATGAGATTTGAAAAATCCTCACACATTTTTTCATTAGTTGATCCGAATATAATATCATCAACATACACTTGAACAATAAGTAAATTATTCTTATTTGTTTTCTTGAAAAGTGTTGTGTCAATTTTTCCTCGAGAAAATCCATTTTCGATAAAAAACGAGCTTAATCTTTCATACCATGCTCCACGAGCTTGTTTTAATCCATATCGCGCTTTAGTAAGTTTAAAAACATGATTTGGTTTCTTATGATCTTCAAAACCAAGGGGGTTGACAAACATAAACTTGTACATTTAAAAAACCATTTAAGAATGCACTTTTAACATCCATTTGAAATTTTTTGATTAGTTTATGAGATGCATATGCTAGAAGAATTTGTATGGCTTCTAACCTTGCAACTAGAGCAAATGTTTCATCATAGTCTATACTTTCCTGTTGATTATAATCTTGAACAACCAACCTTGCTTTGTTTCTTACAACCATACCTTCTTCATCTAGCTTGTTTCTGAATACCCATCTTGTTCCAATGATTGTTTGATCTTGTGGATTTGGAACAATAGTCCAGACTTCATTTTCAAATTGAAGAAGTTCTTCTTTCATTGCTTCAATCCAAGATTGATCAACTATGGCTTCTTTGATGGATTTTGGTTCTATTTGAGATATCATAGCCATGTTGTTGTTGACATCATCCTTAAATGACATTCTTGTTCTAATCCCATCAGTTGTATCTCCAATTATTTGATTTTGAGGATGATCATCTATTAGTTTCCAACTTCTAGGAGGAGTTTAAAACAGAGATTGTTTATCAATCTCGTTTTCCTAGAGAATAATCTGTTGTGACGGTCCAGATTTTTCTTCCTCTTCATCATCTCTTTTTCTTAAATCAAGATCATCAAACTCATCAAATAATACATGTATAATTATTTCAACAATTTTAGTTTTCAAATTAAAAATGCGATATCCTTTAAATTCCGTTGAATATTCTAAGAAGATTGCTTTGTCTGATTTTGCATCAAATTTTCCTAATTATCTTTCTTATTCAAGATGTAGTAGTAGCATCCAAAGATGTGAAAATATGAAATATTTGGCTTCCTATTTTTCCATATTTCATAGGGTGTTTTGTTTTTGATTTTCCTTATGGATACGCGATTCAAAATGTAGCATGAAGTATTGATAGCTTCATCCCATAAATACTTTTCAACATTTGATTCTTCCAAGATTGTTCTTGCCATCTCTTGTAATGTTCTATTTTTTTGTTCAACAACTCCATTTTGTTGAGGAGTTCTTGCACAAGATAGATTATGAGAGATGCCAAGTTCATCAAAAAATGTTTTAAAAGATGCATTTATGAATTCCTCTCCATGATCACTTCTCAAAGAGATTATATTGGATTCTTTTTCATTTTGAACTTTTTTACATGATGTTTTGAAGGCATTAAATGCATTATCCTTTTGTTGTAAAAATAGCACCCAAGTGTATCAAGAAAAATCATCAACAATTACAAACCCATATTTCATATCTCCTACGCTGATGGTTTTGATAGGACCAAAAAGATCAATGTGAAGTAATTCAAGAGGTTTTTAGTTGATATAAAATCTTTTGAATGAAAACTACTTTTAACTTGTTTTCCTTTTGCACAAGTTTCACATACTTTATCCTTATCAAAGTTTATTTTGGGAAGTCCTCTAACCAGATATAATTTTGATAAATTTGAAATAGTTTTCATACTCACATGTCAAAATCTCTTATGCCGTATCCATTTATCTTTGTTAATGGACATGAAGCATGATTCAGCTGGTATTTCTTCAATGTATAAAACATAGAGAATTTTCTTTCTAGATGCAGAAAATAAAATCTCACTAGAGTTTGCCATTATGACTTCACATATGTTTGGTTTAAAGATAACATCAAAACCATTATCACAAAGTTGACTAATGCTTAGAAGATTATGTTTCAACCCTTCAACATATTGAACAAAATTAATTTTAGCAGAATTTTCCTTACATATGGTACCTTTACCTTTGATTTGGACTTCATCATTGTTCCCAAATGTTATTGATCCTCCATCCTTTTTAATGAATGACATAAAACTTTGTTTATCTCCTGTCATATGTCTTGAGCAACCATTGTCCAAGTACCAAGGCTTTTTCTTGATACTTCGAGAACCATCTTGCATTAGGTGTTACAGAGTTTTTAGGTACCCATTTGTTCTTGGGTCCTTGAGGGTTAGTTTTTCCTTTTATACTTGATTTTTTGACATAACATTGTGATTCATCATGTCCAATTTTTAAGCAGAAAGACCATTTTCTTACTGAAGAATGTTTTGGTCTGTATCCAGAACGTTCTCCCGTTTTAAACTTTTGAGAAGAACGTTTTTGTCTCCTTGCAGAACGCTCTTGGGGTTTAAATGACCCTTTTGCTTTATGTTTTTTTATCTCTTTTCTTGAAATAACAAGCATATTCTAGATGTCAAATTTTTTTAGAATACGAACATCTTGTTTTGCACTTGTCATCCTTGCTTTTAGGAACAAAAAAATTTTCATACATTTTTTATTTTTGAGTTTTGTCAAAACCAAGCCTAGCTTTGTCAAATATCCCTACTTGGGATCCCTTGATTTTTTGAATCGTAGAACATTCTTGGTTTTCAGTTTCATCAGTTTCCTTAAAATGAGATTCCTGCATGTTCTGAATGATGTTTTTTAGTTCATCAATCATGACTTGAGCTTTCTCATTTTTCCTTTTTTATTTTAAAACTTGATCCTTTAAAGAGTTACATTTTTGAATAATCAGATTTGAAACATTAAGTAAGCTATCAAAATCTTTTTCAATTTGTTCAGAAAAGGGACATGGTTCACAATTTATTACCTTTTTATCTTCAGAGTTTGCCATCAAACATATGTTGGCTTCTTTAGGTTCCACTGTTTCTGATTCATCAGAATCATCCCAGGTCACCGTCATTGATTTCTTCTTGAAAGGAAATTTGTTTGGTGCTTTTTTGCTCAAGGGACATTCAGTCTTATAATGTCCTTGTTTATTACATCCAAAACATGTGATTTGGCTCTTGTCTACCTTAGTTTTGAAGTTCTCCTTTTTATTTGGAAATCCCTTTTTGATTTGATCCCTTCTTCTCATCATTCTTTGGATTTTCCATGTGAGAAGAACTATTTCTTCATCAGCTTCTTCCTGTTCAATTTCTTCCAATTCTTCTTCTGATTGTAGTGGCATACTTTCTTGAGAGGATTTTTAGGCTGTTGCTTTGAATTTCTTTGTTGTTTTGTCTTCTTGCAGCAGCACCTCATGTGCTCGTAAAGTTCTAACTAATTCCTCTAATCCGAGTACTTCAAGGTTCTTGGCCTGGCTTACGGCTGTTACCATTGGTCTCCATATGACTGAGAGGCATCTCATGATTTTCTTACTCTGTTATGTACTGAGTATGCCTTGCCTAAAGATCGCATTTCATTTACAATAGTTGTAAACCTTGAGTACATTTCATCTATAGTTTCTCCCTCATTCATTTCAAATAGTTCAAACTTTCTTTTGCCTATATCGATCCTTGTTTCATTCACATAACTCGTTCCTTCTTGATGAGTTTGTAGTGTGTCCCATACCTTTTTGGCAGTGTCAGTTGTTTCATTTTCTTCCTTATGATTGAGCTTTTGAGTTTTTGAGTTTAGAAGTACCTTAGATTTCTCTTCAACTGTCCAATCTGCTTCTTTCTTTTCAGCAGAAGTTCAATCATTTTGGTCGACTCATGGTATGAAATCTCCATCTATAATGATGCGTCACATACCGGTGTCTTGTGATTTTAGAAACAGCTGCATTTTGCATTTCCATAAATAGTATTTTAAGCCATCAAAGTAAGGTGGTCTGTTTGATGACCCTCTTTCAGCAATGTACTTGCCTTT
Organism: Cicer chorassanicum; assembly: GCA_037974735.1. Taxonomy (NCBI): domain Eukaryota; kingdom Viridiplantae; phylum Streptophyta; class Magnoliopsida; order Fabales; family Fabaceae; genus Cicer; species Cicer chorassanicum. The sequence goes on along the minus strand of JBBPBP010009777.1, from coordinate 9,505,066 downwards.
TGACATTTTCCTTCTAGATCTTTTTCTCTAACACTATTTAGGTGTTTAATCTTTAGAGACTGAGCTCTGATTTCAATTGAAGTAGCAATGTCAATTTACAAGAAAGAGGGGTTTGAATTATAAATTCACCTTTATAAATTTCTTGTTAAAACTTAAAAGATTTAACTCAAGATTGATCTTGGTTATGAAAATAGAAAACGGAGAACGTTCTTGGTTAGTGAAAAGCACAATTTTAATTTATCTGTATAAAATACGATTGGCAGATAAAAAGTAAATAGGGATAAGGAAAGATACATCACACAAAGATATATCCTGGTTCACCCAACATAGGTTACGTCCAGCCCTCACAATTGTGAGATTTTCACTAAGTGCTCAAAGCAAGATCGTTCTTGGTTTTCACACAGCTTTTACAGATCAGTCTTGATCTATTACAAAGTACTACCTTTCAAACTAGAAAGGTCTTCCACAGGTTACCCTTCAATCATTAGAAAGGAGTTTTACACATTACCTTTTACACACTAAAGGATTTTTACAAATTACTCAAACTATCTCAACAATATAGTCTTAAGTTACAAAATGATGATTTAAAGATATTGGTAGAATCTATGTATGCTCAACTCGTGTTTGAGAATACATTCTAGGATTTAGAACTCAATAACAATGATTCTTATATCAAGTTAAGAGAAGAACTGAAACTTGAAACTGATTGAGAAGCTCAAGAGTATTCGAATATGATTGTATGAGTGATGTATTTCTTTGCACTTAAAGCTCTGGTTTATCCTTCATCTTGAGGCCTCTTTTATAGACTTCAAGATGAGCTTATAACAGCTCATCTTGAGGCCTCTTTTATAGACTTCAAGAGAGCTTATAACAATCATGTGGCAGTAAGTGGATAAGATCAGCCATAAAGCAAAAATGTTCTTCGCTTAAAGCAGGAATGTTATTGTATCACGTGTGCTGAGTTTTAATCTTATCTTGACATTTGTCTGAAGTGATCCCATGCTTTGTATCACGTGTGCAGGTTTCTAAAACGTACATTTGAGATGGCATGTCCAGTCTGTCATTTTTTGTACTTCGTGCTTGCTTTAACTTGGAGAATGATCTTGCCTTAATGAAGTATGAAGCATAGCTTTTGCCTTTGTCTTTTGGAGTGATTCTTATACTGAAATGATCTTCGTATATTTCTGGTGAAATTCTGGAACGGATTGTGAATCCTGGATCTATTCTTTTCTTTAAGAATCTGATCATTCTTGTATTTTTAGATTGTGGAGAACGTTCTTCGTTTTACAGAATTCTTTGAAAAACATTCTACATTTTTCTGAATTAACTTGTTTCTTTTTAATATGATCTATTTTGAAATGTTTTTCTGTTAAGTTTTTTATTATTACTGAACTTACTAATATGATATATTAATTGATTAAATTGAACAGATTAATCGATTAAATGTAGTAAATTTGAATGTAAATCAATTAAGTAAGTAGAGATAATTGATTAGGTAACAAGAAAACCAAAAACTTCTTAAGTGACAATCTCTTACTAGAATAAATGAGTTAAGTCCCTTATAGATACGGAATCAAATAAAATAATAATACAGCTAGCATTTTCTACATTGTACAGGGGGCAACATTACTCATCTTAATTTTTTTTTATTAAAAACAGAAAAACTCAAGGTCGGCCCTAATTATTTGGAATGATGGATTCTTCCAAATTCTCTCATCATGATCATCTCTAATAGAGAGAGAGAGAGAGAGAGAGAGAGAGAGATTGAGCTTGGAGAAGAAACTAATGGCCAGTTTTCTGCTTTTTGCGTTAGCATTTGCATTTCTGAGTTTTTGCATTTCTATGTTTTTGGGTTTTGCGTTTCAGGAAGAAAAAGAAGCCAAGGGTCGGTTTCTGCGTTTTGCATTAGCGTTTCTGGGTTTTTGCATTAATGGGTTTCTAGTGGTTTGCGTTTTAGAAAGAGGAAAATGCTAAGGGCCGATTTCTGCGTTTCCCATTTCTGGAATTTGAGTTTATGGGGTTTCTATTTTCTCTTGTTTCTATGTTTCGCTGAGATGAGCGAGGAAGATGAACACATGAGGGTCGGTAATTGATTTGTTTCAGGTTTCTAGAAGAGATAAGAAAGGAAGATGAAGGGTTTCGGCTAGAAGAAGAACATAGAAGGGATTTGCTAGGCGCAGTTTCGTTATATGGTTTTTTAATTATTGAATTTTTTTTTATAATTTGGTTCACTTTAGACAGCGCTTTTAAGAAGAGCGTTGTATAAGATACCAACTTTTTTTTTATAAGACCTTAGACAACGCTTTTTCAGAAAGCGTTGTATAAAGTTCACCATAATTTTTGCCGTAGTGTAAGTTTTTTTGTCTTAATTGCAGTTTTAGTCCCCCTATATATGCTGATTCACGAAGTTAGTCCCCCTAATATAAAAGTCGAAAATTTTGGTCTCTCCATTTTATTTTTTAAATAAAAGATGATGACGTGAGATGCTTTAAATAACGTGACATATGATATGATGATGTAGAGTGATTAACACTCTTGCAATTGCAATAAAACGCCGTAAAAATTTAGCTTTCAACTTCAAATTTTTAATTTAATTAATGACATATGAATAATTATTGCATCTAGATGGTTCTATATGATAGAATTGTATGTCACGTTTTTTAAAATATGTCAAATCGTTGTTTTTTAGTTCAAAAATATGAGGGAATGACCAAAACTGTATACTTTTAAAATAGGAGAACCAATTTCGTGAATCGGTAAAAATAATGAGACCAAAACTAAAATTAAACCAAAATATTAAAGTAATATAAAATATTAAATTAATATTAAATATTATAAATGTCACGTTCGGTTAATCTGCGAAAAAAGAGTCGCCACCAAATTATTTTTATGAAAGAAAAATTGAATAAAACCTAAAACAATGATCTTGAACTAAAAATTCAGATTCGAGTCGATTACCAGTAAGGAAAGTCTTACCCTAACCATCCGTTAAAATTTTACTCTATAATTAATTGTATACAAACTATTTATTTTATCCCAAAAAAGAGTAATAAAAAAATAATTATTTACGTTAATAAAAGAAAGATTTTTTTTATTAATTTAGTTTGATAAAAGAAAGACATTACTTCTACATATCTAAAAGTGTAGTTGAAAAATTAAAATATCTATAACTTTTAGTAAAAGTATTTGTGGGTTGATCGATTTTTTATTTTAACAACGGAGGGAAGACCGATTACTGAAATAAACGGAATAGGGTTTTAACTCAAATGGGTCAGCCTACGCTGTAGATTGCATCAAGCCAAAAACAGAGAAGAAAATGAAAATACGGCATTAAGGGAAGAAAGGATACGCGACGGTGAATCAGTAACACTCACTAAAGAATCTGTTACCCACTTTCCACTTATTGCTGCGTCTTTTTATCTCGTTTTTCGTCCTTGTTTTACTAGAGATGTTTCCTATAAACTCCGGCCTCTTTCTCCCTTATTCGGTTTTCTTTCCTCTTATTTATAGTTAGAAATTAGGTAAGTATTTTTAAAAAATAATAATTTCCACTAGCACTCATAAAGGTAAATTTTAACATTTTTAAAAACCTATCTTAATTACAACAAATCAAATTAGAAAACCAATAATTGGTCGAATTTTTTTTTTTATTTTAAAAAGGAATAAAAAGTTCAAATAGAACTAGAGGCAAATCGGAACTAGAGACAACCAGAAACCACAGGCAAACTGGAACCGGAGACAACTAGGAACCACCGGCAAACCGGAACCAGAGGCAAACCAAAATAAGAGGAAAACAAGAACCAGAGGCAAACCGAAACCAGCAACTAGGAACCAAAGGCAAATAAGAACTAGAGAAAAACATGAGCCAGAGGCAACCATGAACTAGAGACACCCATATATGCACCTTGAGCGAGCTCATATTGGCTATTGGAAAGATTTGGTGGATGCCTTTTTGAAACAATACAAATATAATCTCGACATGGCTCCTGATAGAATGCAACTGCAAAATATGACAAAACGGGACAATGAAACATTCAAGGAATATGCCCAACGATGGAGAGAGCTAGCTTCCCAGGTTGAACCCCCTATATCTGAAAAAGAAATGGTGACCGTGTTCGTAAACACTCTTCAACCTCCGTTTTATGACAAAATGATAGGAAGCGTCTCGTCAAAGTTTTCAAATCTCGTCATCATAGGCGAAAGAGTGGAAATGGGATTGAAAAGCGGAAACATTGCTTTCGGCTATCCCGGATTAAATAACACAAAGAAGCTGCCCACAGGTGCAAATAATAAAAAGGAGGGAGAAAACCATTTTTGTGGAGTCAAACCCAAGTAATCCTTCTTTTGTGCATTGCCCCTACGCCGCTGCAACCTCACAAACCTCTAGTACCCTAAGTCAAAACTTACAAGGGAATCAATATTCCTATGAGAGTTATGACACCCTAAATCCCAAAATAATATATAATAACATATTTACATAAAACTTTAGCAGCGGATAGATAAAAACCCTTTTAGAGGAAAAATAAACTTTTGATAGTTATTTAGGATATCAAATTTCTCAATTTAATTTCACAAATCTATTAGTACTTATAAGGTGTTCATACAGAAATTCGTTTCTAATTAAATAAGTAAAATAAAAATACAAATTACAACTCTTATTCCCGGTATCACCTATCAGAGCGGGGTTTCTCCCAAACTTGAACTTCCAGACTCATTAACCTGTAATAATTGCGTTTTCACAAACGCAGGGACAAACCAGTCAAACACAAACAACAAAGGATGTGAGTTATGAAATCATGTTGATAGTGTAATATAAGTAAGAAGAACACGCAAACAATTATAATAGACTATATCATAACACATCATGATATATCAAAATACTCAAGAAAAATAATATCATATTATAATGTCAAAATCACTCAAGTAAAATCAATATATCATCATATCAACACATCATCCCAGGCAAATTATTATCACTTGTGAAACACATTGATCACAACAAAACAATCACAAAACAATGCAATATTATGCATGAGCTTAGACTCTACTTCACGATTTGGTACCATTCTAACTCTCAAGTACTTGGTTAGGAGGCTTGATACTATGCCACCATCCTGGTGGACGAACAATTCAAATTAGCTATGTCCTTATAGATCCCCTCAACTCAACTCGAGACACACATACGCGACAGTCGAGGTAAACGTGTGTTGCGTGGTAGCTCCCGACATTTAGAGTGCTACCTCTAAGTCACCTAGGAATTCCCCACCCGAATACCTCCAAGGTCTAATAATCTTGCCTTAAGGCTCAACAGCAGACTGCCACGATCAGGCTCATTCAGTTGTACTTCCTCGAAATCACTATGCTTGTCAGTCCCTACCTATATGATAACAAAATAATCTCCACTTCACAAATTCTCAATATTTATTTTCTCCCCTCGTTAGCTTAGACTACTCCATTAAGAGCATCATCTTTATGAATCATCACAATTTCATCAATTATGGGGTACTTCAATATTCTCATCACAATTTTATAACATCATTAATCATACATAATTATAATCATCATATAAACTCATCACAATTTTATAACATCACTATCATCAATCAAAAATCATCATTATCATCACGCAAACATATATCATACCATGCATCCATATTTTATTATCGCATAAATTCGTGTACTCAAATATATGCACCAAATTAATTTGAAATCAAATACCACAATAATATCAAATACCACACATTTAACGAAAGCATCGACAAATTTGCAGAGTCAATAAAACAGGGCTGATAATTTGTGCGGGCATAAAAATCAACGTTATATAATTATTAAAAATATCAGGCGAAGAAACATATTCAAAATGTCGTGAAACGGGTTATTAGAAAATGTCTCACCAACGTGCTAGAGCGCCGACAGGGTCCGACATCAACTTCACCAAAACACGCAAATGAGTAGTGCTTCTTGAAGGTTTAGACGAGAGGAATCAAAAAATGTTGTTAGTTTTTTAGGACGATGAATGTGTTGGCCGGAAATCGACAACACAGTCGCAACGAGGGTGAAAACCCATTTTTGAAGTATAACGGTTGGTGATTCCAAGCATAGGTAATGGAAGGGTGTTTCGTGGAGTCCAAATATGGTCTCGGTTTTCGTTGGTAATAGTAGTGGTGCTCGGAATCTTGATCAAAAGGCATAGGTGGGATTTTTGACTAAGAGAAATAGGATGTTTCAATTTGCGATTCAGGTCGTGAATGAAAGAGGAGATCACAAATGTGGTCTTGGTTTTGCACGACACCCACTATAATGGTCATGGTCGAATAAAGAAGATGGAGGAGAAATAGGTACGCAGGCGGCATTTGAAGAAGACGGTAACAAAAAACGATCCTTCCTTTTTTTTTTCTTTTGTTATTATTATTATTATTCTTATTATTATTATTATTATTATTATTATTATTATTATTATTATTATTATTATTATTATTATTATTATTATTATTATTATTATTATTATTATTATTATTATTATTATTATTATTATTATTATTATTATTATCATTATTATTATTATTATTATTATT
>JBBPBP010009777.1:9481427-9498368 GCA_037974735.1 Cicer chorassanicum | reverse complement strand
AATTAAGATTCTCATATTCAAATAAATCACTATAATTATACTGATTTTTTTTCAAATACTCATATTAAAATACTACCATCATTGGAGAATATTTAAAATTATAAAATAAATAAATAAATATAACATCAATACTTTATATTAGTTACGAAATCATAATAAATATATATAAAATCACAACGTTATAACAAGTATATAAAAATAAAAATAAAAATTAAACACAATATTATTACTATCTCAATATAACTATTCACAAAATAAATAACTAAAAATAGAAATAGTTATAAATAATCATAATATAACTACGTGCACACTTAACATCAGTCGAACATCTAAGAAGATATCACATTAATTACGAACGCACGTGTACACATAAAATCTCATAAAATCCTATTCTTTAAAATATGTAGCATAAAATATTATTATTTTTTGAAAAATATAAAAAAATAAAAGTTTATAATGATTATTATTTATATCACTCATTTAGTCAAATATGTACATATTAACACATCATAGAAAACACACATATAAAGAAAATTAATCATAAAACTAATCAACATATATATAAAATAATTTTAACACCAAATTATTTATCTAAAATAATATCTAATTAATAAAATAGTTTATTATAAAATTTGGGGTGTTACAAGAGTCGGGGAAGAAACTATAGCGGGAGGAAGTTTGTACATTTCGTCCAATCCCTATGACTTATGCAGAATTATTACCGTATCTGGTTAGCAATTCTATGGTTGCACTATGTCCAGGGAAACCTATAGAACCACCCTACCCTAAAGGATATGACTCGAACGCCGTGTGCAATTACCACTCTAGGGTTGTAGGACTCTCTACTGAAAATTGCCTAGCTTTAAAATTTAAGGTGCACGATTTGCTTAAAGCTGGATGGTTGAATTTCAAAGAAAACGAGCCTAGAGTGAAAAACAATCCACTACCAGTCCATGGTGGGCCAATAGTGAATGCTATCGAAGAAAATCACCAATTAATAAAGGAGGTCGAGATAATTAAAACCCCGATGGGACTAATTTTCTCTGAGTTATGCAAATTTGGGTTAATCCAAAGAAATGCCGATGGGAAAGCAAGATGCAATTTCCACCTCAATGAAGATCATTCCATGGAAGACTACAATGAGTTCAAAAAAGAACTTCAAAAATTGATAAACACAAGCACCATTCAAATAGGTCGTTGGGAAAAGGATGATGGTATGATCGCAACCCAATCAGAAGAAAAACTTGGCATAACCATCCCAAAGCCATTAGTCATTCACTTCACTAAAGAGGTAACTATGAATTCCCCCAGTGATCTGAGGACCTTAATAGTTCAGATACCAAGCCCTTTCCATATAAAGCCAATAAAGCGGTACCTTGGAACTATAATGTAGAGGTACATCTGGCTGAACAGAAGAATGAAGATGCTCCTAGCTCAAAAACCACCGTTGTCACAAACGTTTCAGGGATAGGAGGGATACCTAGAAGTGGTCGGATATACTCCCCAGGAACATCGCAAAGAGAAATAATAGTGGCGCCTGAGAAGGCATACAAAGATAAAGTGAAAAAGAAAGTAATTGTAGCAGAAGAAATTGAAAAGGAGAAAGTAGAAAATGAGAAAGAGGTTTCTAATGAAGAAGCTCGCGAGTTTCTCAAAATCATCCAGCAAAGTGAATACAAAATATCTACCAGCTCAACCATACTCCCACAAGGATTTCATTGTTGTCCCTACTGATGAATTCTGAGTCCCATCGGAAGCTATTGATGAAAATACTAAACGAGGCTCATGTCACTCACGACATCACCTTGGACAAATTTGGAGGCATCATAAATAACATCACTGCCAACAACCACCTAACCTTCACAAATGATGAGTTGCCGATTGAAGGGAGACGACAAAATAAAGCACTACACATATTAGTAATGTGCCTCGACCATATAATATCAAGAGTCCTCATTGACAATGGCTCCTCGTTGAATGTCATATCAAAATCGACATTAGCAAAACTACCTTGTGATGGTACATATATGAGACCAAGCCCCATGATGGTTGTTAGAGCTTTCGATGGGAGTCGCAGAGAAGTAATGGGAGAAATCGAACTCCCAGTTCAAATAGGCCCGGCCACATTTGAAATCACATTACAGGTGATGGATATTGTACTCGCTTATAGCTGCTTGTTGGGAAGGCCATGGATCCATTTTGTCGGCGTAGTGCCATCAACCTTACATCAAAAGCTGAAGTATATGGTAAATGACCAATTGGTAATCGTGTCAGGAGAAGAAGACATATTGGTGAGTAAGTTGTTCACCACACCATATGTTGAGACGAGAGAAGAAGCTCTAGAGACCACCTTCAAAACACTAGAAATCGTGGAACAACTTACGTTGAGATGACACCTATAGAACCACATATGTCAAACACTGCTATTATGGTGGCTAAGTTCATGTTGAGCAGAGGACACCATCCATGGCATGGGTTGGGAAAGGATGAAGAAGTGCTCAAAGAACTGGTGGAACTTCTTGAGAATAGAGATAAGTGGGGTTTAGCCTATAAACCTACCAAGGCCAACAAACGAATTTGGTCAAAGAGAAAAAAGAAAAGAGATTAGCTCGGATTGAGAATCGAGAGCCTAGAACTGAAAGGATTCCCATCTGTGACATCCAACAGAGTTTCCAAAGTGCAAGACCAATAAATGAGATCCATATTGCAGCAGCTGGAGATGACATTTCCGTTGATGAAGCTGATTGGATTCGTCCATGTGGTGTAGGAGCAGAAATCAAGAATTGGAAAATAGTCAAGTCGCCAATAATATTTAATGCAATTCCCATGTAATTCTAAAAGCATTATTATTCTTACTAAGACCTTAAGATGCTTAATTATATTTAGGATGGACACAATTTTGTTTTCCCAATACTTTGAATTTCAATAAACGCATTCTTATTTTGTTTTCTTATTGTTATTTCTTATCGTTCTCATATTTTAACATTCATTCGCCAAAATTGTTCCTTTTTTTTTGTCTTTCTCTCTCCTTATCCTAGCCTTGAATCATGAAGATTTGGGAATAGTTCATTCATGGATAACTATACTAAGATCTCGCCGAATAATTTTGACCATCTTGTTAGTTAGACAGAAAAAGATAATGAAGAAGACTACAAACCTCAACTAGAGTTGTTAAGAGCGGTAGAACAGGAAGCCAAGGGTATCATGCCCTATGAGGAACCGATAGAAATGATTAATCTAGGGACAGAAGAAAGAAAGAAAGAAATTAAAGTTGGCACCATCTTAAAGAAAGAAGCGTATCACGAACTAATCTAACTCCTACATGAATACAAAGATGTTTTTGCCTGGTCATATAAGGATATGCCTAGATTGGATACTAGCATAGTGGAGCATAAATTGCCCTTAAAACCCGATTTTTCTCCGGTCAAACAAAAATTAAGGTGAATGAAGACCGATATGTCATTAAAAATCAGGGAAGAAGTAAAAAAAACAATTTGACGCAGGACTAGGTTGTGGCAAATTATCCCCAATGGATAGCCAATATCGTACCGGTGCCGAAAAAGGATGGCAAAGTTCGAATGTGTGTCAACTATAGGGACCTTAACAAAGCCAGTCATAAAGATGATTTCCCATTACCTCACATCGATATTTTGGTTGACAATATGACTCGCCCTTCACTCTTTTATTTTATGGATGATTTCTCTGAGCATAATCCAATTAAGATGACAGCTAAAGATATGGAAAAAACGACTTTCATCACCTATTCGGGAACATTTTGTTACAAAGTAATGACATTTGGTCTGAAGAATGCTGGGGCGACCTACCAAAGAGCTATGGTAACCCTGTTCCATGACATGATACACAAAGAGGAAGAAGTTTATGTAGAAGATGTGATTGCTAAGTCACAAACTGAAGAAAAACATGTTATTGATCTAAAGAAACTCTTCGAAAGACTTAGAAAGTTTAAGCTAAAGCTTAATCCTTCTAAGTCAAATTATTGAGATTTTTTGTTAGTCAGAAAGGAATAGAGGTTAACCCCGATAAGATTCGAGCTATTTTAGAAATGCCTCCCCCAAGTACAGAAAAAGAAGTATGCGGTTTTCTAGGAAGACTAAATTATATTTCAAGATTTCTAGGAAGACTAAATTATATCACAATGTTATAATGCACTTGTTGTACCTTAGCTTGGGCGGCCCATCGCTTGAGGCAGTACATGCTTTGCCATACAACTTACTTGATATCCAAAATGGATCTAATGAAGTACATTTTTGAAAAGCCTGCTCTCACAGGGCGAATTGCTCGGCAACAAGTGATGTTATCAGAATATGATATTACCTATGTTACTCAGAAAGCCATCAAAGGACACGCCATTATAACGGACACGCCATGTCTAGAAAGATTCTTCGGGCTGGGTATTACTGGCTCACCCTAGAAAAAGATTGTTTTAATATGTAAAGAAATGCCATAAGTATCAAATATATGTTGATAATATCCACGCCCCACCAATGCCCCTGAACACCCTTTCAGCGCCTTGGTCGTTCTCAATGTGGGGCATATACGTCATCGGAATGATCGAACCGAAAAGCATCAAATGGACATCGCTTCATCTTGGTGGCAATCAATTACTTTACCAAATGGGTAGAGGCCGCTTCGTACGCCAATGTAACCAAAAATGTGGTAGTCAAATTCATAAAAAAGGGAGTTAATATGTTGTTATGGCCTACCAAGCAAGATCATTACTGACAATGCCACAAATCTGAATAACAAAATGATGGATGAATTGTGTGCCACCTTTACAATTCAACACCATAACTCGTCCTCGTACAGACCAAAAATGAATGGCGCGGTTGAAGCAGCAAATAAAAACATCAAAAAAATTATTTAGAAAATGGTTGTAACATTCAAAGATTGGCACGAGATGTTGCCGTTTGCACTACACAGGTATCATACTTCAATACGCACTTCAACTGGGGCAACTCCTTTTTCCCTAGTATATGGGATAGAGGGTGTGCTACCCATTGATGTAGAAATCCCCTCGCTAAGAGTAATAATGGAAGCCAAACAAGAGGAGTCGGAATGGGTACAAACCCGTTTTGATCAATTGAATTTAATTGAAGAAAAAAGGTTGGTGGCCTTATGCCATGGGCAATTATAGCAGAAAAGAATGAAAAGAGCGTACGAGAAAAAATTATGTACTCGCGAATTCTGGGAAGGAGACTTGGTGCTAAAAAAGATCTTACCCATTCAAAAGGACTATTGTGGGAAATGGACCCCTAACTTTGAGGGCCCATACGTTGTGAAGAAAGTTTTCTCAGGTGGAGCTTTTATCCTCACGAATATAGATGGAAAAGATTTAGTCCCCCTTATAAACTCAGACGTTGTAAAAAAGTATCATACTTAAACAAAAAATACCCGTTAGGTTGAAAACCTGAAAGGGCGACCTAGGCAAAAATTAGGGTACAAAAAATAATAATGAATACCCATTAGGCTGAAAACCTAAAAGGGCAACCTAGGCAAAAATTAGGGTACAAAAAAAATACCCGCTTGGTTGAAAACCTGAAAGGGCGACCTAGGAAAAAATTAGGCTACAAAAAATAATAATAAATACCCGCTAGGTTGAAAACCTGAAAGGGCGACGCAGACAAAATTAGGGTACAAAAAAAGAATACCCGCTATGTTGAAAACCTTAAAAGGGCAACCTAGGCAAAAATTAGGGTAAAAAAAAAATAAAAATGAATACCCGCTATGTTGAAACCCTGAAAGGGCGACCTAGGCAAAAATTAGGGTACAAAAAAAATATCCGCTAGGTTGAAAACCTGAAAGGGCGACCTAGGCAAAAATTAGGATACAAAATAACTATAATAAATACCTGCGGGGTTGAAAATCTGAAAAGGCAACCTAGGAGAAAAAGAAAAACAACAACAACGACAAAAACAAAGAATATATACTCAAAAGGACAGGATCAACAATATGGATCGGGCTATTGCTCGAGAAGTTAGTACAGTCTACCATTGAATTACTAGTAACCAGGTCGGGTCTTCCACCCATTTCTTTTGTTTTATCTTTTGTATATATATATATATATATGTATATATATATATATATATATATATACACACATTTATTTTATTGTTTTACAACGAATATTGATTCTCAATATATTGATATATACTTTTATCATCTTTATAATCTAACTTTCTTTCCCGAATGCATCTTATGATTATCATGTACTGGAAAGTAAAACATATACCATACCTCAATATAATGAATTGCGATAAAGTCGGATATAGTAGAGGTTGTTTAGAGTACAAGGCAGACGACAACATGTGATCCAGCTTAAGATCACAACAATAAATCTTCTTCAACCAAAAAAAAAGGAAAAAAAGAGAAGAGGACAAAAGAGAGATCAAAGATATCAAGCTCAAGAAAAATGTATAAAAGCCTTTCTCATCCATGATTTGAAAAGTCTTTTCCAATAAAAATATTAATAAAAAAACAACATATTCATTCATTCATTGATTCATGACATTTCATAAATTTAAAGCCGAGAAAACGACCCGCATTTTGAAGACAGGAAAATGACTTGCACCCAAAGCCGAGAAAACAACCCGCATTTTGAAGCCGGGAAAACGACTCACACCCTTCTAAAAAATTCTTTTCAAACAAAATTAGAGTTGTCATCTTTACTTATCTTTTACTTTGATTCTCAAGTAAATTCTCAGTAAAGAGGGGCAGCTGTTGACACCTCATTTTGTCTGCTTTTTATTTATTTATTTATTTATTTATTTATTTATTACTTTTTATTAAAAAAAGAAATAATAATAATAATAATAAATATACAAATAAATAAATAAATGTGAAGAAATATAAAAATAAAAATAAATAATTAGGGCTATAAACTTTAGACAATCACAAGTGTTTCTAGTTCTTGTTTGCCTCTGATTCCTTTTCAAAAAAAATCACTTTTTTCTAAAACATAAGAAAAGAAATGTATAAAATTGAATGAAAAGAAATTGATAGATGGTAATAAAAAATCATTATAATGGTAATCATTTGAATGAAAAGAAACCGAAAAGAAATGAACCAATGGTAATAAAAATCAGTATAATGGTGATCAACTGAATGAAAAGAAACCGAAAAGAAATGAATTAATGGTAATAAAAATCAGTATAATGGTGATCAATTGAATCAAACGAATCCGAAGAAATAGATAAATAGTAACAAAAATGGTGATCAACTGGCAATTATTCCCTTGTCTTTTGTAACCTACACCCAAAAAATCTATAAATAATCGACAGCAAGAGTAGAAAAAGGGAGCACGATTGAGTAAAAAAAAAAAAAAAGAGAGAGAGAATAATAGGAAAAAAGGAGCAGAGCATCTGATCTTGGAAAAATCAGTCCAGCAAAACCAATTCAGTAGTATGGTATCACTTTCTTATTGTTTCTCTAATTTTCTTCTTATGAGTCTTTGTATTGCGTCCTTTTAAAAAATGTTCTTTTTTTTTCACTCTCTTTTTCTGTTTATGCAAAAAATAAACTCATATATTAAGCTTTCATATTTCTAAATTTGTCTATTCCTAAAATTGTTTTCTATGCAACACAAAATACTAAAAAAAATATAACTAATTGATGTTAATAAACCAATCACCAGTAAAATAAATTTTACCCCATTGTAATATAACAGAAAACTCATATCACGTCTTTATCAAATAACTCAAAAAAAAATTATAACAACGAATAAATAGTTTTTCCCTTAGGATTAGATTTAATGGTCACTGCCGGCGGATGACCATATCTTCTTCGATACAATATTTTTACCATATCTTCTTGTCAGCTTGGTCAAATATTTCCTTCAATTATGATTTTGGATTGTATCTAATTTAAGATTGCATTCAAAAATTTATTCATGCGAATCTTCCTTCATACTCCTGATTTATTGGAGCGGGAATGGATTCGGGCTTGTTCTTGAATAATTAGAAATTCTAATTCGGCAGAGTCTTTTGTTAAGAATGAATTCTTTCAATCAGAGTCGTTGACTTTCCATTAGAGCCATTGACTTTCTTGTTGGAGTGAGATGTTGTGTGACTCAGAATTAGTAGCTATGGGCAAATCACATTGTTGATTGATTAGAGATAGTGCAACATTATAGGCTGCATATTAGAGGCAGCATTTTGAGTGTGTTGTAACTTTTTATTAGCAGAATATGAACTTTGAATGCATAGCTTGAACAATCTCTTCAGAGTTAATGATAGCTTGATATACCTCTTTAGAGGCATACCGAGTTTGTGCACATTAGAGGCACGCAAGGGCTTCAGAGGCATGTTTCAAATTCAGTCTTAAGAGGCCGTCTTCAGACCGAGTTTCAGAACCAGCCTTCAGAGCCACTTATCAGACCTAAACTTCAGAGCCAAACATCAGAGGTAGTCTTCGTAACCTTCAGAGGCATGTTGCTTTCAGAGGCAGACACGTACAATTTAGTGTTCCTCCATTCTCATCCTCTAGTCATTTCCTATGGTGACTTCCTCTAGTACCTTCTTATGATTTTCTTGTTCTAATTGTTGCACACTTAAAGAAGCCATTAGTCCAAACAAATTGTTCTCATAAAACATCTTTGTTAACATCAAAATCACAAGAGGAAAATCAACTAGGTTCCAACATTTTGTGTTTTATATTCCAAGTTCCAACTGTTCAAACACTTTGTAAATCATCATGATAAGCAAACGTAAATTTCATAAAATGATCGGTGTATCTCCTTTACACATTGTAACTCTACAATGAAGGTTATTCTTACAAATCACAAAAACTAGTTGATATTCATCTTCTCGAATCTTGATAGTGAGGGTCAACTTTTTAATGCAGAGTTTTGGCAATTGACTCGAGCGAATGGTGCATCAATTTTGGAGAGCTTGGGACAAAGATTTAATTATCGGCTGCAAAGTGTTGACCGACATAATCATGTTGGTTGTAGGAGTTTTTGGGACAATCCTTGCAAGCATAAGTCATGAAGAACATATCATATGAGTGGTTTATGCATGACAACAATTGACGCGACAACCATAATGTCAACCCTAACAGGAACCGACAACTCAACAACGACGACAACCAAGAACCAAATGCAAAACCTATTGTTGGAACATAATATGTTATTATTTGAATTGGAAATAAATAAATAAATAAATAAATAAATAAATAAATAAATAATATGTTGTTGAAGTCCCACATTGGAAAGAATTTGTTTTTGTAAATTCAAGTGGAAAGAAACATGTTTTTTAAAATTCAAGTCTCACATTGGAAAGAAATTTTTTTTTGAACTCCCACATTGGAAAACTCTCCTATTTTGAGTATGCTAAAGTCCCACATTGCTTAGAAATCATATGTGAGTTTGCTTCCATCACTATATAATGAGTATCAATCTATTGTGAAAAGCACAACAAAGTTTGAAGCTTTTCCCAACTTTCTCTTTTCTCTCTCTTTTATTCTGCTCGCCTATTTTCGAGCCACTTCTCCCCTTTCTTTTTGTCCCTTCAGTTTTTAGAGCGGTTATTATGCCGCAGTCCCTTCGATTTTTAGAGCGGTTATTATGCCGCAATCCCTTCGGTTTTTAAAGCGGTTGTTATGCCGCAGTCCCTTCGGTTTTTAGAGCGGTTGTTATGTCGTAGTCCCTTCGTTTTTAGAGCGGTTGTTATGCCGTAGTCCCTTCATTTTTAGAGCGGTTGTTATGTCGTAGTCCTTTTGATTTATGAGTGGTCATAGTACCATATTGCGAATGACTTTATCTGCCATATTGAGGGTGTAATTCTAGAACGGTTTTCTACAGTGCAGTTGAACTCCGATATAGTGAATTTGTGCTGTTTTATCTTGGGGACTTCGTGGTTGATAGTCTGCCTTGCACAATTTGGGCAGTGCCGTGAAACGTCTTAAAGAGAGTGACCTAGTCCGCGACTCAACCCAGTAATATCTTCGGTGGCATAAATTGTTTTAGTTTGAAGCAAATAGAAAAGGATAATAAAGCTGAAGAATTAACCCATGGGAGAATAATGATAAGAATCATATTCTTAATAGACTTGTTGATGATATGTATAACTACTACAGTTCCAGCAATACTGCTAGAGATGCTTTGAATTTGTATGTTGTAAGCTGCTACTCAAAGTATCATATGTCCGATGACATATCCGTGGAGGCTGAAAATAACTCATGAGATCATCTATTAAGGTACGTCACTCATGACATATTTAATTTAAATGTGGAAATTTAATATGTCTCTTTTTGTTTGAATGTTGAAATCAATAAATGTCTCATGTTTACATGTTGTATGATTTTAAGTTTTGACATGCTAGACTATGTGATGTGAACACATTTGATTTCAAACTTAAGTAACCTAGGTTTAATTCCAAAGTTATCTATGAATGGTTTTGAAAAATGTGATTTTTGTTGTTAAGCTAAAATAAATAAAAAAGGAATTCACATAAATTTGTAGTTAGGGAATCTGAGTCTTTAAATTTATTACACTTTGATATATGTGAACTTGATGGGACGTTAACAAGAAATGAAAAACGTTATTTCATGACTTTTATTGATGATTGTTCTAACTATACTTTTGTATATCAAATGAAAAATAAAAGTGAAAAGCTTGACATGTTAAGGATCTTTGTAACTGAAATTGAAAATCAATTTAGTAGAAAGATTAAGAGGTTCTAAGTATGATTCTAGTCTGTTTAATGTATTTTATAAATTGTCTGGATTTATACTTGGAACAACTGCACCATAATTGCTTGAAGTGAATAGTAATGTTGTAAGAAAGAATAGAACTCTTATTAGTTGTTGCTAGTATGTTTAACTCTAGTGTTGCATCTCATTGATGTGAGGAATATATATTGCTTATTTGCTATGTTTTGAATAGAGTTTCTAAATTTAAAAACAAAACATCTCCTTATGAGATAGTGAAGAAAAGACAACTGAACTTGTCTTATTTTCAAACTTGGGGCTGTCTGGCTTATGTCAGAATCCCCGATCTCAAGCGAATTAAACTCGCCTGTAGAGCCTATGAATGTGTATTCATTGGGTATGTAGTAAAGAACAAAGCGTATATGTTTTATGAACAAAATGCAAAAACAATCACAAAGTCAAATAATGTTGACTTATATGAAAATAAATCCCTTTTCAAATGGAGAAATAGTGGGGGCAGCGAACCAAGTCAAGTTTCTGTGACAAGAAGCACTGAAAGCAGCAAACAAGGCGAAACAGAAACTCGAAGGAGTAAGAGAGTAAGAGTTGCTAAAGATTATGGACCTGAATATATGGCCTATAATTTAGAAGAGAATCCTGCAAATCTTAAAGAAGCTTTGTTATCATTGGATGCATATTTATGGCAAGAAGCTATAAACGATGAAATGGATTCTCTAGAGTCTAACAAGACCTGACATTTAGTACACTTGTTTCATGGTTGCAAATCAACAGGTTGTAAATGGATTTTGAAAAAGAAACTAAAACCTGATGGATCTGTTGATAAGTACAAGGCACACCTTGTAGCCAAAGGTTTTAGACAAAGAGAAAATATAGATTTCATCGACACTTTTTCACCACTCACTAGAATAACATCCATTAGGGTGCTCATATCACTTGCGGCTATTCATAACCTGGTGATACACCAGATGGATGTTAAAACAACTTTTTTAAATGGTGACTTGGAAGAAGAAACCTATATGGAACAACCTGAAGATTTTGTAATACATGGACAAGAAGACAATGTCTATAAGTTAGATAAGTCTCTGTATGGTCTTAAACAAGCTCCTAAGAATTTGCATGAAAAGTTTGATAACTTGATCGAATGAGTTTAAAGTGAATGAAAGTGACAAATGTATTTGTTATAAATCTGAAAATGACATTTGCACTATCATATGTCTCTATGTATACGACTTACTCATATTTGATTCAAACATTCATGCTATAAATATTGTGAAATCATTGTTGTGTAACAACTTTGATATGAAAGACCTTGGAGAAGCAAATGTAATCCTTGAAATCAAGATTACTAGGTCAGAAAACGGAATTTCTTTAGATTAGTCTCACTATGTTGAAACAATCCTAAAGAAATATAAATGTTTTGACTGTAAACCTGCTTGCACACCATATGATCTAAGTGTGAAACTTTTCAAGAACACTAATGAAGGTGTTAGACAAACTGAATATGTGAGCATCCTTGGCAGCCTCAGGTATGCCACTAATTGTACTAGACCCGACATTGCCTATGTCGTGGGATTGTTGTGCAGGGTTACTAGTAGACCTAGTATGGAGCATTGGCACGCTATCGAAAGAGTCATGAGATACCTTAAAAAGGACCATAAGTCTCGGATTACATTATCAAATATTTCCTGTTGTCCTTGAAGGATACAGTGATGCTGATTGGAACACCTTATCAGATGATTCTAAAGCAACCAGTGGCTATATTTTTAGTATAGCCGGTGGTGCTGTATCTTGGAAATCAAAGAAACAGATGATACTAGCTCAGTCCACTATGGAGTCTGAAATGATAGCACTAGCTACTACTAGTGAAGAAGCAAATTGGTTGAGATGTTTGCTAGTTGAGATCCCTTTATGGGAAAAACCTATGACAGATGTGTTGATCCACTGCGATAGTATCGCGGCTATTGCGAAGATTGAGAATCGTTATTACAACGATAAGAGACGACAAATACGTCGTAAGCACAACACAGTTAGAGAATTACTTTCTAAATGAGCTGTTATAGTGGATCATGTACACACTGATGAAAATTTAGCAGATCCTTTGACGAAAGGATTAGCTAGGGAGAAAGTCATAAATACATCCAAAAGGATGGGACTAATGCCTTTAGAGTCATTTATGATGGTAACCCGACCTAAAAGACTGGAGATCCCAAGAATTAGGTTCAATGGGTAATAACAAGTCATAATGATATGAGATGAACATGCTATTATAAATCAGAGAAGCATGATTCCTGAAGCGATGATAGGTTGAGGTAATAGAAACTCTTAATGAGATCTATACTCTATGTGGAGTGGAGTACCTAGCTACAGGAGTACTCTTGATAGACTCACCTATGTGAATGTGGAAGTGGGGCCGCTTCCTATGGAATTTTGAGGCAGAATTCCTAGATCGTTCACTATACTGGGATACACGTGCAGGGCCATTAATGCACGGGCTTTTGAGAATACACCATATGAAAAGGTTGTGTGTGGGTTTGATGTCAGAGATAGAGTTCAAGACTACGAGTCACTCTTGTTGAATCTGAATCTTACTTACTATGCAAAGGTTCAAGTCAAGAGACACCTTTGTTTATGCACGATCTTATAGAAGCGTTTGACGCTATTTTAGAAATACTTTTTTAAATTCAAGTGGGGGATTGTTTGAACATAATATGCTATTATGTGAATTGGAAAAAATAAATAAATAAATAAATAAATAATATGTTGTTGAAGTCCCACATTGGAAAGAATTTGTTTTTGTAAATTCAAGTGGAAAGAAACATGTTTTTTAAAGTTCAAGTCCCACATTGGAAAGAATTTTTTTTTTGAACTCCCACATTGGAAAACTCTCCTATTTTGAGTATGCTAAAGTCCCACATTACTTAGAAATCATATGTGAGTTTGCTTCCATCACTATATAATGAGTTTCAATCTATTGTGAAAAACACACCAAAGTTGGATGCTTTTCCCAACTTTCTCTTTTCTCTCTCTTTTATTCTGCTCGCCTATTTTCGAGCCACTTCTCCCCTTTCTTTTTGTCCCTTCGGTTTTTAGAGCGGTTATTATGCAGCAATCCCTTCGGTTTTTAGAGCGGTTATTATGCCGCAGTCCCTTCGGTTTTTAGAGCGGTTGTTATGTCGTAGTCCCTTCGTTTTTAGAGCGATTGTTATGCTGTAGTCCTTTTGATTTATGAGTGGTCATAGTATCATATTGCGAATGACTTTATCGTCATATTGAGAGTGGCTTTAACTGCCATATTGAGGGTGTAATTTTAGAACGGTTTTCTACAGTGCAGTGGAACTCCAATACAGTGAATCTGGGCTGTTTTATCCTGGGGACTTCGTGGTTGATAGTCTGCCTTGCACAATTTGGGCAGTGCCGCGAAACGTCTTAAAGAGAGCGACCTAGTCCGCGACTCAACCCAGTAATATCTTCGGTGGCATAAATTGTGATTTTAAACAGTTTTTCGAAATTCAAAAATAACACAAATTGAACCAGCAATGAGATTAAATAAACCAAATGTGAATTAGAAACAAAATGTGAATCAAAAGTCAAACATGAATCATAATCCAGACCCAAAAACAAAAACCAATCACGAACACAAATGCGAAAACAGTTTCAACGCATGATGCAAATCACATATTAAACGCGAGTTAGATTGATAATATATGAAAACAAAGGTAATAATATTTTTACCAAATTATCCTCGTCATGCATTAGTGTGTTGACCTTTATCATAAATACAAAGTATAATTTATTACTTGAGTGAGGAGCACATAGTATTAATTAGAGTACGGTTCGGACAAAAGTCGTTAATATCATATTTAAAATCTAAAGTGATATTTATTTTGAATTATTTTTATTATACAAAAGTGATGATCATAGTGGAACAGAGGAAATAGTATTAATATTTTGGCTACCTTGTATTTCAAAAATCTACTTCTACTTTCCAAGCGATTCTGATATGCTATTGAACTATATCAATGTTACAAAATCTACATATTCAAACAGAGAACAAGAAACTATAGAACTTTAAATATGAGTTACTGACCATTAATATTGTTTAGTTTTTCTTTTCGAAAATGCAATAGATGGACTAAGGATTTGTTTTTAAGTAAAAAAGCAATAAATTATTTTTTGAGAATATAATAAAAAATATATATGTTTGATCATCAAAGATCACAACATTACTAAATGCATTTGCATAGCTTTCGAAACTATAAATATGCATGTTTATATATACTAAAAAGAGTATATGATAGTTATTATAACGCCGTAAAGTTTTTATATAAGTCAAACCTCTTTATACAAAGCCTATTTAATTAAATGTAGACATATGGTGTAGCAAAATAGGATATAAACTTAAGCTTAAATATGATATATTAAAGTACTTGTGATTATAAATGACCTAACAGATGAATAAGTAGAAACACAATTTAATTTATTTGTAAATTTGGAGTAAAGGGCATAATTTTTCTATCATGATTTTCATTTATGATACATTGGTCACTTGGACCTCTTAGAAATGGATTTACGATTAAGAATTGGTGGAGTGAGGTCAGGAACTATTGGAGGGGTCTTGGGAATAAAAATGCGCTTGTGGTCAGGAGCTACTGGATACGGGCTGATGCCCTTGTGAAAATGCTTGGGGGTGCCCTTGGGAAAAGAAAATTTGACCCCGTACTCCACAATTATCCCTATACTCCCAAAAAGCCAGTGAAAATACCATAATATCTTCGTATATATTACGTCAAAATTTTCATTTTTACCGGAAAACTTTTTTCAAGTTTTTCGGAACAGAACACCACTCCGGAAAACTTGAAAAAAGTTTTCCGGTAGTTCCGGAAAACTTTTTTCAAGTTTTCCGGAAATAATGAACTAACGGAAAACTTGTCAATGACTTTTCCGAAAGTTACCGGAAAACTTCACCCACAAGTTTTTCAGTAGTTTCAGATTTTTTATTTTATTTTATTTTTTTAATTATATTAGTATTTAATTAATTTATTTGATTTTAACTATATTTGTTTTAGGTGGGTAGGGATAGAGATAAAGACGGCAAAGTTATAGCCACGGACTTCGTTATGATATAGAGTTGGCACGACTACCCAAAATTTAAATGATATAAAAAAATTAATAAAATTTAATTTTTTTTAAAAAATAATAAAGGTGTGTACCGGAAAACTTGTGGGGAAACAAGTTTTCCGGAAACACGTTCTGTACCGGAAAAGTTGAAAAACGTTTTCCGGTACACACATTTTTTCCTTCTGTACCGGAAATCTTTTTTTTAGTTTTCCGGAAAAATCCTTCTGTACCGGAAAACTTTTTACAAGTTTTCCGGTAAAATTGTGTACCGGAATTCTTGAAAATAGTTTTTCGGAATTGAAAGTGGATTTTGAAAAAAAAAATGAAGATATTTTTGGCATTTTTAAAAAATTGTGGGGATATAGAGATAAAAGTAGGGGTACAGGGTCAATTTTTCTTGGGAAAATGATTGTATTAGTCTTGGAGATTTGTGAGCTTACATCAGCAAGTCCTTGTGGAACAGCAAGGAACAACATTAGTAAGGATAACAAATTGGAAACCATTTTCATAAGTCGTTTTAATGTTTCTACATTACATATATTGAATAATTATATTTTATACTCGTTAAGAGTCCAAATTGAAGTGCAATGTTTCAATTGAGTCTTATTAATTCCCCCTCATTATCATTGGCTCTCTATACGTACTGGTCTTTTCGATTAATTGAACACCACATTTTATACTTGAGTAATTTAATGAGGAATAAAAAGAATACATTAATTCTTATTGTTCGACTGAAATGAAAATTTATATTAATTTAAAATTGGATTTTATTTGTATAAATGATTATTCGAAACCATATTTAGCCATATAAAAATTTGTTGATGTATTTTAGAAGCTAACTTAACAAATTAAAATAGTATCATAATTTAATTGGAGACATGCGAAAATGTTTTATGCATATAAGTTATTTTTTATGAAAAATTTGATGAGATATTTAAAAAATTATTCTCTATAAAAATATTTGGCCCGTGCCAATATTATACTAAATAATTTTTATTACTATTGACATAAAATTATAGAAAAGATTTTTGTGATAATATATGGACATATTTATTCTAGAAAAAATTATATATTATAATTTTAATCCACGTAAAATTTTGAATATCTTTTGATAGTTTAAATTATCAATCTTACGTA
>JBBPBP010009777.1:9439886-9481417 GCA_037974735.1 Cicer chorassanicum | reverse complement strand
TAAAAAATTAGTATCTATAGTTGTGAACACAAGATATCTAATTTAATTATTAAAAAAAAAAAACATAATTATTTCCAATTTATTGATTCAACTCAACATTAACAATAACATAGTGTAAAGAATTATAAAACCAACATCACAAAGAGGTTGTGTATAAAAATATAATATTGGCATTTAAATCACTTTCAATCTTTATGTTTGCTTAAACTATGCAATTGTATTCTACCCTAGCCTTATTTTTAATTAATCGCTTCAAATCACCCAATAATGTTTGAAAAGCATACTTCCACCTACATTGAACTGGTTCGTTGAGCATAACTTCATATGCAATATGGACCGTAAGATTTTCTATCCGATTTGCAAAGAATGAATGAATTATTTTGATCCATTTTAATAAGTTCATCCATTATCAAAGTATAAGCACACAAATCTTACAAAAGTTGGCTAACTTTAGTCAATGGATTTAAAACATGGTTGGACAATGAATTAAATACAATCTAAAGTAAGAGTTCCATGAAAACATGATGATCATGACTTTTCATTCTAACAACTTTCTGGTCTTGACGTTGACTATTGCGTTAAAAATACACTTAGAGCCCCCAAGTCAGAAAGGAATTCTCCACCAAAATACCTCAATGTTTAACAACTTTGCCGTTAGTCTCAACAATAGATCTCCATGATTACGCTCATTCATTTGTACTTCTCCAACATCACTAGGCTTATTAAGCATTGCCTATATGATGAGTACCTCTAACATCTATATGGCAAGTACCTCTAACATTCAGCTCCACCTCTCATTGACCTAGGCTACTCTTTCCTCATATTATTCTATCGTTTATCATCATCACATAAACTCATATCACACAATACATCTAAGTATTATCATCACATCGCTTAAACTCATCAAGTCAAACATAGACACTTGTAGAATGAGAAACACAAGAAAAATCACATTTGATTTGTTCTAAAACTGTTTTTAACAAGATTATAACTGAGTGATAAAATTAGAGCAGATAAAACAATAAACACAGAACAACATTAGCCAATTAATCTTAATTCACCACCAACGTTGTAACTACGTCCTATCTCTTCAAACTAAAGAATTTATTCCACTAATTAACCAACTGAATCATATGTCTGAACACCTACATGTCAACCTGGACGTGTTCAAGTTTTCTCAAACTTCTAGTTTAGTACAATCATTTAGTTGAGGGATGCAACCACTACTAGACTAGGTTACAAACAGAAGGTGTTTAAGGGTTTTTCTGAATAACTCTCACAAGAGTGTGTTTACAAAGTTGTACTATCTTAAAATATCTTTAAGCGCTTATATAAAATAATAGGGTTAAGAGCTAGAGTGCAGACACGTCTGTAATGTGCTTATGGTAATATTGTTGTTGTGTAGATAAATCAAGGTTGCACGTGCTTTTGTAGAGAAACTTTAAGGTTTCTGGACGTTGTCTTGATTGCAAGAAATCAACATGTATCATGAAGTTTCTAAAAGTAGAAAACACAAGAAAGGGTGGGAGGTTTGAATTGTGTTCTATTGATTTAAAAATTTTGTGGATAAACTTGGTAATAAAATAACAAAATAAATAAGTAGAGCAAAGAAGAAAATCACACAAAAATTTATACTGTTCTCGAATTTTCCAAATCATGGCCAGATGGTACATCTTCAGAGCTTTGACCTTTTTCAGAGTCATTGACTTTTTCCAGAGTCATTTACTTTTTTTAGGGTCGTTGACTTTTGTCATAGTCATTGAATTTTTCAAAGTCATTGACTTTTATCAGAGTCATTGACTAGAGCTTGATAATCAGAGTCATTGACTAGAGCTTGATAATTAGAGTCAGCAATATTGTATGGATCTGAGAGGCAGAAACAATCATCTGCTTGTCTTAAGTTAGTGGCAGAGACAACTTTGCCACGTTACATATCAAAGTAAGATGCAACTTGCTACTTTGTTAGAGGCAGCTTATCAAAGCATGTTGCATTCTCTTCAGAGTGAGTGCTTCAAAGTAAGCTTTAGAGTGAGCAATTCAGAGCCAGTGAAGGGAGCGCACAACAGAACGCATATGTTTGTTCTAATTTCTACTAACTCAATCAAAATATGAGTGCATTAAACTGTTCCCAAAAAAAAATTGTTATCATCAAAACAAGATAAGGAATTAGTCTTCAAACCACCTTGGTTCTAAAAGTTTCGTATCAAATCTTCAAATATTGATTCTTCATTAAAACTTGTATAAATTTGTCTTTGTAATTGATTATGCGTATCTTGATATGAAGATAGAAGGAGCAGAGGATATCATGGTCAGAGTATGTCACATAGACCTTCAAACAAATAACATATTCAAGATGTTGAAAAGATGATGCACAAATTTGTCTTTTTTATATTGTTGATTTTTTATCAGAGCGTTGACTTTCCATCAAAGTCTCGCGATCATATGCTTGACACGATTATCAGAGGCAGACGATCATTTGCTTGTCATACTTATCAGAGGAAGAATAATCAGATGCTTGAAGCACTTATTAGAGCCAAATTAATCAGAGCATTGCTTGCATTAACATAATCACTAGAGGCGTGTTTCAAAGTACTTTCCTCACACTTATAATACGATTTTCAGAGCGAAGTCTTAGTGTTTCTTTAACTTTGTTCAAACACTAGAAGATGCATCGTAAACTCATTTAAAAGGTAAGTGACTAGGGAACAGCACACTTTAAACAAAACATCTATATTTGTCATCAAAACAAGTAAGGATCATAGTTCTTCGAACCAACTTGGTTCTAACAATCTCCCCCTTTTTTATGATGACAAACATCTATTTTTGTGAACAATTTTTAATTTTAATATAGTAAAACTATTAGGAAATCAAGAGATATATTTTTAAATAATTTTAAAATCATTCTCAAGAGCGAAAATTACCTATTGTCATGGATCACGGATGCACAATATTTCACAAGAGGTTTGTAACACCCAAATTTTATAATAAACTATTTTATTAATTAAACAAGATTTTAGATAATTAATTTGGTGTTAAAATTATTTTAGAATATATGTTGATTAGTTTTATGATTAATTTTCTTTATATGTGTGTTTCCTATGGTGTGTTAATCTTGTACATATTTTGACTAAATGAATTATATAAATAACAAATATTATATTTTATTATTTTATATATTTTTCAAAAAAAATAATAGGATTTTAGTGTAAATATTTTAGAGAATAAGATTTAAACGATTTTATGTGTATATGCAAGTTGGTAATTAATGTGATATTTTCTTGTGCGATTGACTAGTATTAAATATGCACTTAATTATAATTTAATTAATTCTAAATATATTTTATTTTAATTATTTATTTTTTAAATAATTATCTTAGGATATTAGTAATGTTGTGTTTGATTTCTTTTATTTTGATATACTTGTTATGGCATTGTGATTTTATATAATTTTATTATGATTTAGTAATTAATATAAAGTGTTGATGTTATATTATTTATTTAGTGATTTTGAGTATTCTCTAATGATGGTAGTATTTAAGTGTTTTGAAAAAATAGGTATAACTATAGTGATTATTTTGAATATGAGAGTTTCAATTGTTAGTAATATGTATTTTTTTAAAGATTAATTACTCTAATTTATCATATATTAGTTATGAAATATTAGTAATGTTTTGAAAATTAAATGATGTTTGGAGGAGTATTAAAAATGAGAAAAATGAGATTAAGTAACTATTAATTTTGTTTTAGCAAAATAAAAATAACAATAGTAAAACATAAAATAAATAAGAGGACCAATGGGCTTGACCCTGTGAACCCTAGTAAAATAAAAAAGAAGCTACTTGCGGTCACGGTCGTAGAAGGGAGAAGAAACACAACAACTTTATCGTTGGCACTAGTGATCGATAACTGCTCCAGAAAACTGTCACCATTTTTGTTCAAATTTCAGTTTGTTGTTTCACTCATTTAGTTAGTCAAATAAACCCAATTTCTCATATTTTTAACCATCTCAATTTCTCCCTAAAATACCCGACTTCTCCATTTAGAGAATTTGTTATTTTGCACCGTTCTTCTTCACCGTAAGTCCGATTTGAGTGAAACCAACGCCAAAACGATCGTGTGAAAAGTGTCTATATTATCCACTGATTGGTTTTCTAATTTATGGTAAGTTTCCTTGACCGAATTTCGAAATTAGTTTTTAGAGTGTTTTCTCATAATTTATTTTTGACGTTTATCCATAAATAGTCGAGTTAGATCGATTGAAGGACAAAGAGTCAAAGAACAAAGGTTGTTTGCTCGTGGAGTCGTATTCATGTGTGAAAGCATCGAAATAAGATAACTGGTGAATGAACGTTTGAATTCATGAGTATAATATATT
Source organism: Cicer chorassanicum (assembly GCA_037974735.1). Lineage (NCBI taxonomy): Eukaryota > Viridiplantae > Streptophyta > Magnoliopsida > Fabales > Fabaceae > Cicer > Cicer chorassanicum. The sequence goes on along the minus strand of JBBPBP010009777.1, from coordinate 9,477,042 downwards.
GTGAGATGAACGGGAATAAGGGCTGTAATTTGTATTTTACTTATTAAATTTGAAACGACTTTTATATGAAAACCTTATAAGTACTAGTATGTTTTTTGAATTAAATTAAGTAATTATACTTAAATCAAACTGATTGACATTGCACTATTTTTATAGGAGGAAAAAAGTTTTAAAGTGTTTCAATTGTATTTTGAGAAATGTGATATTTTGAATAACCCACAAAAGTTTATTTTTCCTTTGGAAGAGTTTTTATTTAACCGCTGCAAGTATTATAGAAATATGATATAAATTATTATACATATTATTTGGAGTTTAGGGTGTCACAAGGTTTATGTGTTTACCTCTGGAAGCATCAAGGAGGACAAATCACCAACACCAATATCTACTCATTCCAAGTGAACAGTTGCATTTGAATATGTTAGTGCTAGATGACGACTACAGTAAAAATGATTCTAGGGTAAAGTTAATAAGAAACATAATATATCATATACATAGCTCTTTCTACCTTAATGTCATAGTAGATTTTGTATGCTATAAATCCAATTTATTTTATTTAATTAAATCATTAATTAGTTATATTCTTATTTAATTAAATAATTCTTTAATTAAATTTTTACTCTACGATTTAATGATTCTATCATGTAATCCTAGCATTCCACTAAATTTCCATTATTATAAAATCTATATATATATATATTCTTCTTGTAACTCATAGTTAAGTGCGTATAAAAATAACGAAATTTTTTTGATATTTATATAAGAGGAAAGGTACTATTATAAATAATGAAGTTCTCGAAAGAAATAATATTGTAAAGATCCTTAAAATAAAACCTTAAAGTTGAAAATTCCTTAATAATCAAAATATTTAAATCTCGGCATTTAATTACTAATCCCAAAATAAACTACAATGTAGACACTATGTCTACTAACTCTTGATCTACTAACCTAATCTAAGGAAATAACTCTTCTCAAAGGAAGTATGACTTCTCAACTCTCGACGTTCGCGACGGTCTCAGTCTCTGAAAACAACACTTTAATGAGATACTAACTCCCAGTGAATAATACACATATTTTTAAAAATAGTATTGTTCTCAATCGGCGCGGTAACCGGAAAAATCGATCATGGCACCCGCTTTCTTCCAAAATATTCTTTAGATATATATATATATATATATATATATATATATATATATATATATATATATATATATATATATATGATATAACTAAGATTTTTCTATAATAACCAATTACTTCCAATAATTATTAAAAACTCATCAATTAAATTAAAAATAATTAACATCTATAATAATCGAATAAATCCAATATACACATTTATTTTGCAGAAAATAAACCAATCAATTCAAGGATGTCTCATCGTTATATGCAGATATATTACTTCCGCGAAGTGAGTATTATCTCATCATGTAGAGCACCAGCTCATCCAGTGTGGGGTACAAGACCCATCCGTGTGGAGTTTAAACCTCATCTCATTGGGGAGTTTAAAACTCATCTATATGTGGGGTACAAGACTCATCCATGTGGAGTTTAAACCTCATCTCTTTGTGAAGTTTAAAACTCATCTATATGTGGGGTACAAGACCCATCCGTGTGGAGTTTAAACCTCATCTCTTTGTGAAGTTTAAAACTCATCTATATGTGGGGTACAAGACCCATCCGTGTGGAGTTTAAACCTAATCTCTTTGTGAATTTTAAAACTCATCAATATGTGGGGTACAAGACCCATCTGTGTGGAGTTTAAACCTCATCTCTTTGTGAAGTTTAAAACTTATCAATATGTGGGGTACAAGACCCATCTCCAGCACACACAATCAAAGTAATTCATATTTTTAACAATCATAATCGTAAGATCATATTTATAATATAATTATCCATTTGAATATAATAACAACAATCATTTAGGAAAATATAATAAAACAATCTTTTAAAGAATATATATTTACAATATGATATTTCATTTAAATATATAATAACAACAATCATTCAAGAAAATATAATAAAATGATTTATTAAAGAATATATATATTTATAATATAATATTTTATTTGAATATAATATTAACAATAATTCAGGAAAATATAATAAAACGATCTATTAAAGAATATGTATATTTATAATATGATATTTTATTTGAATATATAATAATAACAATCATTCAAGAAAATATTATAAAACAATCTTTTAAAGAATATATATTCAAACAATCATAAAAACGGTAATTCATCAAACAATAGTATATAAATCGATTCATAATCTATTATTAGAGTTCATAAAATCCCAATTTTAATAGAGTTAGATTTTCAACAAAATATAATTTTATAAGAAAGTACCATTCAAAATATCTAACTCTTTTTCCATCCCAAATTCTCAAAATAAATGTATCATGAAAGTTTAAAGGGTGTGATTACTCACCTCTTGAAACGTTCTTTAATAAAAAGGTTCGGTATATGTTAATCGTTATTAACCCCTATTGCAACCGCAACCGTATTTTTGCTCCTCTTTAGTTTGGCATAGTTTTCTCTATTGAGTTTTTAATTCAATATTTTTCTTCTTTCTATCTATTTATATTTATAAATATATATTTATATTTAAATATTTATAAGATAATTTGACTAGGTATCCTATATTTGCTCCACTAAACTCTTGGTTATTACAAATAAAATGAGTAGATATTGAATTCATTTATGATAGACTGTTTGTTTGATTTTGTTTGTCTCTTTAATAATCGATAATTATATAACAAAATATTGTTATAATAGCTTTGTTTGTTATTATCCCTTTCACAAAAACTTTTAACAAACAAAACAAACTTCCTATTATTATTTACATGTCTCTAAGGAATAAAACAACTTATTAATATTACCTTATTTTAAGCAAATTGGTTATTGATAACAATTACAGTATTAGTAATAATAATAATAATAATAATAATAATAATAATAATAATAATAATAATAATGTAATAATAATAATAATAATAATAATAATAATAATATAATCATAATAATCTATAAATTAGAATATTTCAAATTTTGAAATTCTAATTATTTTTAGTCCTTTGCTTTAGGATGTTACATTTTCTCCCCTCCTTAAAGAAATTTCTTCCTCGAAATTTACATCAAACTGAATAAAACCAAAGTGACCCAATTGGTACAAATATAAAGAAGCTTATGTACTTGCCTCAACGAGACTTGGATACTGTCATATCGGGGTTGAGAAACATGAAAGACTTCATGAATGTTAGATAAATGTGAACGAATAGCTAATTGATAAGCAATTGACTCGACTCTTTTTAGAATATGGAAAGGACCCATGAAACGAGGGTTTAACTTTTTGACTTTCAATGACCTTCCATCCCAGTCTTAGAAGATACTATCAAGAACACATGTTCCCCTTCTTGAAAACCCAATGATTTTCTTCTCTTGTCAGCATGATTCATTTGCCTACTTTGTATTGTACGCATCCTTTCCCTAATCAATTGAATTCTAATAGTGGTCTCTTGCACTAAATCAGGTCATAACAAATACTTCTCACTAACACAAAGGGGATACACTTTCTTCCATAAAAAGCCTCACATGGGGTCATACCTATGCTAGAGTGATAATTGTTGTTATAAGAAAATTCTAATAAAGGTAAATACTTATCTGAACTCCCATCTTCATCTAAAACATAAGTTCTGAGCATATCCTCAAGATTTTAATAGCCTTCTCTGATTGGCCATCTGTCTATGGATGGTAAGTTGTGCTAAACTCAGTCTAGTACCAAAAGCTCTCTGAAAAGCTTTCCAAAATCTAGAGGTAAATCGTGGATCCATATAGAGGTGGGCATACCGTGTAACTTTACTATCTCCTTAATATATAGGTTAGCTAGTGTATATAAACTATAGGTTGCTTTAATTGGTAGGAAACGAGCTGATTTGGTCAACTATCACCCAAATGGCATCAAAACCCATACACGTCTTAGGCAAACCCATCACAAAATCCATTGATATCCTTTCCCATTTCCACTCGAGAATTTCTAAAGGTTGCAACAATCCTAAAGGCTTTTGGTGTTCAATCTTAACCTTCTAACACTAGACACAAACACAAAGCTAACTACATCCTTTTTCATTCTTAGCCACGGGTACATTTTTCTCAAATCCTGATACATTTTAGTTATTCCTGGGTGTATCGTGAACTTACTATTATGAGCTTCCTCTAAAATCTTATCCCTAAGACTCCCCTCCTTAGAAACAATGATCTTATCCTTAAACAACACTAAACCATCACCGGATAAGGTATAATTCTACTTGTCCCCAAGAGACTACAATACATTATCCAATAGTTGTTCTGTTTTTTTTTTATCCCTCTCAAGTTACTACTGATTTCTAGCCTATTCAGATTCAAGCATAAAGCATTAAAGGACACATCCAAATTTATAGCTCTAAACTCCTCTAATAGGTTTGTCTCTTGTACCATCATACAAGCCATATGTATGGATTTTCTACTTAAAGCATCAGCCACTACATTAGCTTTTCTAGGGTGATATTTCAACTCAAAATCATAGTCTTTAAGAAACTCCATCCACCTTCTTTGTCTCACATTTAATTCCTTTTGATCAAAAAAATACTTAAGGCTATTATGATCACTAAAAACCTCAAATTTCGCTCCATACAAGTAATGCCTCCAAATCTTAAGAGCAAATACTACAACTGCTAATTCAAGATAATGGGTTGGATAATTCGCCTCGTGTGACCTAAGTTGTCTAGATCCATAAGTTACCACTTTTCCTTCTTGCATTAAAACACATCCTAAACCATTTTTAGAAGCGTCACAATAAACCAAAAAATTCATGGATGGATTCGTTATAACAGATGCTGAAATTAATCTTCCATTAAGCTCTTGGAAATTATCCTCACACTCTTAGTCTCACAAAAAAAAAAAAAATTCCCTTTTCTAGTCAACTTGGTGGGAGGTAAGGCTAGGCTAGAAAGTCCCTCTATAAATTTCCTATAGTAACCCGTCAATCCTAGGAAACTTCTTAGTTCAGTCACTAAATTAGGTTGAGCCAACTTAATATTGCATCTACTTTGATAGAGTCAAATGTTACTCCTTTACTAGAGAAGGTATGTCCTAAAAACTTCACCTCATCAAGCCATAACTCATATTTCTTAGGATTTGCATACAATTTATTATCTCTCAAAACTCGCAATATTATCCTCACGTGTTTCTCATGCTCACCCAAGATCCTAGAGTAGATTAGAATGTCATATATGAACACCACCACAAACCTATCTGAAAATTTGATGCATGTAATCCATAAAAATAATAGGGGCATTGGTAAATTTAAAAGGCATCACTACATACTCACAGTGCCCATATATTGTCCTAAAAGTTGTCTTAGGAATATCTTCACTCTTAACCCTAATTTGATAGTACCTAGACCTCAAGTCCATATTTAGGAAATATATCATGAAACTCACAACCTACAGACATCATCAAAGTTAAATTATCTTCGACCTCTAACTTTGAAGAAAATAAGAGCATGTATCCTTGACCTCTCTCAACTAAATACTTATGGCAAGCTAAAGCAGACTCGAAACATTCCAACAAAGATCAATCAATAGTCATAAGTTGGGATTGTCCCCCACTCTTACAACATCTAGCAAAATGCCCAACCTTTCCACATTTAAGACATATAATTTGTGTTGTAGAACACGATTGATCTCCATGATTGAATCTACACTTTTTACATTTCTTACTCTTACTAGTTGAAGTTTGTCTTTACATGTCCTTTGAAATTGTGGGTAAAGGGTGTAGATTCTTATGAAATTTATTGTCCTTATTGTAGAGTTCTTTTTTTCCACCAGAGATAAATTTCTCCATCGGTTTCTCAACTTCCAGCGCATGTTTCTTTTTCTTAACCACCCTAGACTTGTTTGCAGCTCAGACTTAAGTCCTTACTCAAATTTGATTGCCTTCCACTCGTCTTGAGGATTGTCCCTAAGATAACAAGAGTATCTTGATATAACTTCAAAATTTGGCGACATACTCTACAATTGACATATCTCCATGACGAATAAGAATATTTTGGGGAATATACTTTTCTAGAAATAACTTTTTAAACCTATCCCAAGTAAAAGAAACTCATTTTATCAACAAACCTCCTCTAGTACAATTCAACCAATGCTTAACATCAGACTCTGGCGTATAAATGGTGAGGTCCACTTTCTGAGTGTAAGCACAATGCATGATTCTAAAGGTCTTCTCTAACTTCGACAATCACTCTTGTGCATCAACTAGTTCAGAACTGCCTTGAAAAGGTGGTTGATTGTTCTTTTGAAATTCAGAAAGTCCAACATATTAAGGGTCTACGATTGTTATCGATCCGACATTAGGTCCTCTCAAATGACAGAGAGTCTTCATCTATTTTCCATGGATGCAGCTATCAAGCTGAGAGTCTCAACAAGTTCTTCATTCATCCCACGCTTGTTACATGCCATAAATATGCAGACCACCATTCAACCACTAGGTTGGTCCAGCCCAATATTCAACATAATAGCATACAAAATTTATGACTATAACGAGAAATCCTATAAGCCCAAGATTTGATTTTCTTTTTTATAAATAAAAATAGAAAATAATAATAATAAAAATAAAGTAAAGTAAACCCACACCAAAGTCCGATCTAGGTTCGAACTGGCTCTGATACCAAAAATGTAACGCCTAGTTAAGTGCGTATAAAAATAACGAAAAAGTTTTCATATTTATATAAGAGGAAAGGTACTATAATAAATGATGAAGTTCTCGAAAGAAATAATATTGTAAAAATCCTTAAAATAAAACCTTATAGCTGAAAATTCCTTAATAATCAAAATATTCAAATCTGGGCATTTAATAACTAATCCCGAAATAAACTACAATGTAGACACTATGTCTACTAACTCTTGATCTACTAACCTAATATAAGGAAATTACTCTTCTCAAAGGAAGTATGACTTCTCAACTCTCGATGTCCGCGACGGTCTCAAACTCTGAAAACAACACTTTAATGAGATAATAACTCCCAGTGAATAATACACACATTTTTAAAAATAGTATTGTTCTCAGTCAAGATTTTTCTATAATAATCAATTACTTCCAATAATTAATAAAAACTCATCAATTAAATTAACAATAATTCACATCTATAATAATGGAATAAATCCAATATACACATTTATTCTGTAGAAAATAAATCAATCAATTCAAGGATGTCTCATCGTTATATGCAGATATACTATTTCCGCGAAGTGAGTATTATCTCATCATGTGGAGCACCAACTCATCCAGTGTGGGGTACAAGACCCATCCGTGTGGCGTTTAAACCTCATCTCATTGAAGAGTTTAAAACTGATCTATATGTTGGGTACAAGACCCATCCATGTGGAGTTTAAACCTCATCTCTTTGTGAAGTTTAAAACTCATCTATATGTGGGGTACAAGACCCATCCGTGTGGAGTTTAAACCTCATCTCTTTGTGAAGTTTAAAACTCATCTATATGTGGGGTACAAGACCCATCCGTGTGGAGTTTAAACCTAATCTCTTTGTGAATTTTAAAACTCATCAATATGTGGGGTACAAGACCCATCTGTGTGGAGTTTAAACCTCATCTCTTTGTGAAGTTTAAAACTTATCAATATGTGGGGTACAAGACCCATCTCCAGCACACACAATCAAAGTAATTCATATTTTTAACAATCATAATCGTAAGATCATATTTATAATATAATTATCCATTTGAATATAATAACAACAATCATTTAGGAAAATATAATAAAACAATCTTTTAAAGAATATATATTTACAGTATGATATTTCATTTGAATATATAATAACAACAATCATTCAAGAAAGTATAATAAAATGATCTATTAAAGAATATATATATTTATAATATAATATTTTATTTGAATATAATAACAACAATCATTCAGGAAAATATAATAAAACGATCTATTAAAGAATATGTATATTTATAATATGATATTTTATTTGAATATATAATAATAACAATCATTCAAGAAAATATTATAAAACAATCTTTTAAAGAATATATATTCAAACAATCATAAAAACGGTAATTCATCAAACAATAGTATATAAATCGATTCATAATCTATTATTAGAGTTCATAAAATCCCAATTTTAATAGAGTTAGATTTTCAACAAAATATAATTTTATAAGAAAGTACCATTCAAAATATCTAACTCTTTTTCCATCCCAAATTCTCAAAATAAATGTATCATGAAAGTTTAAAGGGTGTGATTACTCACCTCTTGAAACGTTCTTTAATAAAAAGGTTCGGTATATGTTAATCGTTATTAACCCCTATTGCAACCGCAACCGTATTTTTGCTCCTCTTTAGTTTGGCATAGTTTTCTCTATTGAGTTTTTAATTCAATATTTTTCTTCTTTCTATCTATTTATATTTATAAATATATATTTATATTTAAATATTTATAAGATAATTTGACTAGGTATCCTATATTTGCTCCACTAAACTCTTGGTTATTACAAATAAAATGAGTAGATATTGAATTCATTTATGATAGACTGTTTGTTTGATTTTGTTTGTCTCTTTAATAATCGATAATTATATAACAAAATATTGTTATAATAGCTTTGTTTGTTATTATCCCTTTCACAAAAACTTTTAACAAACAAAACAAACTTCCTATTATTATTTACATGTCTCTAAGGAATAAAACAACTTATTAATATTACCTTATTTTAAGCAAATTGGTTATTGATAACAATTACAGTATTAGTAATAATAATAATAATAATAATAATAATAATAATAATAATAATAATAATAATGTAATAATAATAATAATAATAATAATAATAATAATATAATCATAATAATCTATAAATTAGAATATTTCAAATTTTGAAATTCTAATTATTTTTAGTCCTTTGCTTTAGGATGTTACATTTTCTCCCCTCCTTAAAGAAATTTCTTCCTCGAAATTTACATCAAACTGAATAAAACCAAAGTGACCCAATTGGTACAAATATAAAGAAGCTTATGTACTTGCCTCAACGAGACTTGGATACTGTCATATCGGGGTTGAGAAACATGAAAGACTTCATGAATGTTAGATAAATGTGAACGAATAGCTAATTGATAAGCAATTGACTCGACTCTTTTTAGAATATGGAAAGGACCCATGAAACGAGGGTTTAACTTTTTGACTTTCAATGACCTTCCATCCCAGTCTTAGAAGATACTATCAAGAACACATGTTCCCCTTCTTGAAAACCCAATGATTTTCTTCTCTTGTCAGCATGATTCATTTGCCTACTTTGTATTGTACGCATCCTTTCCCTAATCAATTGAATTCTAATAGTGGTCTCTTGCACTAAATCAGGTCATAACAAATACTTCTCACTAACACAAAGGGGATACACTTTCTTCCATAAAAAGCCTCACATGGGGTCATACCTATGCTAGAGTGATAATTGTTGTTATAAGAAAATTCTAATAAAGGTAAATACTTATCTGAACTCCCATCTTCATCTAAAACATAAGTTCTGAGCATATCCTCAAGATTTTAATAGCCTTCTCTGATTGGCCATCTGTCTATGGATGGTAAGTTGTGCTAAACTCAGTCTAGTACCAAAAGCTCTCTGAAAAGCTTTCCAAAATCTAGAGGTAAATCGTGGATCCATATAGAGGTGGGCATACCGTGTAACTTTACTATCTCCTTAATATATAGGTTAGCTAGTGTATATAAACTATAGGTTGCTTTAATTGGTAGGAAACGAGCTGATTTGGTCAACTATCACCCAAATGGCATCAAAACCCATACACGTCTTAGGCAAACCCATCACAAAATCCATTGATATCCTTTCCCATTTCCACTCGAGAATTTCTAAAGGTTGCAACAATCCTAAAGGCTTTTGGTGTTCAATCTTAACCTTCTAACACTAGACACAAACACAAAGCTAACTACATCCTTTTTCATTCTTAGCCACGGGTACATTTTTCTCAAATCCTGATACATTTTAGTTATTCCTGGGTGTATCGTGAACTTACTATTATGAGCTTCCTCTAAAATCTTATCCCTAAGACTCCCCTCCTTAGAAACAATGATCTTATCCTTAAACAACACTAAACCATCACCGGATAAGGTATAATTCTACTTGTCCCCAAGAGACTACAATACATTATCCAATAGTTGTTCTGTTTTTTTTTTATCCCTCTCAAGTTACTACTGATTTCTAGCCTATTCAGATTCAAGCATAAAGCATTAAAGGACACATCCAAATTTATAGCTCTAAACTCCTCTAATAGGTTTGTCTCTTGTACCATCATACAAGCCATATGTATGGATTTTCTACTTAAAGCATCAGCCACTACATTAGCTTTTCTAGGGTGATATTTCAACTCAAAATCATAGTCTTTAAGAAACTCCATCCACCTTCTTTGTCTCACATTTAATTCCTTTTGATCAAAAAAATACTTAAGGCTATTATGATCACTAAAAACCTCAAATTTCGCTCCATACAAGTAATGCCTCCAAATCTTAAGAGCAAATACTACAACTGCTAATTCAAGATAATGGGTTGGATAATTCGCCTCGTGTGACCTAAGTTGTCTAGATCCATAAGTTACCACTTTTCCTTCTTGCATTAAAACACATCCTAAACCATTTTTAGAAGCGTCACAATAAACCAAAAAATTCATGGATGGATTCGTTATAACAGATGCTGAAATTAATCTTCCATTAAGCTCTTGGAAATTATCCTCACACTCTTAGTCTCACAAAAAAAAAAAAAATTCCCTTTTCTAGTCAACTTGGTGGGAGGTAAGGCTAGGCTAGAAAGTCCCTCTATAAATTTCCTATAGTAACCCGTCAATCCTAGGAAACTTCTTAGTTCAGTCACTAAATTAGGTTGAGCCAACTTAATATTGCATCTACTTTGATAGAGTCAAATGTTACTCCTTTACTAGAGAAGGTATGTCCTAAAAACTTCACCTCATCAAGCCATAACTCATATTTCTTAGGATTTGCATACAATTTATTATCTCTCAAAACTCGCAATATTATCCTCACGTGTTTCTCATGCTCACCCAAGATCCTAGAGTAGATTAGAATGTCATATATGAACACCACCACAAACCTATCTGAAAATTTGATGCATGTAATCCATAAAAATAATAGGGGCATTGGTAAATTTAAAAGGCATCACTACATACTCACAGTGCCCATATATTGTCCTAAAAGTTGTCTTAGGAATATCTTCACTCTTAACCCTAATTTGATAGTACCTAGACCTCAAGTCCATATTTAGGAAATATATCATGAAACTCACAACCTACAGACATCATCAAAGTTAAATTATCTTCGACCTCTAACTTTGAAGAAAATAAGAGCATGTATCCTTGACCTCTCTCAACTAAATACTTATGGCAAGCTAAAGCAGACTCGAAACATTCCAACAAAGATCAATCAATAGTCATAAGTTGGGATTGTCCCCCACTCTTACAACATCTAGCAAAATGCCCAACCTTTCCACATTTAAGACATATAATTTGTGTTGTAGAACACGATTGATCTCCATGATTGAATCTACACTTTTTACATTTCTTACTCTTACTAGTTGAAGTTTGTCTTTACATGTCCTTTGAAATTGTGGGTAAAGGGTGTAGATTCTTATGAAATTTATTGTCCTTATTGTAGAGTTCTTTTTTTCCACCAGAGATAAATTTCTCCATCGGTTTCTCAACTTCCAGCGCATGTTTCTTTTTCTTAACCACCCTAGACTTGTTTGCAGCTCAGACTTAAGTCCTTACTCAAATTTGATTGCCTTCCACTCGTCTTGAGGATTGTCCCTAAGATAACAAGAGTATCTTGATATAACTTCAAAATTTGGCGACATACTCTACAATTGACATATCTCCATGACGAATAAGAATATTTTGGGGAATATACTTTTCTAGAAATAACTTTTTAAACCTATCCCAAGTAAAAGAAACTCATTTTATCAACAAACCTCCTCTAGTACAATTCAACCAATGCTTAACATCAGACTCTGGCGTATAAATGGTGAGGTCCACTTTCTGAGTGTAAGCACAATGCATGATTCTAAAGGTCTTCTCTAACTTCGACAATCACTCTTGTGCATCAACTAGTTCAGAACTGCCTTGAAAAGGTGGTTGATTGTTCTTTTGAAATTCAGAAAGTCCAACATATTAAGGGTCTACGATTGTTATCGATCCGACATTAGGTCCTCTCAAATGACAGAGAGTCTTCATCTATTTTCCATGGATGCAGCTATCAAGCTGAGAGTCTCAACAAGTTCTTCATTCATCCCACGCTTGTTACATGCCATAAATATGCAGACCACCATTCAACCACTAGGTTGGTCCAGCCCAATATTCAACATAATAGCATACAAAATTTATGACTATAACGAGAAATCCTATAAGCCCAAGATTTGATTTTCTTTTTTATAAATAAAAATAGAAAATAATAATAATAAAAATAAAGTAAAGTAAACCCACACCAAAGTCCGATCTAGGTTCGAACTGGCTCTGATACCAAAAATGTAACGCCTAGTTAAGTGCGTATAAAAATAACGAAAAAGTTTTCATATTTATATAAGAGGAAAGGTACTATAATAAATGATGAAGTTCTCGAAAGAAATAATATTGTAAAAATCCTTAAAATAAAACCTTATAGCTGAAAATTCCTTAATAATCAAAATATTCAAATCTGGGCATTTAATAACTAATCCCGAAATAAACTACAATGTAGACACTATGTCTACTAACTCTTGATCTACTAACCTAATATAAGGAAATTACTCTTCTCAAAGGAAGTATGACTTCTCAACTCTCGATGTCCGCGACGGTCTCAAACTCTGAAAACAACACTTTAATGAGATAATAACTCCCAGTGAATAATACACACATTTTTAAAAATAGTATTGTTCTCAGTCAAGATTTTTCTATAATAATCAATTACTTCCAATAATTAATAAAAACTCATCAATTAAATTAACAATAATTCACATCTATAATAATGGAATAAATCCAATATACACATTTATTCTGTAGAAAATAAATCAATCAATTCAAGGATGTCTCATCGTTATATGCAGATATACTATTTCCGCGAAGTGAGTATTATCTCATCATGTGGAGCACCAACTCATCCAGTGTGGGGTACAAGACCCATCCGTGTGGCGTTTAAACCTCATCTCATTGAAGAGTTTAAAACTGATCTATATGTTGGGTACAAGACCCATCCATGTGGAGTTTAAACCTCATCTCTTTGTGAAGTTTAAAACTCATCTATATGTGGGGTACAAGACCCATCCGTGTGGAGTTTAAACCTCATCTCTTTGTGAAGTTTAAAACTCATCTATATGTGGGGTACAAGACCCATCCGTGTGGAGTTTAAACCTCATCTCTTTGTGAAGTTTAAAACTCATCAATATGTGGGGTACAAGACCCATCTCCAGCACACGCAATCAAAGTAATTCATATTTTTAACAATCATAATCGTAAGATCATATTTATAATATAATTATCCATTTGAATATAATAACAACAATCATTTAGGAAAATATAATAAAACAATCTTTTAAAGAATATATATTTACAGTATGATATTTCATTTGAATATATAATAACAACAATCATTCAAGAAAGTATAATAAAATGATCTATTAAAGAATATATATATTTATAATATAATATTTTATTTGAATATAATAACAACAATCATTCAGGAAAATATAATAAAACGATCTATTAAAGAATATGTATATTTATAATATGATATTTTATTTGAATATATAATAATAACAATCATTCAAGAAAATATTATAAAACAATCTTTTAAAGAATATATATTCAAACAATCATAAAAACGGTAATTCATCAAACAATAGTAAATAAATCTTATAACACATTTGTATTCCCATAAATTTAGAGAGGGTAAAATATATTTCGAGATCTTTTATGTTTCACGAAAGTAACAATTTAATTTTTTATGGTTTTTTTATAATACTTAGATCCTTTTAAGTTTAGTTCAATTTCTACTTAGATCCTTTAACTTTTTATTTTTTCGATTTACTCATTTAGCTTATATTTTTTTTTTCACCGTTAGCATTTAAGTTATATTAAATTACGGATGCAGTCCACTAAATTTGACCATTTTCTTGAATTACTATTAAGATTTAATTCGAATAGCGTAATAAGTTGATTATCCAAGCTACTTTACAAGTGAATAAAGTTAATGATACTAATTATGTGGATAAACTTTTATCACCAAGTTTTTTTAGGTTATATGTGTGTCTAAATAGTTGTAAAAAAATCAACAATTATAGATCGTCTATAAAGTTTGATGATTGTTTTTTACATGATTAGTATGAGTTACTTATTGTTGTAATGCAACATTTGATAGAGTTTTTAATGATATGACTTTCAATTGCACTAGTCGTTGTTTAAACTGAAACAAATGACTAATAATGTAAACATGATATAACCTAAAGGACTATATCAGAAAACTAAAACTAAAGTACCTAAACAAAAACTAAACTAAACTTAAAGGACTTTTGTGTTAAAAAAACACATAAAAGACTAAATTGTTGCTTTCGTGAAATATAAAGGAGATCAATATGTATTTTGCTTTAAATAAATGAGTATTTTTAAAATATGAAAACATAAAGTTGTTATTAGTGTTACCTATTTGATAAAAGATTCAACAAATTACCTCTTACTAAAAGTTGTAAGATTGAAAGAATGAGTTACCATTGTGTGATATTAGGATGCAAAGCTAAGTAAAATGCTATGTATTGATTTTAACCAAGACTGATTTATAGGGGTGAACATGGGCGCGGGTCGACCCGCCAACCCGATCACCTAATCCAACCCAACCCGATCACTTTTGGGTCCGACCCAACCCAACCCGTTGAAACCCGCTTATATTTGGGTCGGATAATGGGTTTAACAATTTAAACCTGTAGACCCGACCCAGTAACTAGTAATATTTTTAAAAAACTTTTTTGTTTGGTAGGCTGAGTAGTCCAATAGGGTTTCATTACTCTTCTTCTTATTTAGATTTTCAGTTGCCTTCATCCACTTTCTGCCTATACCTTTCTCAAGACTTCTTGAAGTCGCGCCGTTGTCCACCTTCTTCTTTTGTTCTACGGTGCTCATAACTGATTTTATACGAATTAGTTATAATAAGATATTATTAATAAGTGATTTTTATATGAATGTTAATGCAAAGTGTTCATGCGTCTAGACTAAATACTGAACTCGTTTAATTTGTTTTGACATTGTAATCTCGTATATGCCTACTCATAAAATTCATATCTAATTTTTGAATTGTCTCTTTCAAATGAGCAATTTAATTTGAGTTAAATACTATTTATTTAAATGTTATATTTTGTTATAGTTTTACGTAATAAAGGTATGAACAGAAAGCTTATGCTTATAATGAATTTAGTTTAAATTTTTTACATTTGTTAAATACAAATTTTTTTAGTTAAATACTATTCATTTGAATTACATACTATTTATAAGCAAAATTGATACTTATGCAAAAGCTTACAATAATTTAGTTTAACTTTTTATATTTAAATCTATTAAACACGTTTTTTTAGTATTTTATTTGAAAATAGTAACTATCAACAAATGAATGGTACCTTAGTAAACTAAAATGGTTGGTGGATTATGTTAACAATGGCTAATCTAGACATAGGTTGGCCACGACCACCCCAAAATTTTCTCTAATCTTTTAAAAATACTTCTTCTTTTATTTTATTTACAATACTACAATTTGTTAAATAAAAATTTATGTTGTTTTAATTTTGGGTTCTATAATTGGTGTATTTTATGAGTTGAATTGCTGTTGTCGAGATGTATGTTTCAGTCTAACATGTGAAGATTACATACTATATGTGCATTTTTCTTGTTACATGAATTAATCTAACCAAATGACATGAATATTGGTACGCGTAGATCTCATAGGATTGATATGTGTATATGGACTAAAATTTATTTTATCAAATTTTTAATTATTAAAATTGCACTTTTTTTATTAGGCTCAATTTTTAAGATTAGAATAAGGCCCAATTTTTTTAAGACTAAATTATAATTTAGAAGTGTATTATAAAAAGCCAATGGAATAATTTATAAAAAAATTACAAAAATAACTACTATAATTATAAAATAAAATAAATTTTCCAACCTAAATTCCAACTAATTTTTAATTATTAAAAGTATTAACTAAAATTTGATTTACTACCTCTCTCCAATATATTTTTGTAAATTTACAATTTAAAATTCTTATATACAATACAATATTATACTTTTTATTTATCCATTCAACTTTTTAATATTTGGCAACCCCAATATTATAGTTCAAGATCCACCACTGTGTATAACGATGAAAGTAATGTGGTGGACCAAGTAGCAATGCTAGCTATTTTCTCTTACTTTTCCTTTTACCTTTGAAATTTTCTAACTATATTATTGCATAGATTTGAGACAAATGGAACAAGCACAAGAAGCTCATAATCAATTTGTTTCGCAAGCACAACAAGCTTCATCACAACAAGCACAAGATTTAGTTTCAATTGATATTGGGGTGACTGCTGCTGAGCTTAACACAATCACTACTACATCTTAAGGTACTTGTTATTGTTTTGTTTAATGCATATTTTACTTATTTATTATTTCTTCTTCTTTATCTCCTCACTTTTATTATTAATATTTGTTTTTGCAGATTCCCAATTGTTTCCTTCTATACTTTGAGAAACTTGTTAAGTGCTTGTACTTGAAGTTGACATTGCTTAGATTTGATGAATTTTCATATTTTATTGATTTACTGTTGTTTATTTATGTATTTGAAGATTGTTGGATTTATTTTTTTTTGTGAGAGGTTGATGACTTTTTTAAAGAATTGCATAATTTGATTGAAATTTTATAGTTTTGAGACTTTCAAGTATTAAATATATTTTTATTCAATATGTTTTCCTGTAAAATAAAAAAATAAGTTATTATTTATGTATGACCCGCCAACCCAACCCAACCCGTTCTTAATCGGGTCGGTTCGGTTCGGGTTAAATAAAAAATGCGGGTTTAGAACTTAACCAAACCCAAATATAATTGATCGGATCGGGTCTTGAGTTTTGTCAAAATCGGCTCAACCCAACTCACGTACACCCCTACTGATTTAGTAGGAAAATTCTTCCAACAAAGCAACCCGACAAATCATTCTCAAGCTGAAAGTCATTCAAAATAAATGTTGTGTATAACGTAAAATAAGTGGAATACACAATGGGAATTGAATCCAACGGAATGGAGGGGACTGTTGAAATTTCTACATAATAAAGTACGGATAATCATTTCTATTCTACTTGTTACTGCGTAAAATATCTCTTAGGTCTATCATGTTGACCTATTTAAGTATAATAAAATAATAGTTATTAATATTATTAGATTTTGTACATTGTAATTCATCATATATATTTGTTAATATTTTTATATATTTTAATCTTTATATAGAACAATAATACGATCCTAAAAGAATAAAAAGAAAGATCATAAATAGGAACGTAAGACGTTTGATAATAAAGTTTAGCCAATGATACTTAGGTTTCTAACTACAGAGCAATGATACTATAGTACTATTGTCCTCACAATAATCAATTGAGTCAAACCACCCACTTGATATTATCTATGAGTCGTAGTCAACATTTAACCATACCAATACTAATCAACATAAGTATTATATATACTTAAAGGCCAAAAAATAATTTAAATACATTATGTTCCTTAGTAGTGGTGGTTTTAATTATTTTATAATTTATTATAAAGACAATTCAACATCATTAGCTCAATTTTTTTTTTCAACAAAAAAATTAGGTTGTAAAGCCATCATGTGACTTTCAATGGTCTATTCAAATACCATTGAGGTAAAATAGGGAGCCTAATTATTACAGGTAAAAAAGAGTATTCCATAATTTAAATTTTTATGTAGACTAATTAGTCATACTAGACATTTAAAAAGGTTGTGGTAACCATAAAGATAACTTATGATCGATGAGTTCTTGAAATTATAAATACACTATACATATTTATGCAAAAACCTATTTAATTAATAGAAGACAAATTTACTACTACAATAGATTATATCATTTTAGATTGTATATAATATATTAAATTGATTATGATCAATAATGCCCTAACAAATCAATCAATAGCAACACAATCTCAAAATCATACCAAATTATTTATTTGTAAATTTGTAATATAGAGTACGATTTTCTCTCATGATTTACATTCATTCCACATGTGTGATGCTCTTAACTTGGTCATACATTTTACAATAAGGATCGGAGCACTAAGAAAAAGCACTAGCATAGATAAGAAAAATGATGCCATACTAATAAGTGATTTTAGTGTTGATGATGCATAAAAAAATAGGGAATAACCAGGTTTTATACTAGTTAGAAGCTTCAATGAGTGTGTTATGTCTCAATCCAAGTCATTTATCATATCTCAATAATCACTATTAGATGTCAAATTGAATGTGAATTATTCAACAAAAGATAGGACAACGAGATATTTAATGAAATGGAGGGTACGAGAGGAGACAAAATGAGAATAGATATATGTTTTATTTAAAAAACAAATAAAGATTTAATTAAATTTATGTTTGAAGGAGAGTTATGGATTTTTCCCTCCTCTACTTTAAATCTCTCAAAATAGAGACGAATCAAATTTGTTCTCCTCCCGTCACTTCTCATTCCCACGTTATAGCTTTTAATGTTGTTTAACATCAAATTAACTCCTTACTTAACTTGAGTAATTTATAGAAAAAGATAATAAATAAATTATTATCGAATAATTAAATGAAATAAAACTTTTTAATAGAAAAAAACTTATATTAATATAAAATTAGATTTAATCTATATTCATAGTTGTTGTAAATAAAATTACAACCAATCATATTTTACCATGATGATATTTGTCGAGATATTTTATGAAATAACTTCTTAAAGTGACATCATCATTTGAATTTAATCTATATTTATAGTCGTTCTAAAAAAATTATTTATAAAATGATACACTAATTTTTTTTTATTCATAACTTCTTCATCTATCCATTAGAGAGGGGTGGTTATAAGCCAATTTTTTGCTTTAAATCACCCCTCCAGCCCATTTTTTCTTTCACCTTTCAATTCAATAAGTGTTTTTCACATATATTTAGGTTTTCTGTTTTGGTGCGATGTTATATTTCTAGTCTTCATGCGATATTTATTTGGATCAGAATGAGAAATTAACTTTGTTCAAGTGCAGATTTAAATTTAATCAATAACTTCAAAGTCCTCAATGTCCCAGCTACGGAGGCATATGTATTCCAGAGACTTTGATTATGTCATAATTGTAAGTTTTATCAGTATTGTAGGCATTATGCTATTAACTTGGATGATGTGAGTTTGTTCGTAGATTCATCCTTTTTTATTTTAGCAATATTGAATTGTATTATTGTTTATCGATGTAATTTATATCAATTTGAATGAATAAATATCAATTTTTTTTAATAAAAAAAATAAAATACAACCAATCATATTTTACCATGATGTATTTGTAGAGATATTTTATGAACTAGTAACATCGTAAAGTGACAAGATCATGATGTTATTTAATTGGACTCGCGTGTAAATATATTTTACGCTATCTATGCATAGAAATTTATCTCTATAAAATTGTTGAGATATCTTAATAACATATCAAATAACTTTATATTAAGATTAAACTTTATACATTATAGTGTACCCAAAAAAAACTATATACATTATTTATTGATAGTAAATTCTAATTTCTGTAATTTGGTTTATCTTAGTTTTGTTGGATGAATTAATTCTTTTTAATAAGCGTTATCTAATGTAACTTATAACAACATTTTTTAAAGAAAACAGTTGTTGTAGGTTACATTAGACAACGTTTTTCTTTAAAAAGCGTTGTCTAATGTAATCTGTAATTGTATATTAGACAACGCTTTTATTAAAAAGCGGTGTCTAATGTACTATTATAGGTAACATTAGACAACACTTTTTAAGAAAAGCATTGTCTAATATAACCTATTAAAGAATATAGTTATTTTAATCAAAACATCTACAATTCCTATTATATTTATCATCAGATTCGGAACAAAAGTACACGTATCTCTTAAATATATAAACAAAATTCTTGATAAATATATCATGAGGTTCAGAATAATATTCTCCACACTTTGTTCGATAACATATAGTCTTAGCTGCTTCAGCCAACTCATGCGCAACCTTGTTACAAACACGACTAATTACATTAACTGAGTGGCCAATATATATAGTCAAGGATAAAATTAACAATCAATATTATAGTCAAGGATAAAACAATCAATACAACACTGAATTAACAATTCGTCATATGATTCTTAATCCAAGCACATATTGACACAAATCTTCTTTAACTTCATTTAACTGATTTTTAGAGTAACTTGGACATTTGAATTCATCAAAGTATTGCAAATTAATTAAATATAATGCAACTAAGTTAAAGTTAATTAAATGTATGTTTGTTTGAAGGAGAGTTGAAGAGTTTTAAATGGTTTATATAAGTGATTTTGATTCACTCCCCTTCTCTCCACTTTAAATCTCTCAAAATTAAGGGAAATCAAATTTGCTCACCTCCCACCACCTCCCATTCCCATGTTTTAATGTTATTGAACATTACACACCTTACTTAACTTGAGTAATTTACTAAGAAAAATGATAAATAAATTATTATCGAAAAATTATATTAAAATAAAACTTTTTAATAAAAAATATTTTATATTAATATAAAATTGGAGTTATTCTATATTCATAGTTTCTGTAAAAAGAAATTTACAACCAATCATAGTTTACTTTCATTTCATATATACAACATTATTGTGTGTGACCACATTAAAAAATATAATCTTAAAATAATCATTTAATTTATTAACAGGACAAAGATTTGCTTTGAGAGAAAGAGGCAGGACAGTTGGTGCAAGAGTGGTCTCCAAAGTGATTTCCTAGAATGTTGATACGGAGTCAACAATTTTTTTGTCGAGTAATTTGTAATTAAGTCGTGAATAGGGACCGACCGAGAGCAGCATGCAGGCATAACCATCTATGATGAGACTATTTTTGACATTTGATGTGTTGGTTCCATTTGAATTAGTCTGATTTATTGTTCTAAAACTTTATGTTAATTTTTAATATATAGGAGGAATACTTTTTATTTTATTTTGACTCTTAAATATATATATATATATATATATATATATATATATATATATATTTTATTGTGTATTTATATTTGGTTAATTTTATAAAATAAAATTTTAAATTATTATATAATTTTTATTGATAACAAAAAATTAATATTTATAGCAAATTTGTTACGGTTAAAACCTACACCAACAGAAATAAATTGTCACTTAAATGTATAGCAAAACCGTAGGTATAACTTTTAAAAATTATGGCTAAACTATATATCAACGATGAAATGTCCGTAGGTAAAATCAAATGTTTATAGCAACGGAAAAAATTATGTCACTATACCCTATAGCAACGGCGAAAAATCCGTAGATATTGGGTAATTATGTACCACGAAAAAAACTCTGTCGGTATAGGTTATTTTGGTTATCCCTACGGTTTTTATACTTTTACCTACAGATTTGTACTGTCACTAAATGTAAATTTTCTTGTAGTGCGAGGATGATATTTGTCGAAATATTTTATGAACTAACATCTAAAAGTAACATAATCATTTGGATTTAATCTATATTTACAGTGGTTCTAAAAAAAAATTAGAAATGATAGAAAAACTTTTTCTTATTCTTATCTCTTCTTCATCTATCTATTAGAGAGGGGTGGTTTAAGGCCAATTTTTTTGCCTTAAATCACTCCTCCAACTCATTTTTTCTTTCTCCTTTCAATTAAATAAGTGTTTTTTACATATATTTAAGTTTTTCCATCTTCGTGTGGTGTTTATTTGGTTCAAATTGATAGATTAACTTTAATCTAGTGCACATTCAAATTCAATCAATGACTTCAGCGTCTTAGCTACGACATATGTATTTCAGACACTTCGATTATGTCATATTTATAGATTTTGTTACTATTGTAGACATTTTATGCTTTATGTTATTAATTTGATTGTTGTGAGTTTGTTCCCAAATTTACTATTTTTCGGTTTTAGCGATTTTGAATTGTATTATTTTTATTGATGTAATTTCTAGTCAAAAAAAATTACAACCAAATCAGATTTTGAATTTTTTTATTTTTATTTTTTATCGTTTTTTTTAGTCAAAAAAAATTACAACCAATCATATTTTACTATGATAGTATTTGTAGAGATATTTTGTGAACTAGTAACATCATAAATTGACATGATCATGATGTTATTTAATTGAGTTAATGTGTAAATATATTTTACGCTGTCAATGCATAGAAATTTATCTCCATAAAATTGTTGAGATATTTTAATAATATATTAAATAATTTTATATTAAGATTAAATTTTATATTATATTGTACCTAAAAAAAACTTTATACATTATTTATTGATAGTAATTTTTAATTTGTGTAATTTGATTTATCTTAATTTTTGTTGGATAAAATAATTGTTTTTAACATCATAGCCAGATATATTAGTAATATTTCATCACTTATATGAAAAATTGAAAATATCTGAGTGTGTTTGAGATAAATATAAAATTTTTAAAACACCAAAGTTCAAATTACACTTGTCCATGTATTATGTAAAATGCAAAGAAGGACCAGCTACATAGTAATCTCGTTATTGTTATAAGCAAATAGTCATATCCATTTTAAGAAGAAAAAATTTAAACCAGTTTTTCTTTACTTAATTTTCTTGGACTCTTATTGTCAAAAAATTATTCACCTTAATTTTTTAACCAAATCCAATTTACTTATAACAAATAAACTAAAAAATCTAAAATCACTAAATTATATATACAAAATCCTAAAAATTTAAGGTCTCAGTTAAATCTATTGCGATTGGCGTCATCTCCTCCTTTGCGGCGGTGTTACGTGTTGGTAGTTTGACAAATCTATTTTTTTATCTAAAAATTTTTAATCATTGAAATATATTTTAGTTTAAAAAAAAGGGTCGAGCTAACCCATCCACCTCATAGTCCAGAGTGGTCAAGCTAAACTTAAATATTAATAGCCCGTACAAGATAAGGCGGGACATATTGGCCTATTTTTGCTCTCTGGCCCAAATTGGGTCGGGTAAATAATAGCTCTGGCAACTATGGAGGTCACCGACATGGAGACAAGGATAATGGGAGACCGAGAGGGAAAGAAGAAGAGGGACCTAGGGATGATAGCATGGGGAAGAGGGTGAGTTACGTTCGCGACAGCCAAAGGGATGGTCATCGTTCTAGCTGCGAGGGCCACGAGTCACGTGTTTTAAGAATATTGTTAAACTAGATAGTAATTCGCGCATTGCGCGGTAGAATTTAATATATTATTGAATATAAAATAACAATAATATGTAATTTAAAAGTAATATTAATTTTATTTTACAGTAAAATATACTCAAGTGTTTATGTACTTAAAGGTAAATATATTTTTAAATAATTATATATAAACTAGGTTTGCTTTAGTAAAAGAAAAAGTAAAACATTGTTGACTAATACAATTCATGCAAAATATATTTAAATGTGGAATTGGTTTATTCAAACTTTTTGATTTCATTGAAGTGGTTCTTCTAATAATATATTTGTTAAATAGTTATGTATTTCTTTATTGTTAAAGTTATACATTTAACTATAATATTTCTTCATTTTATATAATTTCTATTAATTTTGAAACATTAGATTTATAAATTTATGTACTTTTTCACATTTTCAATTTTATATGTTCATCGTAATTCTGTCAATCTCATTGTCGATCTAAGCATGCACTAAATAATATTATGTACTTTGTTATATATTATAACATTTATTCGTGAGTGATAGTTTGTTAAATCCAAAATATTGAAACAATTCATTCGTGTGTACCTTGAAATTTTCAAATAATTATTTGACACGGTCAAGAAACTTCAAGAGTGGTTGAAAAAAATTATAGGCAAGAAAAGTTTGTGAATGTTTGAGACATAGAAAGTTTCGAGTGAATAATGAAATAGTTAGAAGTTATTTATTTTCAAATATTTAATATTATTCATTTTTTTTTGTTTCAATTATGATTTGTGTTTTTTTAATTATAAAAAGAAAAAATGTTATGGGAGACACATTCAACATAGGAAAAGAAAACTTATTTCCTATGCAATAATATTGATATATGAAGTTGAACATCTATTATAATAATTAAAACAGAACCCTAAAATTCTTTGGGATGATTTGAAGATATTGGATGGCTTGTATTTTTGTATGAGTTATTGAAATGAAAGTTTTGATGAGTAATTAGAGCTTTTTAAGAGTATTAATGAGTCATTGAGTGATAAATTAAAGCTAAAATTATATAATGTATGAAATAATTGTACTTGGGCAAGTGAAAATGGTTTGCATTATATATTGAATAAACAAAACATAATGCAATAGAAGATGAATTTGGAATGTGTCACATCAGAATTTTGGTGAGTTGGCAAATTTGGAGGATGTGACATAGATGAAGAATTTTGGAGTTCTGTTTTAATTATTATAATAGATAATAGATAGATAGATAATAGATGGTGATTTCTAAAATTTAATTTGTCAGTTATGTCCCTATGATGTGTCACATGTTTGCATATGTGGAGTGTCTCATAGATACTTAACGTGTTAGTTCATGCAGTTTAATAGAAAAATTACACTTAAGGCGGAAGTTGATTGACGTCCTACAATTTCAGATACATATTTACCTATTGGTAAATTTTATTGACTAAAATAATCTATCCATACAATTTTATGGATCAAACTGTTTGTTTACTGCACTAACAATATAATTGTTTGAAAAATGAATGACCAAAATGGGTGTATTTGGTTAGAGGAGAGGAGAAGAGGGAAAGGGTGAATTATTTTAAACTTAAGTTCCTTGGTTCAATTATTTGAAAGGGAGGGGAGGGATGGGGAAGAGAGGGGAGCAAAACCCCTGGTAGGCCCCTATTTCTTCCACTCCATTTTGGAGAGAAGGAAAGAAGACCAAATATCAAATAAACCATTTAAAATTATTCTCCTTCTTTTGAACCAAAATAAATTTAATTAAAATTCATTCCCTTTATTGAGAAAAGTAGACATAGAGAACTTTAAATAACACAATCACAACACAAGAATATAACCTAAAAACTTAAAAACCACCACCATAGTCTAATGACAGCTAAAGAATAACACTATGTGAAAATTGTTACAACACTTTCCAAATAAAATATTTGAACTACATATCACAATTAACACTGTAACACAAGCGTGTAAGAGAAAATATAATAATCAGATATACAAGTTTAAAATACTTCTAACTAGTGAGATTTGTAATGAAGAATTAGAGCGATATATTTAACATTTGTCTCTCTCTTCCTTTACAATTCTAAGCCATATGAGATTATTTCAGCATATACATTTTTAATCAAACCCATCAATCTTCCTTGATTGAAATTGGTACATCCTATGCTTCTATTGTCTACCCCGACAATCATAGTTTAAAAAAACTATCAACTATAGTTCATTTTGAATACATAAAAATAAGAGTTTGATTCTCACCTTCATTATAATTCTAAAAATACTAACATAACATTGATTATTTAAAAAAAAAATCATTATTACTTTATATTTTTAGTCAAAAAAAATTATTACATTTTAACTACATCAAACACCAATCACATAACAGCTATAACAGCTTCCGCTTCTTTTATATTTCTTCATAGTTTGTAAAAGTGAAGAATATTTATGACTACATAATTTAATTTTTATAATTATATTTTAGTAATTTTGCTCATTTTATTTAAAATCAAAATAAAAATTAAAACATAAACTATTATGCACGATTAATATACGTTAACATAATAAAAAATCGAACTTGACTCAAAAAATAAAACTAAAAATAAAAAATCGAACTTGACTCAAAAAATAAAACTAAAAATAAAAAATCGAACACACATATACAAGTGTCATTGCTAGTTTTAAGTGGTGCACTACCACTTTCTATATAACTTTCGTACCACACCAAATTTTAATATTGATCCCAATCACATTTTAACTGAACCATTAATTAGACCATAAAGAAGCCTTTACATGTTCATGGCCTTCTATCAAAATAATTTGACAAACAAAGAAAAATCTCTTGTTTCACATTTGAATGTCAATCATATGACACAATATAAAGAAAAACATGAGCTAAAATAAAGTACCATTTGTCAAACAAAAAATTGAATGAAATTCTCACTTTTCTTTTAACCTACTATCATTGCCCTATACTTCATATTTCATCTCTAATTTTGTTAGATATTATCTATATATCATCAATTTTGACTAGAAGCACTTTTATAGGCTACTTTTTTGCCTTGTTTTTGTCATTGGAATGACATTGTTATGTAACTATCCTTTTGTTCTTGGTTTGTCCATCCTCATTCTCAACTTTAGATTTCAAAAAATGCGGTTTGAGCTTGTTTACATCTGATTGTTGAACTGGTTTCAAAAAAACAAAAAACTCATCAGATCTTTCTTCTAAGCATCTTATTCAATCAAAAATAATAACAATATTTGTAAAAATTTAAGTTCAATTTATGTGTTGCCTCCAAACAAATTAATTTTAAATTTCACAAAATTAATGTTATGATTTTATTCTCTAAGGACATAATCAATGTCTTAAAGAGAATTAGATTCCTGCATATTAATATCTTTTATTATTTTTCTAACATCAAACAAGATATGATACAAGCAACTACAGTCAACAGATTGATTTGAAAAGTTTTTTGTTATATTGAACATTTTATAAATAATTAGAGTTTTTAACAAAAGTCTGCAACCTCAATTTTTGTCATAAATTCAAGGTTTTTTTATATTATATCTCTATAACTACATTTGCCGTATTTGAACTCGATTTTATAAAATAGAAGGATTGCAATGAAACCATAATTGAAAACCTTGGTCATAAAATAGTATCCCTCTGATCTGTATTATAAGAAGAAAAAAAATACCGAAACACATCGATACCAAGGGAACACATTTATTATTCTAATTTAACACCTTGGTCATATGATATTACTGCCTCAGCCGCATTTGACCTCAATTCTATAAATTATCAAAGATCACGATGGAATCATACTTTAAAACCTTGGTCATAAGATATATAAAATGTGTTGTTTAAAAATATATGACATTTATTTCTGAAATCATATCTCTTATCATTTCAAATTCGGCAATGAATACAAAATTTAAAATTGAGAAGAAAATAATGGAAATTCTTTTGTTAAATAAAAAACAAGATGAATTGCATAAAGATCCACATGCCCTTTCCAAATACCCTATGAGTTGACCTTGATTTTTCTCAGCAGATCATAACATGTCATTCTTCGTATAAAATAATCATTTATGATCAAAATTACTTCTACAACCTGCAACAAAAAGAAAAGGAATCAGATCATAATCATTCCAAAATTTTCCATTAAAAAAGTGTTAAGCCATATTTACTAGTCTAGAAATTTAGGAACAAATTGTCATAAAGCACAACTACATACTTCAGCTATGCTATAAGAAACAAAAACAGGGCCTAATCATTATTTAAAAATTTATTTCTTGTTAATTTTCCTCAGTAAAAATTCACCGGCCTCTGGTTGCATCTTGCAAAAGAAAAGCAAAGCAACGTTCATGTTCTGCAATAGTATCTTAGAATCAACTCATGTTCATTATCTGTTGGTTCAGCAAAAGATAACACTTGTGAGTACCTTTTTTGACTTCTCTTTGTATCTATCTAGTGAATATTTTGAAATCTGAGTATAACACTAATCCACTTTACATGTTCCAAAAACATAAATTTTCTTTTATATCAATTGGTGCTTCCAAAACACCAATCAAAACTAAAAGACCTTGCTTAATATCAAGTCACTCATGCATTACCATTGCATCTGCTGAAACCCATCAAATTATCCACATACCAAGTCCGATAGTGTTGAAACCCAAGTCTCACATTGAAAAGAGATAATGCCTCAAAAGATTTTATAAAGAGTGACATTCCTCGCCTTATAAAAAAAATACCTAATAATCTACAAAAAATCTTGAGGGAAGTTAATTTTTCAGGTTCAAATGATTTATTAGTTCAAAAAAGAAAGCATATTAATAGCTACAATAACTACAAAACTCATTTTCTTTGCCATGGTCAACCTCTTGAATCTCCATGTGCACCACTCCTAGTCCTATTATACAAGCAATGAGCTACTATTCTTCAAATAGTTTTAGAAAGTGTCTTATATGTGTATCCACTCATCATTATTATACCAATTAATTTAATATGTTGTAATTTATATGTCATATGTGAGATATTTCCAAAATATTGGGTAATATATGTATCTATAATTGGTTATCATTAATATGATGTTGTTTCTGGTTTAGTGGTTGTGTTCCTTGAGTATCATAACAAGGTCACGAGTTTGATCCTCGCGCTTGGCTTCCTTTTTTGAATAAATTGCGCAACTGTTGATTAAAAATGAAAAGGCACAATAGACGGAAACCAGTGCAACGCTTTGGTCATTAACAGAACAGAATGGCAGAACCAAGGATTGTACCTCTTTCCCAAGTGACATTATTTTTCTATAAATAGTGTCACTTTTGACAGAATGAAAACACGAAATTTGAGTGATTGTCATCTATTTTTCTCACCTATTCTTATATTCTAAGTCATCTTTTTCTTCTCTAATGCATGAGTGAAGAATAAGAAACATTATTTTGTAACATACTATTGAAAGATACGCTTGATGTGAATGTGCAATTCACTTCAAGGATTCCAAAGTATCCTGAAGGGGATTCGCCGGTTAACCCATTTGTATCCAATATATATAGATTGGTGGGGGCGAATCGAACCTAAAGCTTATTGTGATACACACGCTTTGGAATTTACTTGTGCAACCTTCATCATCATCAAGTTCATCATCTTCTTGTTCAAGATTTGCAGCATACCACCAACAAAAGTTCCAACAATCTTTAGGTTCGATTATCAAATTTATTTATGATTGCAACTTTTAAAGGAGATAGACTTTTTTGATCATGGTGAAAGGTACACGTTTAATTTATATAAATATATATGATACGTTTGAAGTTCTAAATTCATATGTGGTTCTCCAAAGTAATTATATTTGTTTATGTTAAATTTAACATGTGGTTAGATTGATATGCATGATTTAGAATATATATATTCAAGTATGTGAATTTAATATGGTTTATGCATGAATTTTGCTTGTTTGGATTTTTAAAGTTAATTAAAGTCTTGGAAATAATCACATATGAAAATTCATGGTTGGACACTGAAAGTTATTTAGTGTTACTACATTTATATATTACATTCATGTTTGAAATGCATATATAATAAATTTTCCTTTTCTGATGCGTATATAATAATATGGAGATAGGATGTGGAAAATTGATAATTTGGAATTAGAGATAATATGTTTTGATGAAATTTTTGTTTACCTATGGTTGATGGTTTTAGACTAAGAACAAAAATTTATGATTGACCGGTGAAAGAAAATGTATTTATAATTTTGGTCTCTTAAATCTTGATAAGTATGAATATGTATGATTTAAGATGCATATTTAACACATTAATTTATTTAAAGTAGTAAAAATAAATTGTCATAAATATCAAGTGTATGTCTCAATATAGTAATGCTTCATGAGAAAAGTTATTAAATCTAGAATTGATTAACTCATATTATATGTGTATGATAGTATGAAAGTATATGTCAATTTCTTGCTTATTTTGATATTGAAAATGATTTGGATCTATTTTGAATTATTGTAAGTTGACCAATGTTCATGGAAGAAACTAATAAAAAAAATTCATGATTTTATTCATTATTTATTTTCTATTGTGATGCTTATTTGGATTTACCATATAACATATTTAAATATAAAACTTTAATTAACAAATAGAATTCATGATGCATGCATCAGTTATAGTATAACTATGAAGAAATGGTTTCTTTAAATTAAATGAAAGGAATGCTTATTTGTTAAAGAGTAAATGACTTACATGTTTGAACTCACCTTATGATATTTGATTATGAGAAATTTTTATGATTATGTTTTGTTAGCTTGTGGCAATATATATTTAATGCATTCAATGTATTATATCTTGAACTTAGATATATTGAAAAGAGAGTTGAAATTTTAAATTGAGATGCTTATTAAATATAGTAAAAAGTAGAATAACATAAAAGTTTGTTTATGTGATAATTGAGATGCTTATCAATTGTAAGTGATACAATGTGAAGAGATTAAATGACAAAAGTGTCATTGTTTGGTGATAGTTGGTCAACACTATCAAGAAAATAAAAGGTAATCGGATGCTTGATATAAGTCATGACATATACCAGACCTGATATAGATATGTTATTGGAAGATTAAGTCGGTATACAAGCAATCCAAGTAAAGAACATTGGCAGGCTGTTAATAGAGTATTAAAATATTTAAAAGGAACAATTAACTATAGTTTAATCTATAGTGGATATCTTTCAGTTTTGGAAGAATATACAGATGTCAGTGGAGTAACTTATGTTGAGGATCATGCTTCGAAAAATGGATTGATCTTCAACCTTGGTGGATGTGCAGTTTCTTGGGGTTCAAAGAAACAAACTTGCATTGCCGACACCACTATGGCTGCATAATTTATTGTTCTAGATGCAGGTAGTAAAGAGGCTAAATAACTAAGAAAATTTGTTGTATGAGATACCAATTTGGCCAAAGCCAATGGCACTGGTGTCCATACATTGTGATAGTTAATCCACACTATCAAAAGCATATAGACAAGTATATTGGTTTAAGACATAGCTATGTAAAGGACTTAATGGAGTGATATCCATAGTGTTTGAAAGAACTGAAAAGAATCTTGCAGATCCTTTGACGAAAGGTCTGACAAAGAACATGGTGTTGAAGACATCATTAGGGATGTGATACAAGCTCATATCTAAATGATCACCAATGGTGGAAAGATCAACTCACACTTGAGTAGCATCAAGTCTTGAGTTCAATGATGAAAGTACACTATAAGAGTGATTGAAATACTTGACAATAGATACATCCCAAATGGTAAAAGTACTTGGACCATAAGATAAAAGTGGTAGGATGAGGTCTCCTCTTAATGGACATATAGCATATATTTGCTGGAATGTATAATTATGGGTACATTTCTGATATAGTCCACCTATATGAGAATGAAGTGGGCCGCTTCATAAAGTTCAAGAGCTTGACTCTTAAATTCTCATGAAAAGGATACGAGACACATGGCCTTATCAAATGTGTCATCTTTATATTTTTTTTCGATAGTACCGAGATTTCATGTGTAAGTTGTGCACACTTGTTCTAATAAATAATTGGTTCAAAGCTTGTCTACCAATCTATTCGGGATAAGTGGAACCCATAGCTTACTAAGTAGTGGTTCAAATCGTAAGATACCATTATCTGAAACCACGATCTTTCCAAAATTATGGGACTAAGTATATTTTGAAAATGGTGGGAGATTGTGAGATATTTCCAAAATATTGGGTAATATATGTATCTATAATTGGTTATCATTAACATGATGTTGTTTCTGGTTTAGTGGTTGTGTTCCTTATGTAACCCAACAAGGTCATGAGTTCGATTCTTGCGCTTGACTTCCTTTTTTGAATAAATTCCTTTGTGAAAAGGCGAAACTGTTGATTAAAAATGAAAAGGCACAATAGATAGATTCGAACTCATGTCATCTGCGAATAGAAGCGCTGATCAACCACCAAAACAATGCAACTCTTTGGTCATTAATGGAACGATATATGTATATATCGTTTGGCGAAACAGAATGGCAGAACCAAGAATTGTACCTCTTTCCCAAGTGACATTTTTCTATAAATAGTGTCACTTTTGACAGAATGAAAACACGAAATTTGAGTGATTGTCATCTACTTTTCTCACCTATTCTTATATTCTAAGTCATCTTATTCTTCTCTAATGCATGAGTGAAGAATAAGAAACATTATTTTGTAACATACTATTGAAAGATACGCTTGATGTGAATGTGCAATTCACTTAAAGGATTCCAAAGTATCCTGAAGGGGATTCGCCGGTTAACCCATTTGCATCCAATATATATAGATTGGTGTGGGCGAATCGAACCTAAAGCTTATTGTGATACAC
Organism: Cicer chorassanicum; assembly: GCA_037974735.1. Classification (NCBI taxonomy): domain Eukaryota; kingdom Viridiplantae; phylum Streptophyta; class Magnoliopsida; order Fabales; family Fabaceae; genus Cicer; species Cicer chorassanicum. The sequence goes on along the minus strand of JBBPBP010009777.1, from coordinate 9,444,633 downwards.
ACGCTTTGGAATTTACTTGTGCAACCTTCATCATCATCAAGTTCATCATCTTCTTGATCAAGATTTGCAGCATACCACCAACAAAAGTTCCAACACCATATGCCACCAAAACTGGTTCTAAAGTAACCTTAAATTTCCACTATCAACCAGCGGCTGTCAATTGCCACTTTATATTGGACATAGGAAAAGAATAACTCAGAGAAACAAGGAATTTTCTACAAAGAATAAAGAGGATACAACTTCTAGTTTTTGTTAGCAATAACTAAAGAGAAAAGGTAAATGTTGCAAAACAAAAAACTCCTAGTTCTTGATACGACAAAACCATTAATTCCACCAAATCAGAAAAACACATACATGATGTTAAAAAGTAATTCATGGAATCCATCGATCAAAATAGTCGTATGTAATTGAAATATCAAAACCAAAATGATGAAAGCTTTAATTATATAAACAAATTCAGAACATCAAAGTAAAAGTTAGGCATAGAGGTTACGAGAAAGTTACCTCCATCATGGCAATATGAAACATCATCCTATTGCTCGACAATTTTGCTGAAAGATCTTGACTCAAGTAAAATACTTGAGTAATGATGGGCTCATAGGAAGGATCTCAACTTCTCGAATGAACGAGATTTTCGGCCAATCTTGACCATATGGTCTTGCACATCTTTCCTCCAATAATAAGCAGTTATAAATGCAAAGTTTCTGTAAAGATACAAGGTTACACATTGCATCTGGTAGTGATGTCAAACCATTGCAATTGTGGAACTCAAGAATCAAGTGCGATGACAGATTCCATATCCAATCTGGTAACCTTTTGCCGCAAAATCCATCTATAACAAGTTTTTGAAGTGAGTGGTGTGGTTGCAGGCCTTGTAAAATCATCTCATCTTCCAACCAATTTTTGTTGTCTTCTTCGGCCCTTTTTGCTGGTAATGACCACGGATGAAAATCCACATAATACGCCCACCGCAATTCCAATTGTTGAAGGTGTCGCTTCTCAAGAAGTATTTTTGCAGATTCAATCTCTGCAGTCTTATTTCGCAGGAAATCCAACCCTTTTATTTCTAATCTCCCTCTAAGGTTGTTTAGCACACTCAACTCATTTACACTTGTGCTTCTATTGTTCAATACAAAAAGTGTTAGTGTTTGAAGATTAGTCAATTGTCCTAACCCCTGGGGCATAAATGTCAATCTCTCACAACCATTCAACTCAAGATGTCTGAGAGTTTTATTGAGATTTTCTGGCAATATTCTGAGCTGCGAACATTCAGAAAGTTTTAGAGTTTGCAAGTTATTTAGGCTAGTAATGCCTGGTGGAAGATATTTAAGTATAGTATTCTGTGACAGATCAATATATCTTAAATGCTTCATCTGTTCAATACTATTTGGGATTTCTAAAACATCCAAGCCAAAGAGTGTCAACACACGTAAGAACTTTAGTTTGGAAAAGGAAAGAACATATGACTGACCCAAATAATTGCTTGCATTCATTTGTGGACCAACCAAATGAAATGTCCTTAACTGGAAGGAAGATGGTGATGTTGGTGCTAACTCTAATGCACTACGATATGACAAATAACATGTTCTGTTTCCTATGTTTACTTCTTCTCCTTCAACAACAACATATTCATTCCCGGCCATTAGCTGTGCTAGGTCATGCATAAGGTCATGCATTTTACAAGTACTTAAGCCACCACAATCGTCTATAGCAACATCTTGAAAGAAGGACATGGACAGCAAACTCATGAAGTACTCATGACCAACATCCTCTACACATCTAATATCATTTGATGGTTGAATGAACCCCTCAGCTATCCATAATTGAATAAGTGTTTTTTTCTCAAGCACAAAACCTTTTGGAAACAATGAACAATAAGCAAAACATTTTTTAAGAATTGAAGGAAGATGATCATAACTCAATTTAAGGATTGCAAAGATTTTGTCCTTGTGCTGATCTGTTTTTGAAAACTCAACATCCTTGAAATATAACCAATCACTCCTTCCCAAATTTCGAGAAAACAAAAGGCTGCCAATAGTTCTTATGGCAAGGGGAATTCCAGCACATTTCTTAACAATGTCCTTTCCTATAGCTAACAACTCTAAATCATTTTGTTCTTTCAACCCACCGAAAGCTACGCGAGAGAATAGCTCTTGGGATTTTTGCGAATCCAAACCTTTTAACGGAAGAGGTGGATGCGTGCCCATTATTTTCGCCACTGTCTGACTACGGGTTGTAACAACTATCATGCTACCTTTTCCTCCTTCCATGAACAAGCTCTTCAATTTAAGCCACAACTCGCGATCCTCATTCCACATGTCATCCAACACGAGCAAAAACTTCTTCCCTTCAATTTTATTTCTAAGTTCTTGTTGCACTTTCTCCATCTGACTATTCTTGTCATCCCCAACGATCTCCTGAGCTATTTTTCTTATATCAAAATCATCAGAGACATACACCCACATTTTTAGCTCAAAATACCTCTGAACATCATTATCATTGTAAACTAGTTGAGTAAGTGTGGTCTTACCTAATCCTCCAATCCCAACTATGGGAACTATAGAAACATTATCTTTTGCATTGATGTCTAGTAGATAACTTTTAATACATTTTTTTTCCTTCTCTCTTCCAATAATTTCATCTTTACTCACAAAACAGTAAGTTTGTCTTTGTTCTCTATACACAATCGGATTCTCCATAGAGTGATTGATCAGTTGCAAAGCATGCTTAGTTTTAGCAATGTCATCTAACCGCTTCTGGATTGCTTTCATTTGATGGCCGAATTTAAGGCCATAGGAAATTTTGTTTGATTTTGAGAAGAAATTTTTTACTTGTCTTACTATGTTGTTTCCAGCCATCACTTTTCTTTTCAAAGATTCAACGGAAAAATCATCTATTAAATCATCTGCATCATAAAGTACATCTTTCAACTCCTCCAACCAATTACTAACTTGATGATTATTGGCCTTTGCCTCTGCATCGAGGAGCACAACTTTTATCGCGAAGATCGTGTTCTTCATTCTTTCGATATCCTCTTTGAGATTCCAAATGATTCCAACCTCTTTATAAGCTGCAGAGCTCAAGTTTTCCAAGATTGTAACAGCAAGGGATTCCATCCTTTAGAAATGAAGTTTAATACAAGCATTAGTAAAACTAATCTTGGTGTCACATATACTTAATAGATTTTAATCATCTATTGTTATTAAATAACAGAATATGGTTGTGATGGATAAAGAAAAATCTAAATTTTCTCAAGATAAATAAATTACATATACACTGCAGTTAGTATATGGGAACCATTTTATGAAAATTGGACAACTCAAAGTCCGAGTTTGTGTTCTAAACCCAATTTGCTAAATGTGAGGTTCCATGCAACTGTTTTAATCAGATTACTTCAGTGACTAAGTGAGTTTTTAACAATTGCAGATTTGAAGAAAGACAGTTTTTTTTTCTTTCAAATATATAATCAATGGATCCTATAAACAATTATGTGAGTAGCCTGTGAGTATTTATATTATAAAAATGGTCTTTCTTTCTCCACCAGCATCATATCCTTTTCTAGTTATTGAAAATAGTTCAATATTTTTTTATATAGACGAACTTCACAATAGTTCAATATTCAAGTCTGAAATCAAATGACAAAAGAAAAGAGGCTACTTACACAAAGTTTAAGTTGTGATTCGTTCATCAGATTGTCACAATGAATTAGGATTCATGTTGGGATTTATGTTCAAAGTAGAATCGCCCAATGATTCTTATCAGTTGTATTTATTTTTGTCTTAAAGCATCTAGTTTCCAAGTAAAATATGGACCTTGATAAAGTGGTGTCCGGTCGGAAGATAAGTGAAGTCAGATCAAAGACTCTTTCCGTCAATATTTGAACTCGAGATCTCCTAAACGAACGATTTGTTCTTAAAGTGAAACTCAGTAACCGCTTAAGTCCAACCAATTGGTTGACTCATTTGTATATACTAATATTCATACTTTTTAACACATATTTATTAACAAATTAATAGAACAAGAATAACTAATTAAGCAACCAAAATTAGAAATGAATAAAGAAAAATTGATTAATCTACAAAATCAATGCACAAAGTTCATAGAGAGAGATACCTGGTTTGGAAATAAAGAAGAATGAAGAAACAGAATCAACAGTGTGTAGGTATTATAGTGCGTTGTGTGTTTGAGAAGTGATAACTTGATTAGTGTGGGTAGCGAGATAAAGCAAGCATCATTGGAAACGGAGGTCAACTCAAAAATAGAAAGATGTAAGAAATTTCCTTACCTAACTAACGCGCGTCATTGGACTCATTTATATCCCGATGACGCGTCATTGGCTTGATTTGTATCAGAAGTCTCACAAATTTCAATGAACTAAACTAGTACCACTTAGACTCTGAAATTTTAAGTGTAGATTAATTTGAGTTCTTCTTTTTTTTTTTCTTTCTAATTTTAAATAAATTGAGGGAGCAAAACAAGAGTTTAGATTTGTTTAATACACATTTTTTCATTATTAGACTAAATTATTGAAGTTTTATTTTAATATGAAATAAGGAATCAAATATACATTTAAATAAATTAACAGATAATATTTCAATGAAATTAAAATGTATTTTAAAATTTAATATAACATTATATGAAATTTAATATGATATTTTGAAATTTTTTAGTTAGATGATGATGATGATTGTTTAAAATAGATAAAATAAAAAAGAAAAATAATGATGATGATGATAGTAATAATAAT
>JBBPBP010009777.1:9424597-9439531 GCA_037974735.1 Cicer chorassanicum | reverse complement strand
AAGTAATTAATTTTCTTTTTTGTTTTGTTTATGTTACTATAAGTAAATCAAAGAAATATTTACATGTTTCAATATAGTTTTGGATAAGTTAAATACTTTAGGTCCCGTTTTGGGTGATTTTTTGTTTTAAGTTTTGAAATTTTCAAAAACTAAAACCAATTTCAGTTTTGAGTATTTAATTTTTAGTTTCAATTCTGAATTTCAATTATTAGTTGAGTTTCAGTTTAATATTTCATTTGAATTGAATTACTCTTTTTACTCTGTATCATTATGATTTCAAAAAGTATATTAAAAAAATTGACACGTAAAAATAATTAAAAAAATAAAAACAATACTAAATTATAATTAGTTTTAAAATAATTTAAATGTTATAAATTATAATAATTTTAGTAATAGTGGTTGAAAGTGGTAGTTGTGAAAAGCTAACTATCGTAGTGGTGATAAGTTGTCAATGCAACGATCAAAAGAGACAGTTGATAGTCAGAGAAGGTGGTCAGAGCGTGATCGACAGTGACTGAAATGGTGGACGGTGGTGGTGCTGATGGTGGTTGAAGGTGGGTGGTCGGAGATTATCAAAGATGGTGTCGGAGGTGGGTCGGTGATGGTGGAGGTGGTCTGTGGTGGTCAAAGGTTGTGGTGGTCGAATGTGGATGATCGTGATGGTGGTCGGTGGTGGTGATTGATGATTATTTGAGTGATGATGTCTACTGATTGTGACATGTTAATTTTAAAACAAAAACAAGGCAGTGGTTGGTGGTGGTGGTGGTTGATAGTTATTGGAGTGATGTTTATGTCTGTCGATGGTGACATGTTAATTTTAAAATAAAAACAAGAAGTATAAAACCTATTTTTGTGGTTTTAAGTTTTAAGAAAATACTATTTTGAAATTAAGTAAAAATTAACTTAGCTCCATTTTACCCAACCATGTTTTGGTTTTGAAATAGACTATCAAAACTAAATACCAAAAACTCACAACCACACCGAAAAGACCCTTAGTTTATTATTGTCATGATTCAATATTAAATAACTTTGAATTATAAAAAAAATTAAAGAACTTTGAATATTTTTCTAAATTGTACTAAAATGATATAATATTTTATGATTTAACAATTTATTTTAGTTCAAATGTGGATAGCGGGTACGGTATGGGTATTTAAGTACCTAGAGGGTAGAGTACAAGGATTAATGTAGTTATCCATGAAAACGGTGCTTGAGTACATGTATTTTTTCTAAACTTCATTTACGGGGACGAGTAGTATAGTACTCTACCTATTGTCATCCTTGATTGAATTCTAATTCATGACCTCTAATTGAGTTGGAAGAAACCTAATCATATCATCCAAGTTTGCTTGGATTTTCTAATGCATATTTTGGTCTTTAACCCTTCAATTCCCGAAGAAAATGGACATTGGTTATTCAGAGTTCGAAAAATGTATAAAACAATCAAATCAAGGATTCCTCCACCTACGATTCAAACTCGAGTAATTTCAAATGATTTATAATAAACTAAAGGTCATTATTCAAGGCCAATAATTAGTTTTAATCATGATATATAACTTAACCGCAACAAGTTTTAAAATAGTTGTGTTATTGGAACACAACTTTTGATATAAACACCGTATATATTTACGGTGTATTGTTCATGCAAAAAAAAATTAAATTAAAAAAACTTTTTTAGCACATCATATAGATTTATGTTATTAACCTCTTTGAATATTTCATTAACCACTAAAATAAATGTCATTAACCATTTTTTAAACATATATCTGATTAACCACTAAAATACATGACATTAACAACTTTATAGTACTTCTTTAACCACTAAATCTCAGTACTTTAAAGTGGCTAATATCTTGCATTTTAGTGGTTAATGAGATATATGTTAAATAATTTTTTTAATGATTGATATATTAGTAGGTAACGATATATTCAAATTGATTAATGATATAAATTTGTATATGTGTCATTAAAAGATGTCACAATAATAAAATTGAAATAAAATACCCGTATAAATAAGCGGAACAATATATACATATCAAATATTATATCCACAATTTTTGTTCAAATTGACATTTTTCATTTTAAAATTGACTATGTTCACATTGTAATAGAAGCCTTTACGTGTTAATGGCGTTCTATCAAAATAATTAGACAAGACAGAAAAATCTCTCATTTCACATTTGAATGTCAATCATATGACACAACACAAAGAGACACATTATCTAAAACAAAGTACCATTTGTCAAACAAAAAATTGAATGAAATTCTGCCTTTTCTGTTAACCTACTATCATTGCCCTATACTTCATATTTCATCACTAATTTTGTTAGATACTATCTATGTATCATCAATTTTGACTAGAAGTACTTCTATAGGCTACATTTTGTTGCCTTGTTTATTTTCATTGGAATGGCATTGTTATGTATCCTTCCTTTTGTTGTTGATTTGTTCATTCTCATTCTTAACTTTAGATTTCAACAAATGTGGTTTGAGTTTATTTACATCTGATTGTTGAACTGGTTTCAGAAAAAATTCTTCAGCTCCTTCTTCTAAGCATCTGATTCAATAAAAAAAATAGTACTTGTCAAATTTTAAGTTCAATTCATGTGTTATCTCCAAACAAAATTAATTTGAAATTTCAAAAAATTAATGTTATGACTTTATTATTATTAAATTTGACCAAGAGAATGCAAATTTTTTTACCTGTTGATCCTTGATGGAACATTCTCTGATGACATAATCACAACTGGAATGTCTTTAAGAGAATTAGATTCCTACAAAATCAATAATATCTTTATTAGTTTTCTAACATCAAACAAGATATGATATACAAAAAACTCTATGTCAGTATGAAATTTGTTGTTATATTGAACATTTTATAAATAACCAAAGTTTGAAAAAAATATGCGACCTCAATATTTATCGTGATATGAAGGTTTTTTTATTTATATTTCTACAAGTTCGTCAGTCACATTTGATCACAATTTTATACAATATTAAAGATTGCGACAAAATCATAATTTTAAACCTTGGTCATAAGACATATTATCTCTTCCCTTTGTATAAGAGACAATTAAATTATAATTTGGTCAACAAAAGTTGATTTATTTCGTCCACAATTATTATAAATTAAATACATCAACTGACTAAATTATAACTCAATTGTTTCTTATAAAAACATCATAGAGACTATTATATAAAAAGTGTTGTTTGGAAATATATGACATTTATTTTTGAAATTACATCCCTTCGTTTCAAATTCCACAATACATTCAAAATTTGAAATTGAGGAGATAATTATGGAAATATTTTTACGAAATATAAAACTAGATAAATTTTATATAAAATTCCAACACAAGCCTTTTCAAATACCTTGATCTTTCTAAGCAGATCATAGCCTGTCATTCCTGGCATACAATAATCAGTTATGATCAAATTAACTTCTACAACCTGCAAAAATAAGCAAAAAGAATAAGATCATAATTAAAAGGGGTCAAAGTAACCATTTGTTTTAGATTAATTAGTCTAGTAATTTAGCAACAGAATTGTACCTGATGAGTTTCTGAATCTATAGTGAGAGGCTTTTCATTCCTCACCTCATCTTCAACCAAACCAAGAAACTTCAAAGCCTTGCTACCAGAATCCACTACAGTAACTGAAATTAAAAAATATATTAACTAGAATTAGATAATGATATGTTTGAAACTATAACTTAGATCTTTTGTGACAATATCCACAGTGGTTCCAAACTGACACTAATTATACTAAATTTTCCCTTTCAAAATTGTATCATAAAAAACCAAACAAAGCACATAGTCATTTGATTTATGTTATCATATTGCACTATAGCAATCTAAATCCATATTTCGTAAATTATGCAACACTTTTTAAAATAAATTAAATAAGTTTAAATTTTGTAATGAACAAAAAAATAAATTTATAAAAAAAAAGACACTATAACTAATTCAAAAAAATTTGCATTTGTAAAAATTCATACCAACCTACAAAATTCTTTAAATTTTGATGTAAAAGGTGTATAGACGGAATTAACAATAAAACCCTGCAAAAATATTTAACATAATTAAAGAAAAAAGAAAAAAAATTACCATGAAATGAAGAGGTTTTGAGGAGCCTTTCAATCAATATTCTATCAATAACACTATCATCAACAGCCAAAACATGAAACTGTGCCTCTGAAGACATCACCATAATAACTTGAATAATAATGATTTAAAAATCAAAAGAGAAATAAAATGTTTGAAGAAAAATAATATGGCACACAAGGAAGAGTAATAGAATAGAAGGGGGTGAAGATAAAGATAAAGATGAATGAGAATGAAAATGTGTCACATTTTAAAAGGGTGCACATCATATTCAAAAAGATATTAAAATCCTCCTAGGAAATCTGACAGTTTGGAAAGCAAGATCCTGACAGATTTCATCCAGAATCTGCCGGATTTTCTTTGTTGATTTTTGAATTGAAAAACAAGCAAAGAAGGTCTACCTTATTCTACCAAATTTCAATTCAATTCTTACTTGTTAAATTATTATTACATTATCATTATTTAATTACTATCCCTAAATAAAATATTTTAATTATGTTACATTTCCCTAAATAAAATATTTTGGTGAAAACATAAATTAATTTTCTATTCGTAAGAAAATAAATTCATTTTAAAAGAGACAAACATAAATCTATTATAAATGTTCACTGAAATACTATTTTTTTTTTTTACTTTAAGGTTTATTTCAAATTTTCAACTGCTTTAAATATTTCTTTAAAAATCTACCCTTAATTATATTACATTTTTTTAATGTAATCTATGATAAATATTACCATAAAAATTTAAATAATACTCTATGTTCAAAGGTAAATCGTAAAACAATTCAATATTTATATTATTAATAAATTTAATACTATAAATTAACTTTTTTTTAATTTCCTTAATTTAATTTAGAATCTTATATATAGAAAAGAAGTATTATTATTATTACCAATTTTCTTGATTCGTGTAATTCCATCGAGATGAATTTAAAATTAAGAATGGAATTATTGTTTTATTTGACACTTTCACTTTTTTGGGACTAATTTGACACTTTCACTTGGTGTGTGCAATATACTGTTTCTCTTCACCCAAAATTTTGTTTTTTTAAGTATGTGGTGTGAATTCCATTTTATGCACGTGTATACGTGCTTAGCGCTATGGCCCACTTATTGAAATAAGTTATTACAATTCACTCATTGTGTTTGATTTTGTCATAATGATAAAAATTGATTTTCCAGAATTAATTTATCTTTAACTTTATATGTTTATATGTAAGTGAAATAAATAAAAAATACTCTTTTTAATTATAAATATAAAAGAAAATTTGATCAATAAAAATTAAATAAAAAATAAATATAAAAGCAAAAACTATAAATTTCTTTTAGTTAAAACCAATTCTAAATACAAAATTATTTCTAATAGAAAATTAATCTCAAAACTTACGCGCAATCAATTTTAAGTTTATAGAAATGCTTTAGTAAATAAAAAAAATCGTAATTGCAAACCTATCCCAAGTCCAAGCATTCACTCATTTGCAAAATGTAATTTTCTTCTATATTAATTTAATGCTTGTCTTTTGTCTAGTTTTAAGAGCCAAAGTTGACAAAAAAAACTATATAGAATTTTCAAAGGTCTCACAGCCAAACTTGCTGCTCTCTTTTGAACTTGAAGCATTGCATAATTTTGTTTTATTCTTATATTTATTAAATGCTCCGATTTAATTTGTTTCTCATTTCCTATTTATTTATTTTTTGATTGATACCTAATCATAATAAAAATAATTTGTCAAAAAATAAATAAATAGAAAATGAAAAAAAATCAAATAAAATAAATAAATAAGAAATACCTGACCATAATAAAAAGAATTTCAATGAGATTTACCAAAAATAAAAAATAAAATAAAAATAATTTCAATGAGAATGAACATATAATCGAATTTTCAGCTCTTCATATTTCATCTTATTTTTTTCCTCAGGAGTAAGGTTTGCATTTTATATTAATTAAGATATAATTGGAAATGATCATGGGAGTTATTAAACATTTGAAAATATATCACAATTTGATTTTTCCTAAACAAATCAGCCAAAGAAACAAAAATCTTTTCTGAAATAAAATAGTAATAATGTTCTATTTGGCAATTTGGGGCAGATTCTTTGATTTTGGTCAGTGAGTAAAATATATCAAAGATGTATTGCTACACGTCTTCTCTATATGGAAGGTTGAAGAACCCAAAGGGTCACTCAATAAATCATTTGAGATATTTTTAATCTTTTCGTTTAAAGCAAATTATACAACTAGTTTTAAATATTTGTTTGAAGCAAATTGGAATAAAAAATACACTGCAACAAAATTTGTTATTACTTACCACATATTTTGTCTTTACTTATGGAAATTTAAATTTTATCTTTATCAACGAAAATTCTATAAGATAAAATAATTCACGAATTATTCACGGACAAAGATTTGTAATTAATTAATTTGTAGATAAATACACACAAAAAACATTGCAATATATTTACTCATGATAAATCTGTGAGTAAAACGACTCACGAATTTTTCACAAAAAACCTTACCCGTTATATTTCTGTGAGTAATGGTATAGATACAACAGTACAACACGACAATCTTTTAAGATTGTTACTCATGACCATGTAATGCACAATGACCAAATAATATAGCTTCACAACTCAACAACTACAATAGTTAACAACACACTATCATCTTCTAAGTTTTTAATATTTTTTTTAACATTTTTAAAATGAAATAAATTGAGAAGTTAAAAACTTTGAGAATTGATTACATGGAAAATACTTTCTTTTACTATAAAGAACATGAGACATTTATACAAAATCAACGTATTGATACATTTATAGTACATCAAAAGTGCGACTAATACCTTAAAACTCCACAACCACCACTCATTTACTTCTGAACCCTTGTATATAATAAAAACCAAGGTAATCCTATTCTAAAAAAAAAAGTAAAGGTGTTTCTCAAACAAAAAAGAACTAGGGTAATTGTTTGAAACCAATAATGTTCTGGAAAAATAAAAATAAACCAAAAACGTTCTTGGTATTGAAAGTTTTTAATTCAAGTTAAAATACTAAGTGTATGTGATAGCTAACTAACTAATATCTTAATTAGTTAGTTAGACAATTAGAGGGCAGCTAGAATGAATAGGAATAAACTATGTATAAATAGCACACTCCATTCATTCAATAAATAAATCCTACAACTCACATCTCATTCTATATTTCATTATTCTTGCACTTGAAGTAATAAGTTTGAAAGCTACCAGTTGGTATCCAGAGCAAGGTTTTCGATCCCAGAGTGATAAACACAAGTAAAGTGTGAGGATTAAAACACGAGTGAAGTGAAGATGAATTCAAGTGCAAACAATGGAGATTTTCCAGCCCATATGCCACATTTTGATGGAAAAGATTGGGATAGATGGTGGGTGCAGATTTGGGCGTTGTTTGGGTTCCAAGAAGTATTGGAGATCATAGAAAATGGTTTTGAGGAGCTGGGAGTCAATCCGATAGAGGAGCAGAGGTCGAATTTTAAAAAAACAAGAAGAAAGATTGCAAGGTCACATTCATTCTTCATCAATGCCTTGACACAACCAACTTTGACAAAATTTCTGATGCAAGAAGTGCAGAAGAAGCTTGGGACATTATGGAGAAGTGTTATTTTGGAGGAACCGAGGTTAAGAAAGTGAAATTGTAGATCCTATAGAGATAATTCAAATTACTGCAGATGAGGAGTAAGAGAAGGTGTCTGATTTGATCTCAAGATTGAGGAGCATCACAAATGAAATGGCTGGCTGTGGGGAGAAGCTTAGTGAGAAGAAATTGTGTGAAAAGATATTGAGATCTTTGCATCCCAGGTTCGATTACATTCTATGTGCCATAGAAGAATCCAAAGACATTCCTAGGTTCGATTAAGTCTCGAAGAATTGCAGGCCACTTTAGAAGCACGAGAATTAAGAATGGATGAAAGAAGTAGGGTTAAATCTGGATATCAGGCGCTGGAAGCACAAGTGTAAAAGAAGGGAGATCAGAAAAGGAAGTATAAAAAGAATAAATTCAAGAAACCTGAAGACAAGTCTAAGTCCTCATCAAAAGGAGGAAGCCTAAGTGGTAAATCAAAAGGGAGATCAAAGAACTTTGACAAGAAGAAGGTGTAGTGTTACAATTGTGAGAAGTTTGGACACTTTGTTGATGAATGCTAGTCTGGCAAAGGAAAACAAAAGAAGAAAGATGAGGATGAGGCATGTGTTGCTCAAGAAGATTTAGACTCAGACATAGTCTTGTTGATGGCTACCACAAACAAAGAACGTTCTTCGTCAAAATCAGAAACAATCTAGTTAATGGCTACGATAAAAGAAGAACATTCTTTGTCTCAGCTCTAGTTTCTTGATACTGGATGCTCCAATCACATGACAAGCCACAAAGAATGGTTGGTGGACGTTGGTACATCAAGAAGGAGCAAGATCAGGTTTGCTGATGATAGAACCTTGGAAGCTGAGGGAGCTAGCAACATGGTGATTAAGAGAAGAAATGGCAAAACAGTGGTGATTGAAAATGTGTTGTATGTGCCAAGAATGAAAAGCAATTTGCTGAGCATAGGACAACTAATTCATAAAGAATTTTAGGTGATTATGAAGGATAATCCCTTAGAGATGTATGATGGGCAAAAGAACCTGATATTAAAGGCCCTTTTTTCAAAGAATAGAACCTTTGTTATCAACATACAAGCTGCAGATATTCAATGTTTGAAGGCATCAAGCTTAATTCATGAAAACTGGCTTTGACACTCAAGATTTGGACATCTCAAATTCATAAGCTTGCAGTAGCTAGGAGTCAAGGAGATGGTTAATGGAATTCCTTTAATTGATATCTCTGAGAAGGTGTGTGAAGTGTGTATGGCAGGGAAACAATCAAGGAACTCATTTAAATCACAAGTGCAAGCAAGAGCGAAGAACTTTCTTGAAGTGGTTCATAGTGAGATATGTGGACCATTTGAGGTGCCATCACTAGGAGGTAACAAATACTTCATAACCTTTGTTGACGAATTCAGTAGAATGTTATTGATTTATTTGATTAAAACCAAAGATGAAGCATTGGACATATTCAAGAACTTCAAGATTAAAGTGGAGAAGCTGTCAAGGTGTTAAAGACAGATGGAGGAGGAGAATATACATCACATGAATTCAAGGAGTGTTGTGTCAAGAATGGAATTGAACATGAGGTAATAACTCCTTACACACCTTAACGCAATGGCCTAGCTGGAAGAAGGAATATAACCATTCTAGACATGATTAGAAGTATGACAAAAGAGAAGGGACTACCACACAAGTTTTGGGGAGAGGCTGCATCAATTGTTGCCTACATTCTTAACAAATGTCCAACAAAGAAACTGCCAGAAAAGGTACCAAAGAAGATCTGGAGTGGAAGAAAGCCAGCAGTAGGGCACTTGAGAACATTTGGTGCTCTATGTTTCAAGCATGTACCAGACCAAAGAAGAAAGAAGCTGCAAGACAAAAGTGAAGCCATGTTACTAGTAGGATATCATCCAACTGGTGCTTACAAGCTCTATGATCCTGTCAAAGGCAAGGTGGTAGTCACCAGAGATGTGAGAATCATTGAATAAGAGAATTGGAACTCGAAACAAAAAGCCAGCAGCAGCCAACACTATGTCAACAGTCAACACTGGGATTAGGAACAAGAAACCAGCAGCACAAGCCAGCCTTCACAAATTCCATTACAAGTGCAAGAGGATCATCAGACCAGTGTAGAAAGAGATGAAGAACAAGGAGATTCAAGCAGACCTCAAAGAGCAATACAACTACCAACACACTTAAGAGAATTTGACGTTTACAATGATAGTGAAGTTGACAAAAGTGGAGATCTGGTTCATTTTGCCTTATTTGCAGATACAAAACCTTTGAATATTGAAGAATTCTTGAAGAAAGGACCCTGGAAGAAAGCAATGATGGAGGAGATCAATGCAATTGAGAAGAACCAGACTTGGTGCTTGACTGACTTGCCTCCAAAACAAAAGCATATTGGAGTAAAGTGGGTCTACAAATTGAAGTTCAATCCAGATGGAACAATTGCTAAGTACAAAGCTAGATTGGTTGCCAAGGGATTCTTGCAAGTGGCAGGCATAGATTATTCAGAAGTGTATGCTCTAGTGATCAGAATTGAAACAATCAGACTTATGATTGCATTGGCCTATGCTAGAGGCTGGATGATGTGCCAGCTTGATGTTAAGTCTGCATTTCTGAATGGATTGTTGGAAGAAGAGGTACATGTCTCTCAGCCACGAAGATTTGTGATTATGGGAAAAGAGGATAAGGTGCTAAGATTAAGGGAAAGAAGGATAAGGTGCTAAGATTAAGAAAAGCTCTCTATGGGTTGAAGCAAGCCCTAAGAGCTTGGAACATAAAAATTGACTCATTTTTAATTGCCATTGGCTTCATCAAATGCACAGTGGAATATAGAGTTTATGTGAGGCATTACACATTGTATGGAAGGACTACAAGGATCCTACTCTTCCTATATGTGGATGACTTGTTAGTAACTGGTAGCAACATCAAGACAATTGTAGAATTCAAAGAAATCATGACAGATGAGTTTGAAATGACAGACTTGGGCAAGCTAAGCTACTTTTTGGGCATGAAGTTCACTGAGATTGAAGAAGGTTTGCTGATGCACCATAAGAAATATGCTGGAGAGATCTTAAGAAGGTTTAATATGGCTGGTTGCAACCATGCTGTCACACCAATTGAATGCAATACAAAGCTGGGAACAGAAACTGAAGAAGAGCTGGCTGATTCGACCTTGTTCAAGCAAGTTGTTGGCTTCCTAAGATACTTGTGCAATAAAAGACTTGGTATTTGCTGTAGTGTGGGCATGGTAAGCATATTCATGGAGAATCCCAAGCATTCTCACTAGTTGACAGTTAAGAGAATCATGAGATATGTTCAAGGCACATTGAAGCATGGAATTCAGTTTATAACATATTTAAAACAAGAAAATGGAGACTTGGTTGGGTATTCAGATTCATATTGGTGTGGAGATAAGAATGATAGACAGAGCATTTCAGGCTATGTGTTCAAATTCATGAAATCTCCAATAGCATGGAGCTCACAGAAGCAGCCAGTGATATCATTTTCTTCATGCGAGGTTGAAGATACTGTTGGCATCTATGCAACATGCCAAGCATTATGGCTGGAATCATTGATTGCAGATTTAAAGATTGAAGTGTGCAGGCCATTACCATTGATGATTGACAACATTTCAGCAATAAATCTAGCAAAGAACCATGCGTCTCATGGAAGAAGCAAACACATTGAGACAAGGTTTCACTTCTTAAGAGATCAAGTTGAAAGATGCAAACTAAAGCTCATCTATTGTCAAATTGAAGTTCAGCTGGCTGATATCATGACCAAGGCATTGAGAGCAACTAGATTTGAAGAGTTAAGAAGATTGCTAAATGTAAAATCACTTAGAAACTTGAATTAAGGTAAAATGTTAGAAACCAAGAATGTTCTGGAAAAATAAGAATAAACCAAGAACGTTCTTGGTATTGAAAGTTTGTAATTCAAGTTAAAATACTAAGTGTATGTGATAGCTAACTAACTAATCTCTTAATTAGTTAGTTAGACAGTTAGAGGGCAGTTAGAATGAATAGAAATAAACTATGTATAAATAGCACACTCCATTCAATTTTTAATTAAGTCCTACAACTTATATCTCATTCTATATTTCATTATTCTTGCACTTGAAGTAATAAGCTTGAAAACTAACAGTAATTCCATATAATTAATTGATTACATGTAAGAAGCACAAGTTTGGAATCAAATACTTCCATACCTACAATGGCGCAATTTGGATACAATTTGCAGGCGCAAACACCACACCGGTTGAAGGCAGCTTCTATCGCAAAAGCATCACAATGAACAAAAGATTTGCATTGCATATCTGCGATCTCGTTATCCTAGCACTATTGACAAAATAAGGAAATTATGAAAATAAGTAATTACTATTTTTTTTCTTCATATATACTAATTCTAAAATGACAAACAACTAAATCAATCTTTTAAGAGTGCACTTATTAGTTAAAAAGGGGTATTTATTTCTGTTTGGGGTGATTAGGTATGATATCCATGATTTTCTTGTCTTTATTTTAGCTTAACCATTTAGAAAAATTTGATGGGATGCCATATGGGTTGTCATTGGGACCAAAGGTAAGATCATAAAGAGCTTGTATTCTTGTATCTTTCTTTAAAAGAGGTTGAAACAAATACCAGAAACTCTATGAATAAACCAAGAACTCTTATCCCATGTGAAAATATTTGAGAAACTTATGGTATTATCCATTAAGAATTCAAGCTCTATTTGTAAGCTATATTACAATAAGAAAAGACTTATGAGAGCTGGAATAGAAGTTGGAATTATGGTACTACAAATAGAACTATCTTAGCACTATACTATTTTTAATATAGCACTACAATCTGTCTAGGACTAAAGCTATGTTATTATTACAACCATCGCTACAATAAAGAAGAGATAAATATCTTAGTTATGCCTACAATTCTAAAGCAGTTTAAGATTCGTTTTTATGCTAGTAGAAGGTTAGCATTGTATCCATTTAGTATCCATTTCATGTTCCTTTTATTTGTTATTGTTTATCAAATATTTCGCTAACGGAACACCAAAGCTAATAGCATATCGGATTTATAAAAGCGGAGGAGGATATAAGAAGAGAGACAAAAAAAGATAATAAAAAAACGTGTTATTATAGTTGGTTTCAATTTTACAATGTGTATTTTTTTATAAGACTTTGATTTCAAGCACCATAGAGATAATCATTATGAAAATAAGAAGAACCTTACCTGTTGATCGTCACAAAAACAGCAACACGAACGAAGGTGTGAATGGAGGCGCAAACATGACACAAACAGCAGTGGAGGAATGGCAAAAACTAAAAGAGGGAAATTACTAATACTGATCAAATAGTAACTTTACCCAACAAGTTAGATTAGGAAAATTAATGTTCACATATGAGTCGATACACAAACATTCAACAACATATGAATTCCCTATATGTAGAAACACAAACATTCAACAACAAAGTATTTAAGTAAAAAATGTATAATTTATTTAGCTATAACACAATCTAAAAACTACAACAAAAATCCAAAAATATAAGTCAGATTTGATTTTAATATGAACAGAAAGAAAGAATAAATATAAGTCATCACAAATCTTTTCATACAAAACCACATTCATACTAACTTTGGCTAACACATTAGCTGAAATCAAACTACTAATTACAGCCCACCAACCACTGCAATTCTCCATTTTCTCTCTGCCTTATCTTTTTCTTCAACCAGAATTCAGAACAACAACAAAAGAAAAAGGTTCAAAGAAATGTGTTCTTTTTGTGGAAAAACGTAAAAGAAAAAACAAAAAGGAGTCCAAAAAGAAACTCATTCCTCCACAAACAAATGAGTGAATAGAGAAGTACTTGATTTGATAACTTATTTATATTGCAAACTTGTTTTTTTTTTTTGATAAAGTTTTCCTAGCTAAAACTGCAAGACTATTTTGTAATTAATATTTTTTAGTCATATTCCAAAATTAACTAAGTAACAGTTTTTCATTAATATCCTTGACAAACCAATTTGTGATTCATAGAGAAATGTCAGTTAGCATCTCCCCCACAAACATTATATAAAATATAATAAGCTAGCTAAGAACATACAAATTGGAGGTTGTGATCTATGCATTTTAAAAGTGCATTGTGTTTCTTGATAGTTTGATTCTATAAAAAACTAAGTAACAATTACTGGGTTTTCTTATGGCAGGATGGGTATCTTCCTCCATTGATCCTAAATCAGGTACCATATAATAAATATATAGACATATGTGCAGTGTTTATTTCATTTAATGATATATTTTTAAAAAATCTATTAAGCCTATAATGTTGTGGGAGTAATTAAACCATATAATAAAAAACTACTAGTTATTTCAAGAGGAAAAATCTAACACTATTAATTTCAGCCACACTTAAAAGGAATCGCTCACTTGCAAAAATGAAATTGAGCTAATTCACGAAAAAGATACACTCATAATGTGTTTACAAGAAGATCACTCATCATTTTATATTAGAGTATACTAAGAAATTGGAGACTTGTTTACAAATAAACTTGTTGACTATCATTTGATTGATTAGTATTCCCAATAGGGGGAGAGAATCAACGTACGGCAAAACATTTGCAAAGTTTAGAAAAAACTCAATTGTTAACTGGTAATGCTCCAATCAAAATTTAAGTCTTTGTTGAACAATGTATCATTGCAAATTAGTATCATCTATGCATGAAGTGTGGTATATTTTTTGGTTCCAAAGAGATTAATCTTGTAAATTTTTATAGTTATAAAAAAAATGTGATAAAAGATATTGTAGAGTGTGTAATTAAATGAGTATTTTTACTCCTAAAAAAAGATAAAATAACAATGTCTTGTAAAAGTTTAATCATAAAAAAATTAACAATTTTACAACCGTTTCAAGTTAGATTTGAACTTTATTTACAATATCAAATTTGTACCAATTAGCTAATTTTTGATGGTCCATAGACATAAAATATTCTCCATGATTTAAGAGATAAATTATATAATTGATAATCATAAACTTTATTTTTAATAAAGTATATAAGTTATGTAGGAATTTTTAAAATTTTAACATTTTTTCGTACACATATTAAAAAAATTTCGAAATAATGCTCATGGTAAATATATGCATTGATACCTAATAAGAGAAACATAACACAAATATTTTTATTAGATTGACTAATTGTTATTTGTTTTGGTAAATATAT
>JBBPBP010009777.1:9396841-9412279 GCA_037974735.1 Cicer chorassanicum | reverse complement strand
ATATATATATGTGTGTGTGTGTTCTAATTTTCCTTTCAATGAACATAACGAGATTTAGAGTTCTTTAATGTTTAGGAAGAATTTTTATGGTTAAAGTATGAGTCAAATTTTAGGAATTTTATTGATATTTTTTAAAAAATATTTAAAAAAGCACGTGTGATTTATTGAAAAGTGATTAGTAATACTTTTATAATAATTTAAATTTAAAAATGAACTTTTACAATATTTTTAATCTTTAAAATAGTTTATGCACCATTTGATTCATTTTGGTGGCCAACCATGTTATACTATTTTATAGTAATTAGTTACTTATTTTAGCTACTACTTACAAAATAAAAATCCTATTTTAGTTTGTTTTAAGTGATAAAGATTGATTCAAAAGAAAATTTAATTATGATAAAATATAGAACAGTTGAACTACTATGGGAATATATTACGTGTCTGAAATCATTTTTTGAGTTGTGAAATCAACGTCGAATTATGGTGCTAATTTGTTAGATTAGTTATATAAATGTATATATAATCATGTGAATATAGTTGTGTTTCAAGTGTTCTTAGTGTTGAAAATTAGTGTATAGAGTTTAGAGTAGTTGAAAGTGTTTAAAAGTGAGATAATTCTATATTTCTTCATTTTGATTATTGATTATATATTAATGTGTAATTTATTTTATTGTTGTTCCAACTTGTAATCCACAATAAATTAGGCTGGATATGTATTAAAAGAGTTTTAAGATGAAGTAAATAATAGGAGTTATGTTGCTGCATTTGCCCTCTTGAACTATGTTAAAAAATATTTTAATTCCTTGTGTTTGAATTTCAATGACTATAGTTATAATTAGAGTTACATTAAGTATGACACAATGAGTAGGAGAGACTGACTAATCCGATGACTTATCTTTGATAAAAAAAGTGATAATAACTCATTATAAATTTCGTATAGTATCGTGTCGAATTTTAGAGATTATTGTGTTTTGTGACATAAATTATAATGCATGTATATGCTTTAATTAAATCGTTGATTAAATACATTAAATATTATAAGTAATTTGCTTAAAATGAATTAATGCACTATTGCACTATGTTAGTATTTTATGTGTGTATTATATTGTCTCTTTTTAGAACCTAAATCTATTGTAGGAGTTGCTATAAATCAATCTTGTGTATAAGACTTCAAAATCTTTGACGCATGTTGGCAACTATATGAAAGTATTTTCCTGCTTCCACCTTGATATGCACGTTAATTCCAAGTATTTTTAAGCGATCGTATGTTATTGAGTTGTTATGTGTGTTTTTGTTTTTGATTCTTAATGTATAAAATAATTTAACTATTGTCCTACTTAATGGAACAAGTGAGTCTTTGCAATTTGTTGAAAATAAGAATCCAATTTCCTGAATTATTTGCGATGTCTAAACTTGGCGTTTTTGCACGCTATGTTTAGGTATTTATACAGAATTTGGCGCTGTTCTTTACCTCGTTTTACAAGGTAAGGTTTATTTTCTCTGTTTGATATATATCTGAGATTTATGATATAAGTATATAATAATGAAGCATAATGGAACCTGGTGAAAGAATTAGGTCTTTCTTAGAGTGTTTTTTATGCATTATCAATTATATCATGCTTGTGGTGGCATATTTAACTACATTGATTTGATTTGTTCTTTGTTTTTTACTTTTCAATTGTTGACTGTAGTGTCGGCCTGCCCGACACTATATTATTAATAATGTTGAGTTTTATTTAATTGTCCACTTTTATTACACTACGTGAAAAATAGCGTTTTACAACGTTTTTTTTAAAACCCTTTACAACGCTTTTAAGCGCTGTAGTATCTAGCGCTGTTAAAAGATACAACAACGTTCTTTAAAATAAAAAAGCGCTGTAATATACAGTGCTCAACACTTATATTAGAGTAGTTTTATAGTTCTTTTCATAAAAAAACGCTACAATAGGTGAATATATTGCGCGCTTGTTATACTTTTTTTACAACGTTTTTTTGAAAAACGCTGTAAATCTCTTCTAAAACGCACTGCTTGTTGTACTAGTTTTACAGCGCTTTTTCATAGGCCTTGTAAATCTCTTATAAAAATGCGCTGTTTGTTGTACTAGGTTTACATCGCTTTTTCATAAAAGCGCTGTAATAGGTTCAATCTTATACATATTTTACAGTGCTTTTTCAAAAAAGCGCTGTAATAGATGCATTCTTATACTAGTTTTCTATTCTTTGTTGTAATATTTTTACAGCGCTTTTTCAGAAAAGTGTTGTAATAGGTGCATTATTTTACTAGTTTTACAGCGCTTTTTTCAAAAAAGTGCTGTAATAGGTTGATTTTTATACTAGTTTTAATAAAATGCGTTGTAAATGGAATTTTTAAAACATGTCTTTTATGTCATTTTTTAAAGAAAGCGCTGTCTTTTAATTTTTTTTCCAAAATCATATTCATCAAGCACATGATATTGACACAATTACTATATTTTTTTATTTAAACAACAACAACAACAATCAATACAACAATTACATATATTTCATTACTATTTTTTACATATTACATATTTTTTACATATTCACAATAGTACTATTTTTTACAATTTCCCAGCAATAATGCCAATTTCACAACCTGC
Organism: Cicer chorassanicum; assembly: GCA_037974735.1. Classification (NCBI taxonomy): domain Eukaryota; kingdom Viridiplantae; phylum Streptophyta; class Magnoliopsida; order Fabales; family Fabaceae; genus Cicer; species Cicer chorassanicum. The sequence goes on along the minus strand of JBBPBP010009777.1, from coordinate 9,409,661 downwards.
AGCATGCTTATTTCCCAGGAAATTAAACAATTTTCAGTTCGATCACATACTGACACCAGTCTTCCTTTATTTCCGTTAGATCACTTTCAGAGTATGTTGGACTGAGATTGTCAAAGTACTGTGCGATATAATATTTGAACATAAATAAGTTAGAATCAAATATATACATAGTTTATATATGAAAATCAAAATATAATGAAAATAACGTACCGTTTCTGGAATTATATTTTGATTCATATCAACAATCTCCTTCATGAATCGCAATATATAGTACCCGCGGTCTATGTTGTTAGTTTGACGAGGGCATTATAAAATAAAACATATAAGTCAATAAATATTTGTGCATTGATTGTAAATGAAATTTTAAAGGCATAGTTTACTGTAAATGAAATTATGTTCTATAACAAAAATTTCAAACCTTTATTGGAATCCATGTGATGTTGTTTGACTTTTGCTTCGACATTGTAGCACCCCTTTGAGCTCGGAAAACTTGTAAAGCACTATCAAATAAATGCGATTATTATTCAATTAACAAACACAATATATATATATATATATATATATATATATATATATATATATATATATATATATATATATATATATATAAGAAATAAATGAATATTACTTACGTGTCGAAGATAGTCTTTATATCCAAGTGATTGTTGTAATGGTTGTGCAAGGGATCTAAATAGTATATAATTTCAAAGGTCGCATTGATTGCAAACACCACCAAATGTTGCCTACAACAACAAAAATTTGGTTGACAATTTTGTTTACACAACTAATAAATTAAGTATCATAAATTAAAAAAGATATAAATAAAGAATATATAATTGCCCTGAATTATATGGCGAAAGGAACAACTTATCCTTCTCATGGAAAGTATTTCTTTACATTAACTAGATCGAGTTTAAACATGGAAAGTTTATGCGGAGACAAGAATGAAAATCTATCTGACAATTTGCGCATGCACAATAACTTCTCATACAAAAACCTTAAATGAAAATGTCAAATTAGATTAATTACCAATAAATGCAATTAAAAGTAACTTTTATCTTAAATAAAGTATTTTACCTAATGTATATGCTGATGATAGTAGCACTCAGCTTCTTATGATTGAGAAGTTCATATATATGCTCTTTATCAAGTAATTCTTCATACTCATCTCCGAAAATAGCTTTCTCCATGCTTATGATACATGAATCATTGCTGTCCATATTCATTTTTTCTTGTATATCAAGACACGATCCAAATCGAGCTAGGCGTGGATGACTTATTTTAGGAGCAACAACTAATTTTCCACGATCTAGTTTTTGAATTTCGGCAGCTTTATTACAATATAGTTTTTGATGTTTTCCAGATTTATTTTTATCACGAACATGCAGCTGTGGTGCGGCTTTATTCTGGCAGGTTTGTTGTGCCGGTGGTTTTGTTTGAATCTAAAAAAATGAGGATAATCAGTTTGTTAGTTAATTGAATCTGAAAAAATGAGGCTAATCTGAAAAAATGTCAAACCTTTTCTGGTGACGTGACTAACTCGTTGCGGGGAATCTTCTTATCATTCCCTTTAGACTTTGTATGAATCTAAATAAATTTGAAATTAAAGTCAACAGTGGAAAAAATCAGCAATTAAATATAATCAATCATAATCATATATCGTGCAATTAAATATACATATCAGTTAAACTTACCTTATCAAGGCCAACAAGATATTTGGGCCATGCCACGTAACTACCTATTGTTTCTCCCAAATACTTCATATCTCCATCGTTGTCCGGTATAGGCAACAGTGCATTTGGTTAAAAAGCAATCACGGGTGATACTTTGACATGGTTGGCAGGGATCGGTGTGTTGTGCAATACTTCTCCCAAGGTATTGTACAATGTTCCTTTTCCAACCATGCGATGAGTAGGGGAGGATAAATACAGCACGCAAGTAGAGACACCCTAAATCAATGGTTAATACATAAGTATGTGAAACAATTAGGTTCAATGAATTTCTTATTTTATTAAGAAATTAATTACCTCTGGAAGACTTTTAAGACCAGTGTTGCAACTAGAGTTTTCACTCTCCATTTGTATTTCACGTTGGAGCTCTGGAAGTTGCTTTTCTTTATTCGTCTTCACCAAGAATGCCACTTGCTCTGTTAGGATTTTCAGCTTCTCTAGTACTTCCTCATTAGTTGGATTTGTGCGCTTCTCTTGTGAAAAATAGCTTTTTGGAGTTACACCAAATCCTTTACCGCTCACACGACCAGAATATTCAGGAACATCAAATACTTTATCAAGTATGTCTCTGCAACTAACTTATTTATTGTCCTCTTGATTTTCAGAACTTTGTTCTAGATTCTCCTAAAATACATGTAGGATTAAAAAGATAAGTTCAATATCATTTTTAAAATACAATATTAAAAAATATTTAAGTGATAATATACTTACACAAAGTTGTATCACTTTTTGAACATTTTCATTATCAACAATTCCATCTTTATTCACACGAGCCTCCTTCCACAAAATATGACGACCCAATGGTTGATCAGATTGCTTCTCTTGTAGCTATTCATTAAGACATAAACAAAAGCTATTCGTTAAAATCATAAACAAAATATTAGTTAGAAACTATAGTTTATAATGTACCACATTATATAAAAGTGATATTTACTTACATTTTTTTGCTCTAAACGTGCATACCCCATACGAGATTTTTTGTAGGGATGCGTTGAATTTTTGGCCCTCTCGCGATTTTCTGTACTTATATTATATATAAAAAAATAACAATCGTGTAAAAATTTAAAATACGCTATGAATATGAATAATAAAACACAAATGCTGATAAATTAATCACTTGCCACAAACGCGGGGTCTGCACATTTAGCTACAAAAGCGCTCAATTCTTCATTTGATATATAGTGTTTATATATTTTTGGAGCTTCAACATTCACATTTCCATCACGATCTCTTAAGTAGCAATTTGACAGATGATATCTAAATCCCCTGTGTATTTCTCCGGCAACTCTAAGCACGTAATTTTTTCTCACCTCATCAACATCAAAAGCCGACTGCAAACCAAATAAAGATATAGTTTCAGTAAAAGTATTTTAATGGAAAAAATTATAAGTAACAAAAAAGTGGAGTAAAAAAGTTACTTGTATATCATTCCACAATATATCTCTTGCATCCTTCAAAGCTTTATCTCTCCAATCGTCAATTGTAATTGGGATATTCTGACGAACAACTGCACCAATATAACTTACCATCATGGAACTGTTGGGTTCAATTGGCTGGCCACTTTCATTCCATCCCACCTAATAAACTCATAGAGTAAGTACATGCTTTCAAAAAAGATAAAAAATTAGCATCAAACAAAGTATAGTATACCTCAAATTTAATGCCATTACTTCTTGCTTTGATGACCTTTTGCATAATGGCTGCACCACATTTAACTTCGTTTTCATAAGTCTTAGAGTTGACAACTTCCTCATTTTGATGATCTAAATCATTGTTGGAATCCATTTATCAACAACAAGTTCAAGAAGGAACAGTGAGAAGAGTGCGCAGAAATACGAATGGTTCGTAGGACAGTAGGGTTCGCAGAAATATGTAATGAGGGTTCGTATGGAGTACGTAATGTTCATAGGCATAGTAACGAAGATGGATATGGTTCGAAATGGAGATGGTTCGCAATAGGGTTCATAGGGACAGTAGGGTTCACAATGAAAAGGACAATGAAGAGGAGGAGGTTTCACAATGCCAAAAGTTCGTAGGGAAGATTACGAACTGAAGAGGAAACTGAAGCGGTATACTATTATCAAGTTATATATAAAACCCTATTACGACGCTTTTTTGAAAGAGCGCTGTAAAAGACCTCCTTATTTTATTTTTTAAAAGCCTATTACAGCGCTTTTTTAGAAGCCTTTTAAAGTGCTTGTCCAAAAGCGCTGTAAACGACCTCCTTATTTTATTTTTTTAAAAGCCTTTTACAACGCTCTCCAAAAAGCTCTTTAAAAGACCTCATTATTTTATTATGTGCAAGCGCTATGTGACCCTTTTACAGCGCTTATGGAACAAGCGCTTTAAAAGACCTCCTTATTTTATTTTATTAAAAGCCTTTTACAGCGCTTGTCCAAAAAGCACTTTAAAAGACCTCTTTGTTTTATTATGTGCAAGCACTATGTGACTATTTTACAGCGCTTATAGAACAAGCGCTTTAAGAGACCTCCTTATTTTTTTTAAAGGCTTTTAATAGCGCTTATTGATAGAAGCGCTATAAAATTACAAGTTTATGTTCAGTTCAGTTTAAGTTAAATATGTTAAATTACAATATAAGTTTTTTGTTTTATTATGTGCAAGCACTATGTGACTATTTTACAGCGCTTTAAGAGACCTCCTTATTTTTTTTTAAAGGCTTTTTATAGCGCTTATTGACAAAAGCGCTGTAAAATTACAAGTTTATATTCAGTTCAGTTCAAGTTAAATATGTTAAATTACAATATAAGTTCGGTTTCTATAAAATGCTAAATAATTAGTAAAATACCTATATTTGGATTTTTTTCTTTCAAGTAATTAGTTAAATACCTATATATATATATATATATATATATATATATCAATGCTAAATTACATGATCAGCTCATATTGGGATCAGTTCAAGTTCAAGAAAAAAGCTCAGTACTCAAACAAAGCTTTTTCAAGTTCAAGTTCAATATAAGTAGAAAATCAATTTTGGCAGGTCAAACACTTAAATTACATGAACTTAGTATAAAACACTAAGATCAAGCTAAATATAAGCAGAAAATAAGTATAAGCAGAAAATCAAGTACAGTTCAAGCTAAATACTAAAATGCTCAATTCTGGCAGATCAAACAATTAAATTACATGAACTCAGTTCAAATTACATGGCTTATATAAAACAATTAAACACATTAAGATGCCCTCCTTGTCCTGTCCCTTAACGATACGAAACGATGGATTAATCCAAATTCCCTCATCATGATCATCTCTAAGATATAAACCATCATCAGTTGAATCAATTTCATGTGGTTGTGATGTTGCAAAGAAAAGATCATTACCAACATCTTCATCATTATTGTTATTATCACTTATTTTATTGGTCGATAGGACAACAGACCATTTATCATCAGCAGGATCAGTGACATAAGACACTTGTTGAGCTTGCGACGCTAAAATAAAAGGCTCATCTTTGTATCCCACCCTATTAAAATCGACAAGCAAGAACCCTGATTCATCAATCCGAATGCCATTATTATTATCGATCCATTGCAAACAAATATGGGAACACGAAACATTGTGTAGTCTAACTCCCATATGCGCTCGATAACCCCAAAATATGATAATTTTGCATATATTAGGTTTTTGTCTTTTGCACTTGAGATATGCATCACTTCAGCTACGAGAGTGACTCCGCTATTTTGCATAGTGGTTTGATCATCTTGTTCTTTGGTATAAAATGTGAAGCCGTTAATTACATAACCGGTGTAAGAAAAGACATGTAAACTTGGACCATTTGCTAGCCACCTCAATCTCTGTGAAATTGATTCGGGGTCTATATCAAACTTTGAGTTAATGTGATTTTTTAACCATGTTATAAAACATCGATTGTGCTCTCGAGTTATCCAATTTTGATTCTTATTCATGTTCAAACTAGATAACTGATCCATGTGTATTGTAACATATGATTGAACCTCATCATCATTGTGCAAAACATATAATTGTGCCTGCTCCCATTCTATCCTTGATATAGTCATTACTCTCTTTCCAATTATCCCTTATCCTGATATTCTTCCCGAATGACGAGACATGGGAAGCCCTATGCATTCAACATTGGACAGATATTGAGTACAAAATTCAGCAGCTTCTTCGATTATGTACTGTTCAGCAATACAACCTTTTGGTCGACTTCTACTTTTTACGTACCCTTTTAATATTTCCTTATATCGTTCTATCGGGTACATCCATCTCATATAAGTTGGCCCACAAAGTTGTGTCTCCTTAACAAGATGAACAGTAAGGTGAACCATTATATCAAAAAACGAGGGTGGGAAATACATTTCAAGCTCACACAAAGTAACAACAATTTCCTTTTGCAATGTCGGTAATTTCTGAGGATCGATCACTTTACTACAAATTTCCATGAAGGAAAAACATAATTTAGTTATGGCTCGTCGAATATTTTCAAGTAAAATGGAACGTATACCTATTGGTAGCAAATGCTCCATTAGAACATGACAACCATGAGTCTTCAAACCTTTTAACTTGAGGCCTTTCATACAAACTAAATTTTTAATGTTTGAAGAGTATCCTTCTGGAACTTTAACTTCGTGTAGAAATTTACATAAAACAATTTTTTCCTTTCTAGATAGAGTATGAGCGGCTGGAGGTATATATGTGTGATTTTCTTTCTTTTCGAGACCCAATTCATTTCTTATTCCCATATCGACCAAGTCCAGTCTTGCATTGATGCCATCCTTAGACTTTTCTGGAACATTGAGTAACGTACCAATAACACTATCAAATACATTTTTTTCAATATGCATCACATCGAGGAAATGTCTTATATACAATGACTTCCAATATGGCAATTCGAAGAAAATTGACTTTTTCTTCCACCCAGTTTTGACCAGCTCTCCAGCAAAAAGGTTTGCCAAATTTATTGGTCAAACCTTGTACTTTTTCAAGTATTTGATATCCAGTCGGTGCTAAAGGAGCTTTATCTTCCTCTGATTTTCCATTGAATGCATTTCTCCACCCACGATATTGATGACTATAAGGAAAAAATCTATGATATCCAACAAATACATCAGTATTAGGTGCTGGTGGAGAAATGCAAAAAGGTGGAGATCATGAAACGGGGCCGCCTGAACAAAGGTGCTATTGGTGGACCGGCGAGACCTCAGGTAGAAATCAACCACAACCTTATCATTTAATTATGGGGTTATGTCTCTAAATATAACATTTGAACAGGGAATTGGTGACCAACAAAATAGAGGCAGACAGTTTCAACAGCAAAAGCCTTATGCCCGCCCACAAGGGATTGCTAGAGATCGACCAGGTCCCCAAAACGTGGGAGATCAGAGGCCTCAGAATCCAACACAGAACCCAATGCGTACTATTCGATGCTATCATTGTGGACAGGAGGGACATAGGATAAGTGAGTGTCCCGGAAGAACCATAATATGTTATGCCTGTCAGAAACCAGGCCATCTTGCAAAAGATTGTCAGGAGAAGGACACTGCTGACAATAAGGATGTTGTCAACAACAAGGATGTTGCACGCCCTACTGCTTGAGGACGTGTTTATCATATTAGTGGAGAAGAAGCACCATCTTCCTCAGAAGTTATTCGGGGTGAGTGTTTAATTGTTGGAAAGATACTTTCTGTGATATACGATTCTGGAGCGACACACTCGTTCATTTCATTAGATTGGGTGGACTCGCTCCAACTTGCTGTCACTACTTTACCCTTCGATTTACTGGTTACCCTTCCCTCTACTGAACCAATAAAATGTAATTCGGCGTGCTTGCAATGCCCACTGACTGTGTTTAAAATGAATTTTAAGGTCGAATTAATTTGTATTCCCTTGAAACATCTTGGAGTAATTTTGGGAATTGATTGGTTGTCTAACAACTATGTCATGTTAGATTGCGCCCGACGGAATGTGATATTTCTAGATCCTAACATTTCGAAGTTCCTTTCGGCTAACAGATTGAAGTTTTCTCTGAAGGTAGGAGTTCAAAAATATGTGTTTCTCAACTCCATCAGTATGACCCAAGAGGTTGTTGTCGATGAGATCCCAGTGGTGAAGGATTTCTCTGAAGTTTTCCCACCAGACGTACCAGGATTACCACCAGTCCGCGACGTCGAATTTTCTATCAATGTCATTCCAGGTACTGGACCCATCTCTATCGCTCCTTACAGAATGGCCCCCTTAGAGCTATTAGAACTAAAGAACCAATTGGAAGACCTTTTGTCTAAGAAATTCATTCGGCCTAGTGTGTCACCATGGGGAGCCCCCGTGTTATTGGTCAAGAAGAACGATAGAAAGTCGAGACTGTGCGTTGATTACCGACAACTCAACAAGGTCACAATAAAAAACAGATACCCCTTACCCCGCATGGATGATTTAATGGACCAACTCAGAGGGGCAGAGGTGTTTGCTAAGATTGATCTAAAGTCAGGGTACCATCAGATTCGGGTGAAAGAAGATGATATATCCAAGACGGCCTTCAGAACGCGTTATGGGCATTATGAGTACTTGGTGATGCCTTTCGGAGTGACCAATACGCCGGCTATCTTCATGGATTATATGAATCGTATCTTCCGTCCATTCTTAGACAAGTTAGTGGTGATCTTTATTGATGACATATTGATCTATTCCAAGATCTGAGAAGAACACGAGGAACATTTGTGTCAAGCTCTACAAGTACTGAAGGAGCAACAACTATATGCCAATCTAGGGAAATGTGAATTTTGGTTGAAAGAAGTGAAGTTCTTGGGACATGTAATTTCTAAGAAAGGGATTGCTATCGACCCATCCAAGGTAGAAGCCGTGATGGCATGGAAACAACCGCAGACAATCACAGAGATTAGAAGTTTTCTGGGTTTGGCCGAGTACTATAGGAGATTTATTGAGGGATTTGCCAAGATTGCTTCTCCATTGACACACCTTACGAAGAAGAACTATATTTATGCGTGGACTGAGGTGTGTGAGAAAAGTTTCCAACTGATGAAGGAAAAGCTAACTACATCCCCAGTGTTACTGTTGCCACAACCAGAAGAGCCTTACGAAGTTTATTGTGATGCTTCCTATCAGGGTTTGGGTTGTGTTTTGATGTAGAACAAACGAGTAATGGCCAATGCGTCAAGGCAATTGAAGGTGCATGAAAAGAATTATCCCACTCATGACTTGGAGTTAGCGGCAATTGTCTTCGCATTGAAAATTTGGAGACATTATCTATATGGGTGTAGTTTTGATGTATTTAGTGACCATAAGAGTTTGAAATACTTGTTTGATCAAAACGAACTTAACATTAGGCAGAGAAGATGGATGGAGTTCATTAAAGATTATGATTTCACGTTGCATTACCATCCAGGGAAAGCAAACGTGGTGGCTTACTTCCTAAGCAAGAAGCGAGGTCATCTCTCGTTTGTAACAATGAAGGGGTTGGAGTGGTTAGAGAAGTTTCGTGACTTGTATCTTAAGTTGGATTCCCCATTGGGGAAAGTGAAATGTGGAATGATCACTATAGATAGTGAACTGATGAATGAGATTAAAGTTCTCCAAGTTACAGACGTGTTGACTCAAGAGAAAAGGAAGTTGATCGAGGTCGGGAAGGCACTTGAATTTGAGGTGGGCCTAGACGAAATTTTAGATGTAATGGACGTGTTTGTATACCCGAAAATATAAAATTGAGGAAGACTATCTTGGATGAGGCCCATAAAAGCAAGTTGAGTATTCATCCTGGTACCACCAAAATGTATAAAGTCCTTAAGCAAAAAGTTCTGGTGGTCGGGAATGAAGAAACAGGTAGTAGAATATGTGGCTTCATGTTTGACTTGTCATGAAGCCAAGGTAGAGCATCAGAAACCAGGGGGACTACTAAGGTCATTAGATATACCAGTATGGAAATGGGATAGTATATCCATGGATTTCGTGATAGCATTGCCTAAGACTCAGCGGAAGTTTGACTCCATTTGGGTGATTGTCGACAGGTTGACCAAATCTGCCTATTTCATACCCGTGAGGAATACTTATGATGTGACTAAGCTTGTAGAGATCTACATTGCCGAGATTGTTGAACTACATGGGGTACCCTCCAACATTGTGTCAGATAGAGATCCGAAGTTCATTTCTCGTTTGTGGGGAGCATTACATGAGGCATTGGGTACTAAGTTGAGATTGAGTTCAGCCTATCACCCTCAAACCGATGGACAAACAGAAAGGACTATTCAGACATTGGAGGATTTACTGAGAGTGTGTGTGTTGGATGAGCGAGGAAGTTGGGATAATATGTTGTCTCTCGTTGAGTTCACCTATAACAACAGTTATCATGCGAGCATTGGGATGACACCATACGAGGCTCTATATGAGCGTAAGTGCCAAACTCCCTTGTGTTGGTATCAGGATGGTGAGAACCTAATTGTGGGGCCAAAATCGATACAGCAAACCACATATAACGTTCTTCTGATCCAAGAAAGGGTGAAGACAACACAAAGCAGACAAAAGAGTTATGCCGACTAACGGAGGAAACCGTTGGAGTTTCAAGAGGGTGAACATGTATTTTTGAGAGTGACGGCTACTACTGGAGTTGGTAGGGCACTAAAGTCTAAGAAGCTCACTCCTAAATTCATTGGCCCATTTCAGATCCTCCGATGTGTAGGTCTCGTAGCTTACCAGATTTCCTTGCCTCTGAGTCTGGCCAAACTGCACAACGTATTCCATGTGTCACAACTATGGAAGTACATGGTTGATCCTTCTCATATTATCACGCCAGATGATATTCCGTTGAAGGAGAACCTTTCCTTTGTAATTCCACCACTACGCATTGGAGATAAGACTACTAAACTCCTACGAGGTAAGGAGGTCGCCTTGGTCAAGGTGGTTTGGGACCAAACGACTGGAGATACAACTTGGGAATTAGAGGAAAAGATGAGAGAACTCTACCCTAATCGGTTTATGTCTATCTAATTTCGAGGACGAAACTATTTTTAAGGGGGTGCGTATTTTAACATCTTCTAAATTTATTATTTAAAAACAATTAGAACCTATCAATATTATTCAATATTAAATTATGCGTGATAATTATTTGTCTTGTTTGATTTTTTTGTAGTTGATAAAATTATTAATAAAAATTATTTAATCAATGGGGAGTTTAAAAATTAAAATGTTGAAAAACATATTTAACTCTATTATTAATTTTTTTCGCATTCTAATTTTTAAACATCAAATAGACAATGACAAATGAAATATAAGGTTGGCTTTATAGCTTAGAGTGTCGCTTTAAGCTACCCAAATTTTATATGGATTGAACAACGTCCCTTTGTTTTTGGGGCACGATTTCAATTGATTTGGCTTATTAATGAAGTTTTTTTCTTGTCAAAAAAAAAAACTAAGAGTATTGATGAATGCATTCATTTTCTCTCTATCACAAAGATTCATTTGAAATTTTTGATCTTTTTATTATCGAGTTAAAATAAACATATATTTAAATAAATAAAAAAACATAAAATATCTTTATAAATTAAATAGACCTTGAAAATTTGAAATTGTCTAGTTTTTCATATGAAAGAATGAAACAATAATCAAAGAATAAATCCTTCTTGATTTAATTATATTTGTCATCTTTTACTAGAGGTTTTGACGCTTGAAATTCACGGGTTCTATAAATTTTAAATTTTTAGTAATAATATATATATATATATATATAAAATGGATGAAAGTTTTTTTTTATTGTTGAAAATTATAAGGTTTACAAATTCCACTTAGATGGGTCCCTCCTTTATTTGATAGTGTTGAGCATGTTTATGGTGTGCGATCGCACAAGACACAAATTTATAGGGCCTTTAATTATTTTAATTCAGTAAAACAATGTAGTATAAAAAATTATTTTGAAAAAAATATTAAAGTAAGAGTGGTTCAATCTTTTTTTTCTTTTCTAAACTTTAGGTTCAAAATTCTAAATTTATAAATTATTGGGCCTTTATGGTTAAATATACACAAAAAATTATGGTATTTTTTTATATCTTTATACTAAAATTAGAACCCTAGAAAATAAAAATATTTTATCTTTTTCAGTTCTCCTACTTCTGTAATCTTGTTATTCTTTGGGTCCTCAAATTTGTGAAGAAGAACAAAAAAATTCAAATTGTTTTCTATAAGAATCTCTTTTACCAACAATTGTTGGTCAATAGTCTCATCTAAAAAACATTTCTCTTTTGTTGAGATGATTGCTGAGCAATATCTTGTCATGCAAAAAAAGGTTGATCGCATTAAATATAATGAAATTTATTATTATTATCTTAATTATAAAATCCAAGATGAATTAATTAATATATATCACAAAAACATAAGGAATTAATTAACATTACATCAAACATAATAAAATTCATTAACATTATAAGATTTATAAAAAGAATAAGAATTTTTATAAAAAAATCAAACACCAAGTTTAAACTTTGCACAAAGCACCCACATTCTCATAGACGGTCCTACTCTCCTTTATAAAGGATTAAAATTACAATCATAAAATTTCAATGATTGTGACATTGTGACATTTAACAATATAATTCATTAAATTTGGAGTAGACTCATATCAATATAATATAAAATATATAAAAACACAATAATCACATGAAAATTCAATAATCAAGCTTATACAAACAATCCAATGAAGTTTAAATTAAAATAAATTAAAAATATTAAAATACAGACATTTAAATTAGCAAACCTTTGCAAAAAAACCAACAAAGACTATTTAAAAATAAATAAAAATGTTAAATTATATATATTAAGTATTTTCAAAGTAATATAAAATTTGTGTTCATTTTTTTGTAGTACTCGGATACATATTTTATTTCATTAATACAAAGAAAATATTTGTCTATAGAAATTGCTCATGAAAATAAATACATTCATTTCAAAATATTAAACTTATAGATTTAATGAAATATAAATTAGAGCATAGTTTCAATTAACAACAAATAATTAAAATCAAGTAGTGATTCCTTATCATTACCAACATTATTTCGTGTTTTTGTCGTAAAAAATAATATTTTGAGTTTATTCATTATATACAGTCTCCA
>JBBPBP010009777.1:9380942-9396820 GCA_037974735.1 Cicer chorassanicum | reverse complement strand
GTGACATAACACCTCTAATTAAAAATTAGTTATCGAAAGTTTAAGTGAAAATGAGACATGAAACATAAAATATATGAAATAATAGTTCGTTCAATTAGTCAAAAAAAGAATAAAGAAATAATAGTGCTCATGATAAAAAGTAAAATAAAAATAAAAATAATAATCATATAAAAATCAATGCTTACAAATATATCTCAAATCAATGATTGCAAAATATATATTCTATTTTTTTTCGGAAGTAAGTATTCTATAATGATTGAATGTTTAAAACAAAACAAAATGAATACAAACAATCACTCATTTTTTTAATAATATTTTTAGAGTCAAAATCACTCATTTTATTTAAATCTTTTTAATTGTGTATACAAACACTAACTCATCATTTTTGAATCATATTATTTAGAGTGAAAATCATTCATTTTATTATAAACTTTTGAATTGTTTCTATTCCATTTATTTTTTTGTTATACAACCACTATTCTTATAAACTAAGAAACTTACAAATTTGAAACATTTTTTCCGATCAGGTTGATACATTTATACACCATAAATATTACCTTTAAACTTTTTAAAAAACTTATACTGAAAGAATATTTTACAAATTTACACCCGCGCAACGTGCGGGTTATATTCTAGTTTGTTTTATTTTTAAAACAAAGAGATCAAAATCAACTAAGGACCCGTTTGATGGACCGGATAGGATAGGCACAGAATAGGATAAGCAGCAAAGGATAGAGACATGATAGGATAGGGGTAGGATAAAGAGTTATCATATCCTGTGTTTGATGTGCACATGATAACAAACTTGATAAAATTAGTTTATCCTATTCAGTGTTTGATACACAACAGATAACAAGATGATATGATTTATATTTTGATAAAATGACAAATTTGTCCTTATAATCTATTTAATTTTTTTTCTTTTAAAATAACATTCATATAATTTTCTATAAACAAACAAAAATGCTAAAAAATGTAAATAATTTATGAAGTAATTTTATATACTTGAAAAATTATGATTTCTCTATCTATCACAATTGAAGAATGACTTAGAGTTTGTTTGATTCAAATCCCCAAAACTCTATTTTAGTATTTTAAAATTGAAAACCTAAACAATTTGTTTGGATTACTTGTTTTTAAAAACTATTTTGTAAAACTATTTTTAATATTATACTTTTTAAAATTAAAAAAGCAAAACAGATAAATGGTGTTTTACTTTTTATTTTTCAGTTTTTTTAATTCTCTAGTCAAAGACTGTTTTAAAAAATTAAAGTCAGCAAACAAATTTTTTTAAATTTTCTTTTTAAAAAAAAAATTTTTAAATTTATTTATAAACTAGTTTTCAAAAACTAAAAAGTAAAACACAATCAAACAAGCCCTTACTATCGTAGCATTAGAAAATAATTATTATTTTTCATCAATTTTTTTATATTGTTATAGAATAAAATAAATAAGAAAACAATCAAAAACATCTATATATATATATATATATATATATATGAAAAAAAGAAATCAATCTAAATTCACCGAACAGAAATTATGGCAAATATGAAGAAAAAAAATATGGAAGAGTGCCACAGGTAAGGATGACTTGTTGAGATTAAAAGAAGAGAGAAACGGGAACAATGATATCCGGTCAAGAACGGATTATTTTAACCCAAGTATAACAAAATGCGGCTGCAACCTGATTATTTAAAAAATTTGATTACCTTATCATATCCGATTGCTGCATCAAACAAATGATTGGGGAGAGATAGGATACGTATATTTTTTTTTGTAAGATATGTATATCAGTTAGAATTCGTAAAAGAATCTCACATTCCCGTAATTAAAATATTAGTAGTCGTTTGATCAATATAGATAGATTAAAAACATATAAAGTTTAATTTTCATTTTATAATTTAAAATACCGAACTTAAATATGGATCGTCCGATCTCAATTTTATAGACTATATGAATGCAAAAATCCTAAAACATATCAAGAATCAATTCTTTTTAGTTCTCGTGTCGAATAAAATCATAATGGACGACAAAACTCTTCCTCAAAAATTTTAACGTTGTTGCATTTTTAAAAATAGTTTCGAACTCAAAATCTCTTATTAAACTGAAAGAGTCCGGAACTATCTCATCCAAACATTTTTGGTGATTTCTCTCTCTTGAGATCTCTATATATTTCCATCAAATCCAGCGATCCTCATTCACTTCACACGCACGTAAGTCATAGCTTCTACAATATTTTCTGTAAGATGGCTTATTTTAAGAAGGTTATATTGAACCTGGCTTTGCTATTTGTGATTCTTTTGTTAATAAAAGTGGCAGCAACGGCAGGGGTACCACTATCGACGATTGAGCCTCACAAAGCATGTAAGTAACTTGACATATATCTCTTTTTGGAAGAAATAGTTAATTTATGTACCTATTTTATTTTAATAATAATAAAAAAAATTGCATCTAATGATCCATATGAGAATTTCGTATCTCTATCAACGAGATTGAGTTGAGTAGAAATAGTTAAATCCTTAACATAACAAATTAAGATTTGAATTTCAATTGAAAGAATTATTTATATTTAGTATTTGACAGACCATGAATAAGATTTTTTTCACACAATTTGTTAATACTAATAGTTAAAAAACTTCCCAGTATCACAATACTTGTGAATTAATTCCCAGTGAGATCTGAGAACGAGTTATTCAAATTTCAATTTGTTTCTTAGAAAAACTATTTTCATGATTTATTTTTAGATATATATCCATGAAAAAATATGAGTACCGGAATTTGTAAAAAAATTATGAAAAAGTTAATTCTGAAAAATTAATACAAAAATGTCAAATAATTGATTGTTAGATATTATATCAAATAAAATTTTAGGGTACTAAAGTTTGTGTTTGGCAATTTCATAGATGGACGCGTACTTTATATTGTTGATGATGTTACCCACGGCCACAACTTTTTTAGTTCTCCTCCTCCTCATCCATGATGGTGATGATGATCCAAATCTCCATAATTAATTATCACATGATGGCAAAACGCAAGTTACCAACGAATGCAAAAGAGAAAAAGAAAGACCCAAGCAAAACTTAATGTCGATTATTGGATATTCACATTGTTTAGAACTACCATTTTGTAAAGATGTTATTGATCTTATTAATAAATTAATAACTTAAGCGGTTAAACACACATTACTCTAATTTATAGTTTTTAGTTGCACTTTTTACCTTAATTTGTAAAAAAAATAAATATAAAATTACACATTTTATTATATAATTTAACATTCTTTATTGGTAATTTTAACATGCACTTTGATCTACAGTGGACTAGTTTTAAAAATATTTAAAACTTCAATAACATGCGTCGTCACTTAGATGTACGTCTTCATTTTTATGAATGAGAGAGTGACTTAAATAATATCAGTTCGATAAAAATAAGAAAAAACAAATATATTTTTTTGTATTGAATCGACATCAAACGAGTCACTGTCTTATTCATAAAGACAAGGAGGACCACATGCTATTATTTTTTAAGAGTATTGTTGATCATCGTTAAAATTTAAGATAATTTTTAAGTACTGGTGCACGGTGGATCACTTATAAATGTAGTTCACCAAAGAACTCACCTTCTTTGTTATATGTTTACTTAGAATTTGGATTGGATATAACTCAACCCTACAAAATCAGTTATGCCTAGGACATGACATGTTGGATTTTGGGTTGGACTATCTCAATCCTATAAAACTAGTTACACCTTGGACTAGACATCTAGAGTGTGATTAAACACATTTTCAAGTCATATCTCATCCAATGAAGGACTCTTAACACCCGCCCTTACGTCAAGCAATAGACATCAGGAGCATGGCCTGAATGGCCTGGTAGCGGTGACTTGATGGCTAATAGTAGGTAGCCCAATAAATCTTGGATATACTCAGATACCAACTTAATTAGAGTTTGGATTGGACCTAACTCAACTCTATAAAACTGACTTATAAGGTGGAGATTGCACTCATTTTTAAACACATGTTCAGACTACAACTCATCTAATGTGGGACTCTTAACATCGTGCTTATACCCTTGATATATTTAGAGAAAACATTCAGTAGTGGTGTAATCTATCTATTCTTTTTTGTTTTACAGTTATTCTATCTATGTTGTTTGGTTAAAGGGTGAGTAGATAGTCCTATGTCGACTATATAATGTGATAAATGTTGGATATATGAGAGTGAGACTAATATACTCAATACCCTAAAGGTTTTGAGTGGATATGTAGTGCATAAATCTCTTGATGGTCCTAGTCATTAGCTTGATGTTGCTTTTGGTAGTCCCTTTTATAACAAGTGGCACCAAGACATTATTCCGCTTGGTGGGAATGGGAGTGAGATCCTCGTGTATTGGATCATTTTTATTGAAAATATGGCTGGTGCATCATGTAGTCAAGAGGTTTATTTTGTTGGCTATAACAATGGTGCAAGTAAAATATGTGAGAGAGTCACACTTGTTGATAAGAATATAATAAGCGAGAACACTGGTGAGAATTTAATAAGCAAGAGCATTTGTACGACCAAACTTTGTTTGTTGCTTGTTTTGTGTATTTTTTCTTGAATTAAAGTGGACTAGAACAAAACTAGAAGATGGTGTGAGTATACGTCTCTTTGATGTAACTACGTGATCTCAATAATCGTGCACACCTTAGATATTTTTGAAAAGTTAAAAAATACATAACATAGAAAAATCGAAAAACATGCACCATGAAAAATGTCGAAAGCTGCATTTAAAAATCAATTTTCTGGACCATGACATGAATTACGCATGTGCACGATTCGAATCATCCTATAAAAAAACATTCGGAATGGTTCAGAATAATATTTTCTAGACCCTGATTCGAATTATGATTCAAATCATGTATGTAAAATTAGGCTTATTCCAATCACCCTTGATATGATTCAAATCACCATATCGTTTTTGGCAATTTTAATGCATTAGAAAGTGGTTTTTCATGTTATACTTTAAATATTCTTCACCTACCTCCATTCTAAGATAATCATTTTATAAAACTCAAAATTCATGTTTTCAAAGACCTCTTTGAAAACTCTCAGTTAACCTTTAGTATTTGTGAGATTCTTAGCTAGGTTGAGTTTTGTAATTTTTAGTGTTCAATTTATTGTGAGTTTGAGTGATAAGGTTTCATCATCTACAATGAAAATCTGACGTGGTAGTTAATATTATAACTTAAGTTTATATTTAGTCGCTTATGTTTATTTTAGGTTTCATTTTGGTACCTAATGTTTTAAAAGTTACAAGTTGATCACTTACATTAATCCCCTATATATTGAATATATTATGCATATAAATATACATAAATTAATTTAAAAGTAATTTGAGATTTATCTAATGTTTTTAGAGTTTAATGGGCATGCATTATCATTGACTAACAACGCAAGTCTGAAGAGTGAAAAACACAAGAAAGAGAGTTTGAATTGTGTTTTTAAGTTTTTTTAAAAACTTTTGATAAGCCGGATGATAATATAAAAATTTGATAAAGCAAAATTAAACAAAGAGATAAAAAAAGGAAACACAAGCCAATCTATTATCTATTATCTATCTATTATAATAATTAAAACAGAAACCTCCAAATTCTTCATCTATGCCACATCCTCCAATATTTGCCAACTCACCAAAATTCTAATGTGACACATTCCAAATTCATCTTCTATTCCATTATGTTTCGTTTCTTCAATATATAACGCAAACCTTTTTCACTTGCCCAAGTACAATTATTTCATATATTATATAATTTCAGCTTTAATTGATCACTCAATGACTCATCAATACACTTAAAAAGCTCTAATTACTCATCCAAACTTTCATTTCAATAACTCATGCAAAAAAATACAAACCATCAAATATCTTCAAATCATCACAATGAATAATTTTGGGGTTCTTTTTTAATTATTATAATAGATGTTCAAGTTCATATATCAATATTATTGCATAGGAAATAAGTTTTTTTTCTCTATGTTGATTGTGTCTCCCATAACATTTTTTCTTTTTATAATTAAAAAAACACAAATCATAATTGAAACAACAAAAAAATGAATAATATTAAATATTTGGAAATAAATAACTTCTAACTAGTTCATTATTCACTCGAAACTTTCTATGTCTTAAACATTCACAAACTTTTCTAGCCTATAATTTTTTTTAACCACTCTTGAAGTTTCTTGACCGTGTCAAATAATTATTTGAAAATTTCAAGGCACACACGAATGAATTGTTTCAATATTTTGGATTTAACAAACTATCACTCTCGAATGAATGTTATATTATATCACAAAGCAAATAATATTATTTAGTGCATGTTTAGATCGACAGTGAGATTGACAGAATTACGACGAACATATAAAATTGAAAACCTGAAAAAGTACATATATTTATAAATCTAATGTTTTAAAACTAATATAAATTATATAAAATGAAAAAATATTATAGCTAAATGTATAACTTTAAAAATAAAGAAATACATCACTATTTAACAAATATATTATTAGATGAACCACTTCAATGAAATCAAAAAATTTGAATAAATCAATTCCACATTTAAATATATTTTGCATGAATTGTATTAGTCAACAATGTTTTACTTTTTCTTTTACTAAGATAAACCTAGCTTATATATAATTATTCAAAAATATATTTACCATTGAGAACATAAACTCTTGAGTCTATTATAATAATTAAAACAAAAGCTCAAAATTCTTCATCTATGCCACATCCTCCCATATTTTCCAACTCACCAAAATTCTGATGTGGCACATTCCAAATTCATCTTCTATTCCATAATGTTTTGTTTCTTCAATATATAATGAAAACCTTTTTCACTTGCCCAAGTACAATTATTTCATATATTATATAATTTCAGCTTTAATTTATCTCTCAATGACTCATCAATACACTTAAAAAGCTCCAATTAAATATCCAAACTTTCATTTCAATAACTCATACAAAAAAATACAAACCACAAAATATCTTCAAATCATCACAATGAATAATTTTGGGGTTCTGTTTTAATTATTATAATAGATGTTCAAGTTCATATATCAGTATTATTGCATAGGAAATAAGTTTTTTTTTCCTATGTCGATTGTGTCTCCCATAACATTTTTTTCTTTTTATAACTAAAAAAACACAAATCATTATTGAAACAAAAAAAATGAATAATATTAAATATTTGTAAATAAATAACTATAAACTATTTCATTATTCGCTCGAAACTTTCTATGTCTTAAACATTAACAAACTTTTCTTGCCTATATTTTTTTTCAACCACTCTTGAAGTTTCTTGACCGTGTCAAATAATTATTTGAAAATTTCAAGGCACACACGAATGAATTGTTTCAATATTTTGGATTTAACAAACTATCACTCACGAATGAATGTTATAATATATCACAAAGCAAATAATATTATTTAGTGCATGCTTAGATCGACAATGAGATTGACAGAATTACGAAGAACATATAAAATTGAAAACATGAAAAAGTACATATATTTATAAAATTAATGTTTCAAAACTAATATAAATTATATAAAATGAAGAAATATTATAGCTAAATGTATAACTTTAACAATCAAGAAATACATAACTATTTAACAAATATATTATTAGAAGAACCACTTCAATGAAATCAAAAAATTTGAATAGACCAATTCCACATTTAAATATAATTTGCATGAATTGTATTAGTCAACAATGTTTTACTTTTTCTTTTACTAAGGCAAACCTAGCTTATATATAATTATTCAAAAATATATTTACCATTAAGTGTGACACCCTAAACCCCAAAATAATATATAATAATTTATAATAGAATTTTTTAACTTTAATTCACAAAAGGTAAAGCAAATACGTTTTTAAGGGAATAAAAACTTTGATAATTAATTTAAAATATCACGTTTCTCAAAAATTAAAAGGAACACTTTAAACTTTTTCCTCCTATAAAATAGTGCAATCTCCATAAAATTTGATTTAAGTATAATTACTTGATTCAATTCTAAAAACTTACTAGTACTTATATGGTTTTCATACAAAAAGTCGTTTCAAATTAAATGAGTAAAATACAAATTACAACCCTTATTCCCGGTATCACCTATCAGAGCGGGGTTCCTCCCAACTTGAACTTCAAGATTCATTAACCTGTAACAACTGCGATTTCGCAAACGCAGGGCCAAGCCAGTCAAACACAAACAACGAAGGAGGTGAGTTTTGAAATCATGTTAATAGTATAATATAAATAAGGAGAAAACGCAATTAATCATAAATAAACCGTATCATTAGACAAACACTTTTCAAGGAAAAACATAACATTATAAAGTCAAAACTAGGGGAAATCAATACCTTTCACAATAACATCAAATCATCTATGAAATTATCATCGCACACAATACATATTAATCACAACAAACAATCACACAAAAATGCAAAGATATGCATGAGCTTAGACTCTACTTCACAATGTGGTACCATTCTAACTCTGAAGTACTTGGTTAGGAGGCCATGATACTATGCCACCATTCCGGTGGACGGACAATTCAAATTGGCCCTGTCCTCATAGATCCCCTCAACTCAACCCGAGACACATATACGCGACAGTCGAGGTAAACGTGTGTTGCATTGTAGCTCCCGACATTTAGAGTGCTACCTCCAAGTCACCTAGGAATTCCCCACCCGAATACCTCCAAGGTCTAACAATCTTGCCCTAAGGCTCAACAGCAGACCGCTACGATCAGGCTCAATTCAGTTGTACTTCCCCGAAAACGCTAGGCTTGTCAGGCCCTACCTATATGATGACAAAATAATCTCCACTTCACAAATTCTCAATATTTATTTTCTCCCCTCGTTGGCCTATGATACTCCATTAAGATCGTCATCTCAAACACAAATTGAAATCACAATTATTTCATCAGGGGTTATTTCAATATTTTCATCACAAATTCATAACATCACTATTACAAATCACATATCATCATCATTACATAACTCATCAAAAATTTATGAAATCACAATTATTATTCATACATCATCATCATCACATAAAATCATCACAATGCACACATATTTTATTATCACCTCACATAAACTCATCTAATCCAACATATGCACTAAATTCATTCGACATCCAATATCACAATAATGTTAATTATCACACATTTAACAAAAATAAATCAAATATCACAATAATATCAAATAACACACATTCAATGGAATTAAATCAATCAACACCTTATAAATATTTCTATTCCACATTTTAATCTCACAATTCCCATATTTGCACATTAATTAATTTATCACTCAAAGGGCTACTGCCGTACGTAGCAAGCCCCGGATGAATCATTGGGAAATACGGTTTTCCCGTTCATCTCAAAATATATTACACTCATGAATTCAAAATATATCAACAGCGATTGCATATCTTCAATGTACAGCGAGTGAATTCGAATAAATGGCGAGTTCACAAAATCGTCGAGACGTGACTGATAAATTATGCAGAGCATGAAAATAAATGTTAAATAATTAATTTTAATTTTAGGAACAAAAATAGAGTCAAAACGACGAGAGAAAAACTGCAGAAAAGGTCTCACCGACTCGTCGGAGAGCCGTAAGGGTCCGACGTCAACTTCACCGAAAAATGCAAATGAGTAGTGCTTCTTATAGGTTTCGACGAGAGGAATCCAAAAACGATGTCAGTTTTTTGAAACGACAAACGTGGTGATCGGAATCGCCCAAAAACAGCTCGCCCAAGGAAAGAAACGGAGCTGTTTCTGAAGAAACGGAGCAACGATTGATAAAACTGATGCCAAAAATGGATTCAGTGGCCGATTTTGTGTGGGGTAAAGGTTGGGATCGATTCAAAAGGCAAGGATTTGGTGGCAATGAATTTTAGAGAAGAGGAAGAATGGACGTGTTGCCTTCTTTCAAGAAGAAGAGGAAGTCTATCACAATTTTTTTTGTTAACAATTAGGGTTCACACATGGGTCAAACCCACTGGTCTCTTTATTTACTTTTTTTGTTTTATTACTATTATTATTTTTATTTTGCTAAAACAAAATTAATAGTTACTTAATCTCATTTTTCTCATTTTTAATACTTCTCCAAATATCATTTAATTTTCAAAATATTACTAATATTTCATAACTAATATATTATAAATTAGAGTAATTAAAATAATTAACCTTTAAAAAAATACATATTACTAACAATTGAAACTCTCATATTCAAAATAGTCACTATAATTATACTTATTTTTCAAAATACTCATATTAAAATACTACCATCATTAGAGAGTAGTCCAAATCACAAAATAAATAAATATAACATTGCTACTTTATATTAATTACTAAATCATAATAAATATATAAAATCGTAATGCCACAACAGGTATATAAAAATAAAGGAAATCAAACACAATATTATTACTATCCCAAGTATAAATAACTAAAATATGAGATTCTTAGAATTAATTAAAATATAAATATGTGCACATTTAACATTAGTCAAGCATACAAGGGAAGGGAATATCACATTAATTACGAACGTACATATAAGATAATACACGTAAAATCGCATAAAATCTTATTCTTAAAAATATGTACACTAAAATACTATTATTTTTAGCGAAATATCTAAGATAATAAAATATACGATTTATTATTTATATCACTCATTTAGTCAAATTTGTACAAGATTAGCACGTCATAGAAAACACACATATAAAGAAAATTAATCAATATATATTCTAAAATAACTTTAACGCCAAATTAATTATTTAAAATTCTATTTTATTAATAAAATAATTTATTATAAAATTTAGGGTGTTACATTAAGTACATAAACACTTGAGTCTATTATAATAATTAAAATAGAACCTCAATATTCTTCATCTATCCAACATCCTCCCGTATTTGCCAACTCACCAACATTCTGATGTTGCACAATCCATATTCGTCTTCTATTCCATTATGTTTTGTTTCTTCAATATATAATGCAAACCTTTTTCACTTGCCCAAGTACAATTATTTCATATATTATATAATTTCAGCTTTAATTTATCACTCAATGACTCATCAATACACTTAAAAAGCTTTAATTACTCATCAAAACTTTCATTTCAATAACTCATACAAAAAATACAAACCATCAAATAATTTCAAATCATCACAATGAATAATTTTGGGTTTCTGTTTTAATTATTATAATAGATGTTCAAGTTCATATATCAATATTATTGCATAGGAAATAAGTTTTTTTCCCTATGTTGATTGTGTCTCCCATAACATTTTTTCTTTTGATAATGAAAAAAAACACAAATCATAGTTGAAACAAAAAAAAAATGAATAATATTAAATATTTGGAAATAAATAACTTCTAACTATTTCATTATTCACTCGAAACTTTCTATGTCTTAAACATTCATAAACTTTTATTGCCTATAATTTTTTTCAACCACTCTTGAAGTTTCTTTACCGTGTCAAATAATTATTTGAAAATTTCAAGGCACACAAGAATGAATTGTTTCAATATTTTGGATTTAAAAAACTATCACTCACGGATGAATGTTATAATATATCACAAAGCAAATAATATTATTTAGTGCATGCTTAGATCGACAGTGAGATTGACAGAATTACGATGAACATATAAAATTGAAAACGTGAAAAAGTACATATATTTATAAATCTAATGTTTCAAAACTAATATAAATTATATAAAATGAAGAAATATTATAGCTAAATGTATAAGTTTAACAATAAAGAATTACAAAACTATTTAACAAATATATTATTAGAAGAACCACTTCAACGAAATAAAAATATTTGAATAAACCAATTCCACATTTAAATATATTTTGCATGAATTGTATTAGTCAACAATGTTTTACTTTTTCTTTTACTAAAGTAGACCTAACTTATATATAATTATTCAAAAATATATTTATCATTAAGTACATAAACACTTGAGTCTATCTATTATATATATTAAAATAGACACCCACATAAACATTATCTAATCTTGTGACATTTCATTCAAATATTGCCACCTCAACAAAAAATGCTATGTGGCACATCTAAAAGGTTTTTCCTCTTCAATTCTCCTTATTATTCAACTTTCAATTTGCTTTGACACACATTTTACTATTATTATTATTATTATTATTATTATTATTATTATTATTATTATTATTATTATTATTATTATTATTATTATTATTATTACTATTATTATTATTATTATTATTATTATCATTATTATTTAGCATCTAATATTATGCATAACTATTAATGTGTCATGAGTTACAAATTAAAGTATAATCAATATACAATTTTTTTTAGTATACTATTCTACTTCTTCAAACAATATCTACCAATAGTGCCTTGCAATCAAATTATTTTCAAAGAAGTATAGATAGTTGGAAAATTCTTCTTTTTATTTTTTTAAAATAGACTCCCATGAAACATCATCTAATATTGTGCCATTTCATTCTAATATTGCTACCTCATGAAAAAATCTCATTTGACACATCTAAAAGGCTTTTTCTCTTCAATTTCCTTATTATTCAACTTCCAATTTGCTTTAACACACATTTTACTATTATTATTATTTTATTATTATTATTTAGCATATAATATTATGTATAACTATTAATGTGTCATGAGTTACAAATTAAAGTACAATCATTATATAATATTATTTAATATACTATTCTACTTCTTCAAACAATCTGTATCTATTGCCTTGCAATCCCATTATTTTCAAAGAAGTAGATATAGTTGGAAAATTCTTTATTTATTTATTTATATAGACTCCATCATAAACATCATCTAATATTGTGCCATTTCATTTAAATATTGCTACCTCAACAAAAAATCCCATTTGGAACATCTAAAAGGCTTTTCCTCTTCAATTCTCCTTATTATTCAACTTCTAATTTGCTTTAACACACATTTTCTATTAAATATATTATTCTACTTCTTCAAACAATATCTACGATTAGTGTTTTGCAACCCAATTATTTTCAAAGAAGTAGATATAGTTGGAATTTTTTTTTTGCACAAATAGCTTTCGAGTAAGTGGTATTTTGTAACATATTTGGGCTATTTGCTCAGTTTTCTCAAAACCTTGAAGGCTGTTAGTTAGAGTATTGTTTTTGCAGACATATTTGATCTCATCTACGACATGAAAATATATTGGCTCCTCAAAAGACAAAGAAGATTGTCCATATTCAGCTTTATATGAGTGTTATTATTGTGTGTTCGGGATATAACTATTTACCATTTATAGATAAAAGAATAATGTTTTTTGTTGTCATATTTTTTTAAAAATACTACCAATTTTAAGTTTCTACATCTGTTTTACTTCTACTCAACCGTACATACAAGTTGTTTGTGAAAATTCTCAAGTCATGTTGTATAGAAGTCTCATACTCAAAATATTATAATTTGTCAATTCTTTGACAGGGTTAGAATGAAATGAATACCAAATAACAAAATCATTTTTATATTTTTCTAACAATATTTTGACTATAAATTTATATTTGACAACACACAAAAAAAGCATGACTAATCTGATTTTGCGGTAGATAATTACATATATTAATATTTATTAAAATACTTTTAAGATTTTTAACACAAAATATAATTTATAAATTTTGTTTGTAGGATGATCTTCACTATGGATTTTTAATACTAAATATATAAATTAGTTGCAAATACAGTCTGCAAAACATTTTACATATTGTCAAACGTGTGATTGTCAACTCATATAATAATTTCTCAAATAAACTCACTTAAAAAAATACTCTACAAATGAATAAATTATATTATTTTTGAAATTTTAAAATGTTATTCACATACTACTAATATGTTAAAGTCTATATATCCCGCGCAACGCTCGAGTTATATTCTAGTTCTCTTTTATGATCTGAGATACTAATGCCATTCGTAAAGAAATTGCAAACTCGAGTGCCTTATGTAGTGAGGTACGGAAAGCCATTAATTCCCATTAGGAGAAGCCACCCATGGTG
Source organism: Cicer chorassanicum (assembly GCA_037974735.1). NCBI lineage: Eukaryota > Viridiplantae > Streptophyta > Magnoliopsida > Fabales > Fabaceae > Cicer > Cicer chorassanicum. Next base: position 9,382,749 of record JBBPBP010009777.1, on the reverse strand, counting down.
TCTAAAAACTCAATATTGATGGGTCTTATATTTCTAAAAATGAGAGTACAACTATTTGAGGAATCATATGAGATAAGCATGGTAAAATGGCAAGATATTTTTATGTCAAAATTTGCACCAACAACGCCTTGATAGTTGAACTCACAACCTTAAATTATGGTATCCTATTTGGCACTCAACTGTGCAAATTGTCAACCGTGACGCCAATATATGTGTTGACTTTATTTCATTGTTAGGACATAATAACTCATTATCATTGAATATATTAGATCTTTGTTGTCCTCAACTAGATTATTTACTTTTTGCTAAAAAAAGGACTTGTAGTCCTCTAGCTGATTATTAATTTTAATTTCAGTTTCATAAAAAAAATTAATATTTTTATTTATGGTTACACCAGTAATCTTTTTCAATTCTTTCCACTTATTAGAGATATCTATGTTGCGATTAATTAAACAAGAATCATAATCTTGATCTTAATTATATATTATATGTATTTTAATTTTTCACTACTTTCGTAAACTCAAATAGTTAGTCACAAATTTATCTTCATTTTAAAAATTAAAGAATTAAATTCAATCGTGACATAAGTTTTCCTTCAAGAAATACATGATTTTCGGGTAGAGTTAGATGTATCTATATAATTAATGAAATTTAAGATCCATTCTATGTGAAAGTTGTCCAAATTGTGAAAACTTTCTTGTAGCAATTTTTTTTAATTGTCTAGTACCAAATATGTAATATAGAATTCTAAATTTTGCTAAATATAAAATTGCAAAATAATTAGAATTATCAGTGAATCTATGTGGACCATTTCATTTGGAATTATGCTCACTAAAAATTAAATTTGAAGCATTATCGAGAATTTCAGAAAACTCTTACAAGTTGTAAGGCATAAAGTTAAGTTAAACTTCATGTTTTATTTAAGTTATCAGGGTATAGTTAAATTAAACTTCATGTTTTATTACAATGTAAAACAACAACATAGGTTAGAAATAAGTTCTACAGAACATAATCCACCATCAGGATATCCTTATGCAACAATATGATACTGGACTCCCCACAAGACATCCTGGTTTGACACGCGCTACCAGTGAAGTCTCAAAACTAGTAACGAGTCCTTAACAAGTACAATATAAATATAAATTGTTATGAATTTAAAAAACAAACTGATTTTGATATTATGTAATTTAAGGATATATTTTAGAGATTTAAAAAAAAAATAGAAGTTGTTTTGTAACTTTTGTAGTAAAAAAAATATTATAAAGAAATTCAATTATAAAAAATAATTTTCTTAAGGAACAGCTAAAAACAACTCTTTTTAAGAAATTTTTAAATTTTTCATTTTTAATAAAAATTGTAAAAGACAGACACAAACTTTAAAAAGTGATTACTTTACGAAAATAATAATAACAAATGCACCCATAATTAGTATTTGTTTTTTTGGAAGAGATAATACTTTATCGATCTATATGTAGTCTTTGAATATAAGTATAACAAACCATAAAAAATTTCACTTTAAGTTAGTATATATTTTTTTATAAAAATACAACTGATAGGTAAAATAAAATTTTCATTTAATTACCTGAAATCAAGACCAAAACAATGCATGAAACACCCAAAAGATAAGATTGATATTTGTTCAAAGCCATTGTGTAGAATTTATCTTATATTTTATATCTTGTCTTGCAAGAAGTAAGACTAACATCATTTCCATTATATATACTGAAAATGTTTGTAAAGAAAAAGACTTTGAAACTGTTTGTAAAAAAAAGACTTTGAAAATGTAATAATTTGACTAGTGTAAATA
>JBBPBP010009777.1:9344131-9356641 GCA_037974735.1 Cicer chorassanicum | reverse complement strand
AGCTTTTAAGTAAGTGGTATTTTGTAACATATTATACCTATTTGCTCAGTTTTCTCAAAACCTTGATTATTGTTATTATAATAATAATAATAATAATAATAATAATAATAATAATAAGAATAATAATAATAATAATAATTATAATAATAATAATAATAATTATAATAATAATAATAGTCAAATGTGTGTTAAAGCAAATTGGAAGTTGAATAATAAGGAGAATTGAAGAGGAAAAACCTTTTAGATGTGCCACATGGAATTTTTGTTGAGGTGACAATATTTGAATGAAATGACAATATTAGATGATGTTTATGTGGGAGTCTATTTAAAATAAAAATAAAATAAAAAGAATTTTCCAACTATATCTACTTTGAAAATAATTGGGTTGCAAGGCACTAATCGTAGAGATTGTTTGAAGAAGTAGAATAGTATATGTAAAAAAAAAAATTATATATTGATTGTACTTTAATTTGTAACTCATGACACATTAATAGTTATACATAATATTAGTTGCTTAATAACAACAACAAAAACAATAATAATAATAATAATAATAATAATAATAATAGTAATAATAATAATAATAATAATAATAATAATAATAATAATAATAATAATAATAATAATAATAATAATAAAATGTGTGTTAAAGCAAATTGGAAGTTGAACAATAAGGAGAATTGAAGAGGAAAAACCTTTTAGATATGCCACATAGGTTTTTTTGTTGAGGTGGCAATATTTGAATGAAATGTCACAACATTAGATGATGTTTATGTGGGAGTCTATTTTAATATATATAATAATCCCTACCACCTCATACTTTTTTCTCCACGTATGCGAACATTTGCCACCTCAGCGAAAAACCTGATGTGTACGTCTTCATAGAGAGTTTCCCTATTCAATTTCTAAATACCTTTTCTCCTCTCTCCGAAACAACCCAAACCGAGTAATGAATCTTAGAAAAATTGCCTCCTGAATCTGCCCTCGAAAGTCTGTCTGCAATTTGGGAGAAAATCATGCAAAATCAAGCAACGAATCTTAGAAAAATCTTCCCTCGAAGTCTCTCTGCATTTTGGGAGCAGATCATGCAAAATAGAGTAACGAATCTTAGAAAAATTTGCCTTCCAAAGTCTATTTGACTCGCCTCATCGTCGCAGTCATCCTCTCGGTCGCTTCTGCTTCTGCTCCTCGCTAAATAATTTTCGACGTCGTTGCGCCGTAACTCTTCAAAATCGCCGATTCCTAACTCTTTTAAATAATCTCAATTGAAGGATGGGGTTATGATCGATGATTGTTGATACTGGGAAGGTTAGCTCCGCGGTAGCTCTTCGAAAATTAATTTTGCACATTGTTCTATCCCTTTTCATAAGCTTTTTGATGTTTTAGCAGGGAAACCAAACTTATAATAATCATCATTTTATTTGGAAAATAAAAGTTATCTTAGTTTCTATTATGTGAACTTTTTGAATTCAGCTAGAAACTGAAAGTTATTCTTAAAATATTTTTAACTCATTTTATTATTACTCAATGATTTGTAGCTTTTGTGGAATATGAAATAGACCTTATTTGTATATGTTGTTGAATCATTTGTCACAATTTCATTTGTTTGATTAGTTAGTGTTATGTGCATAGGAAGGGTGTTAACAAGGTATGCTGCTTTGTGATCATATTCATTGTCTTTCATTTGTATTTCACATTTATTAGTTTTTAGATTTGTGGAGTAACATGTTTTTCATTTAGATCTTCTCAAGGTTTTATACCTTTTCAAATTTTAGGGAAGACTAATCAAGATTGTTTGATATTTTAACATCCTCACTGGAGAAGACATAAATTAATAAACCGTGAGTCTCAAATTATAAGTTTTAGCTGAAAATTTGTTCTAAAACACAATTGAGATTTTTCAGCTCAATGCTAGGATTGATGATTGTTGATACTATGAAGGTGAGAAGGATAATTATGAATCCATGATAGTTTTGCCTTTGATTTTACTAGGATTGGTTCATGTTTTATTATGGATGATGAATAATGTGACACCCTAAACCCCAAATAAAAAAAAATTAATTTTATTATTTTTAAAACAATGAAATCCTTAAAAAAATATATATATATAAAATTCCAAGCATTTTTTTATTAAGGCAAAGAGCATCACGTAATCATAACAGTAATTAACAAAATCCATTTGGAAACACACATACACCAGTTTAATGATAATTGTAAATGTAGTCCCAACCTGATGTCACTATCAGAGCGGAAATTCCCAAAATAAACTATGTTCAAAAATGACTTTAACAAAAAGGTAGAAAATAGAAGTCTTCGAGATAATACGGCTTCCTACACTTCAGGAGCATTAATCTTCACCTGCAGCTTTCGGCTCGTCTGCGTCCATCGCAAACGCCAAACACAAACTTCGAGGGGTGAGTTTCAAAATTATGTACCAATATAAAATACACGAGAAGAACATGCAATTAGTCAAACAGTACAATTAAGGAGAACATTCAATAATATACTATCTAAGGTTAATCCGATTCAATCACAATAAAACAGTTACAAGGATAAAATGTTATGCATGTCCTATACTCTATACTTCATCATTTGGTACCATTCTACTCTGAAGTACTTGGTTAGGAGGCCTGATACTATGCCACTACAAGAGTGGACGGACAATTCATGAATGGCCAAGTCCTCATAGATCCCCTCAACTCAACCCGAGACACATATACGCGACAGTCGGGGTACTCTTGTGTTGCACGGTAGTTCCCGGCCTTAGGGAATAACCCACTAATCCACTTAGGAACTCCCCACTAGATGTACCCCCAAGGTCTATCAGTCTTACCTTACAGTTCGACTGTAGCCCTCCACGATCAGGCTCATTCAATTGTACTTCCCCGAATCGCTAGGTTTGTCAGACCCTCCCTATATGATGACAAAATAATCCAAACTCCAACATCTACAACACATCTCAGACTTACTCGATCATCGCAACTCAATAAATTTCAGTTTGACTTCCCAATATTCATCATTATATATGTATATCAACAATCACAATACAATCCCAATATTATCAATCGCAATAAAAAAATCAACAGATAGCACATTCAAATAATTTCACGATTTCAATCAAATAGCAAGAACACTCCAATATATATTATTCATACAGTAACAATCAGCATCACATTTCATAAAAATCATTCGACGTGCAATCTTGCTATAAATAAATTCACAACAATTCTATAGGTTGCTAAATTATATTTTAGTCCTCACTGTTACCATTCATATATTATTAATTAATTATTATTGCTCAATAGGGCTCGACCGTACGTAGTGAGCCCCGGATGAATATCTGGGAATTTTGGTATTCCCGTTCATCTCACGTTATTTTATATTCATAAAATCGAACCTCATCTCACCCCTTACCTCAATTGAAGATTTCGCCCAACAAACCCGATCTGCTAACTTGTCGCGTCTTCGTCGACCCTCGTCTAATCCAAAATATATTTAATATCATTAAACACACATATTACTATAATTTTATTTCGTTTAAACTAAACATGATAGAAGGACTAAATATTGTGTCTCTGTACATATATATAGCCTTGGATTTTTAAACATATTTTATATATATATCACATGAACTCAAGTAATAATAATTAATTACAGCTTAGTATTGGTTACACCCAATTTTATATTATAATCAAAATAGATTAATCTCTCCAGTTGAGAAATCAATTAGACTATTTATTATTACAAATAAATTGTAAATTGAAAAAAAAATAATGAAAACAGGAACTAGAATGTCCTTTTTGATACTCCGATAATTTTTCCAATGATTTCTTTCAGATATAGAAGTTAGAACTATTTCCACCAAAGTAAAAAAAAATGTTGGTGGTCCATATTTTGAAATAAAACTCTTCCAATGTATACAATTATTGGTAATTGTAAATATGTGTAGTTTATACAATTATTGGTAATTATAAAACTCTAACCAAAGCTGAATTGTAGTTAACAGATTGATTACAAACAAGAGATGTGTAGTTTATATACTAAAATAAAAATAAAGCTGAATTAAGTAGCATATATATAATGTAATTAAACCACTTCTAATTATAGTTAAAAAAAATGAATTCTTTATATGTAAATTAATTTAAAAATATGTCTAATAATATAATTCAATCATATGCCTAATCTACTATTACTAAAAATTGAAATGAAATAATATACACTTCAATCATCAATTGCAAATTAAAAATAACTATAAAATAAACCATCGGCATTTTAATCATATTTTGCAAAATAAAAAAAACTATAAAATAACTATCAGCATAACAATCATAATTTGCAAAATAAATAAAAAGAAAAGCTATAAAATACTATCAGCATAACAATCAATCCGATAAAAGGAAGGAATAAGGCAAAATATCTAAACCATATTATCAATTGCACGGTACTAGCCATATGCAGAATTTTAATTTTCAACTATTCTTGTAATTGTTTGACAAGCACAGGGGAGAAAGAATGAGGAATGACATACCTGGTTTGGAATTGAAATTGGAAATTTGGAATTGAAATTGAATTTTGGGATTGGAATTGTGACGTGAATTGGAATTTGCTGCTCGTATTTGCGGCTCCGAACCTATACGTGCTAATCGCTGTTTTCGTAGCACTAGGCTTTCCTTTATATATATATACTTAGTACTAGCCTAGGTTATTATTATTATTATTATTATTATTATTATTATTATTATTATTATTATTATTATTATTATTATTATTATTATTATTATTATTATTATTATTATTATTATTATTATTATTATTATTATTATTATTATTATTATTATTATTATTATTATTATTATTATTATTATTATTATTATTATTATTATTTCATTCTACTAGTGTTAAAGGTAACAATTAGTGTAGCCACACAAATTCACAAATTCACTCCTTGTTTTAATTTATTTAAATATATATAAATACATGTTTTATTTTATTTTAATTTTCGTAAGTTAATTATAGTTAATATTAATGATTTAAATCAATTACTAAGACAACCACACGATACACACTTAAGAAATTAGAACACATAATAACACTCACATAAAAATAGTAGTAGCGTATCATAATACTATTAAAATAAGATAATGAAAAATTGGGGTGTTACATTTCTCCCCCTGTTGAAGAAATTTCTTCCTCGAAATTTACCTGACGGAAACAGCTCTGGATAAGAATCACGCATTTGACTTTCGACTTCCCACGTAGCACTTTCACCAGTAGCACCTCCCCAGACAACCTTAACCAATGGAATCGTCTTACCCCTTAATTCTTTGATCTTTTGGTCCTCAATCCGTAGCGGTAAGATCTCAAAAGTTAGATTCTCTTTTATTTGGACCTTGTCTGACTCAATCACATGTGAAGGATAAAAAATGTACTTGCGAAGTTGAGACACGTGAAAGACACTATGAAGATTTGAAAGAGATGGAGGCAACGCGATCTGATATGCTACATTACCAACGCGTTTAAGGATTTGGTAAGGTCCTATAAATCGAGGAGTAAGCTTTCGCATTTTTAATGCCTGACCAACCCCAATCGTTGGAGTAACTCTCAGAAATACATGATCACCTTCTTGAAATTCGAGATTTTTCCTCCTTTTATCATGGTAACTCTTTTGCCTACTTTGAGATGCTCTCATCTTTTCCTGAATCATTTTTACTTTATCAGTAGTCTGTTGAACAATCTCAGGTCCTAACACAAGGTTATCGCCTGTCTCAAACCAACACAGAGGAGTCATACACCTTCTCCCATACAACTCCTCAAAAGGGGCCATTCCAATACTGGAGTGGAAACTATTGTTATAGGTAAAATCTATAAGTGGCAAAAAGCTATCCCAACTTCCATTTTGTTCCAACACACAAGCTCTCAACAAGTCTTCTAGGGATTGATTAGTTCGTTCAGTCTGACCATCTGTTTGTGGGTGGTAGGCTGAACTCATCCTAAGGTTCGTACCTAAAGCGCTCTGTAACCCTTGCCAAAACTTAGAGGTAAACCTAGGGTCTCTATCTGACACTATACTTGATGGGATTCCATGCAACTTCACAATTTCCTTTATGTATATTTCAGCTAACCTTTCCATGGAATAAGTTATGTTTATCGGAATAAAGTGAGCAGATTTAGTTAATCTATCCACAATAACCCAAATACTGTCATACCTTTTTGGAGTTCGAGGTAAGCCTACAACAAAGTCCATAAAGATGCTATCCCATTTCCATTCGGGAATACTCAAAGGTTGCATCAAGCCTGAGGTTTATGATGTTCTACCTTAGACTTTTGACAGGTCAAACAAGCGTATACAAACTCTGCAACATCCTTTTTCATTTTAGGCCACCAAAATATCTTCTTGAGGTCCTTATACATATTTGTGGCTCCAGGGTGAATACTTAGACAACTTCTATGTCCTTCCTCTAAGATCAAATTCCTTAATTCATCTACATCGGGTACGCAAATTCTATCCTTAAATCTCAAAATATCATCCTCACGAATTTTAAAATCAGGTTCTCTCCCTTGGTCAATCAACTCTAACTTATCTAAAAGGTGTAAGTCCAACTTCTGACTTTTTTTTATCTCTTCTAATAGCCCACTAGTTACCTTTAACATTCCCAATTTAATACTTCCTGGTGTCACTTCACAAACTAAACTAAGGTCTCTAAACTGTTCCAACAACTCACTATGCTTAACCATTAAAGCGGACACACTCAAAGTCTTCCTACTCAAGGCATCGGCCACTACATTGGCCTTTCCAGGGTGATAGTTAAGCTCAAAATCAAAATCCTTAAGAAATTCCATCCACCTACGTTGTCTCATATTCAACTCCTTCTGGTCAAAAAGGTACTTAAGGCTCTTATGGTCACTGAAAACCTCAAATCTAGATCCATATAAGTAATGTCTCCACATCTTAAGTACAAAAACAACTGCTGCTAGTTCTAAGTCGTGGGTAGGGTAGTTCCTCTCATGAATCTTCAGTTGCCTAGAAGCATACGCTACAACCTTCCCATCCTGCATAAGTACTTCACCTAATCCTGAACCACACGCATCACAATACACTACAAAAGGTTCACTCTGGTTAGGTAACACTAAGATCTGTGCAGAGGTCAATCGTTTCTTAAGCTCTTGAAAACTATTCTCACAATGGTTGTCCCACACGAACAATTCCCCTTTCGGGTCAACTTAGTTAAAGGTAAGGCCAACTTGGAGAATCCTTCTATGAATCTACGATAATAACCTGCCAATCCTAGGAAACTCCTAATCTCAGTCACTGACCTAGGTGCTTTCCATTCTAAGACACTCTCTACCTTAGCAGGATCAACAGCTATTCCACCTTTTGAAATTACATGTCCTAGGAAACTCACTTCCTCTAACCAAAATTCACACTTAGACAACTTCGCAAATAATTGTTTCTCCTTAAGGGTTTGCAAGACTATCCTTAAATGCTCACCATGCTCCTCCTTAGTCTTAGAGTACACTAAGATATCATCTATAAACACAACCACAAATGAGTCTAGATAAGGATGAAAGATCCGGTTCATGTAATCCATAAACACTGCTGGGGCATTAGTGACACCAAAAGGCATAACCAAATACTCATAATGGCCATAACGGGTCCTAAAGGCGGTTTTAGGGATATCAGAAGACTTCACTCGAATCTGATGGTAACCTGATCTCAAATCAATCTTACTAAACACACAAGATCCTCTCAATTGGTCCATAAGGTCATCTATCCTAGGTAGCGAATACTTATTCTTGATTGTCACTTTATTAAGTTGACGGTAATCCACACACAACCTCATAGAGCCATCCTTCTTCTTAACCAACAACACAGGTGCACCCCATGGTGACACACTAGGCCGTATAAATTGTTTATCTAAAAGCTCTTCCAATTGCTTCTTAAGTTCAGAAAATTCTAAAGGAGACATCCTACAAGGTCAATGCTAAACTCAATCTCACGCTCTGGTGGTAAACTATTGACATCTTCAGGGAATACTTCAGGGAATTCACACACAATAGGAACATCTCGTATTACCACTTTTTCTTCAAATTCCAATGAGGCTAGGATCATGTATAACTGGGCATCTTCTTTCAAAAGTGCCTTCACTTGGTTGGCGGATATATTGCTAGGCTTCTCCCTCTCTTCTGACTCCAAGAATTCAATGGTTTTACTAAAAAAATCTACGCGGACACGGTTGGCAGATAGCCAATCCATACCAAGAATCACATCGACCAAACGCAAAGGTAAACACACTAAGTCAACTCAGAAGTCCCTCCCACACACATGGATAGAAATGTCAAGACAAACACTAGAGGTATCAACGAAATCACTAGCTGGGGTATTCAGAATCAAATCATACTGCAAACGAGACACAGGTAATCCTAAACGCCTAACACAATCAAGGGACACAAAGAAATGAGTGGCACCACAATCAAAAAGTACAAATAAAGGAGTATCACTTATGAGACACGTACCTTGGATCAAGTTGTCTTTCTCAAACGCTCCTGCACCACTGAGGGCAAAGACTCTTCCATTGGATTTAGGTCGACTGGCTTGGGAACTCTGGTTTCCAGATTGTGGAGTCTTCCTTGGATAGGGGCATGCGGGGCTGATGTGGTCCTGCTGTTGGCAATTAAAACAAGTAACTGCAGCATCCTTGCACTCGAATGTCATATGACCCTTCTTACCACACTTGCGACATCGGATAGGAGTAGTCGGATTGCCATTATTACCACTGTTGTTGCTCGAGACCTGACTCCTGTTGTTGCCATTCCCGTTACTAACTCCTCGCCCATTGGGGTTTCCTCTACTACTTCCATAACTGTAACTGCTTCCATTTCCTCTCCCGTTACCACTACTATTTCCCCTTCCAGCTGAATAACTGTATTGTTGATAATTCAGATGACTTCCAGATTTGCTAGGAGGAAAAGAGTAAGGTTTTCCTCTGTTATGATGCATAGGTCTCTTATCCTTCATGGTTCCAGTGTTTCTATAATGTGCCTTTTCAGCCCGGCTATCCTCATCATAAATCCTACTCTTATTCACTAGGGTAGGAAAATCACGGATCTCTTGCATCCCAACCTGTTTCTTGATCTCTGGCCTAAGTCCCATTTCAAACTTGATGCACTTAGACTTTTCTCCTGCCTCTCCAACATAGAGTGGGTAGTACCTGGATAACTCCTCAAACTTAGCGGCATACTCCACTACTGACATATTCCCTTATTCTAATTTGATAAACTCCATTTCCTTCCTATTGCGAATGTCTTCGGGGAAATACTTGACTAAGAACATGTTTCTGAACACAGTCCAAGTTATTGCAGTCCCTACATTCTCTAAGCGTTGACGCGCATTATCCCACCAATGTTCAGCTTCTTCTGTCAACATAAAGGTTCCCAAATGCACTTTCTGACCTTCGGGACATGCCATTCCTCTGAAAATTTTCTCAACCTCTTGCAACCACTTCTGAGCTCCATCAGGATTATAGTGACCTTCAAACGATGGAGGGTTAGCCTTGTGGAATCGATCCATCACCATGAACTCATTTATTTGCACATTTCCTTTGCCACCACTGTAGGTAGTAGCTTGAGCAACAGCTTGAGCAGCAACCTGTGCCCCTTGAGTAGCAGCTTGCGCAGAGGCTTGTGCAGTAGCTTGAGATTCAGCCAAAGCTTGGAGAGCCTGCACTGTAACTCCAGCCATGGACTCTAGAGCCTCAGCAATCGCAGCGTCATTCCTTCCACTAGCCATCACTACCTACATCAATCAGATAAGCCAATCGAATATAGTGAGACACTGAGGAGAAGGGAACTAAATTAGTTCTATACCACTAACACAATAATGATCATAACAACAACACACAAATAACAGAGTACACAAGGAAACATAGCAAGCACATAACACATTTACGGTCTGATTGGACAGACCAGCTTTGATACCACTAATGTGACACCCTAAACCCCAAATAAAAAAAATGCTTGGAATTTTATATATTTATTTTTTTTTGAAGGATTTCATTGTTTTAAAAATAATAAAATTAAATTTTTTTTATTTGGGGTTTAGGGTGTCACAAATAAAGGGAAGAAAAAAAGAATCAAGTTCATAAATTGGTTCTGTTGTGAAAATGAACTATGAATTTCAAATGAGCACTAGACCTAAGAAGAGTGGTAATTGGTGTAGTTTTGCCTTTGAGTTTACTAGGATTGTTTGATGTTTTATTATGGATGGTGAATAAAGGAAAAAAAGAAGAAGAAGAAGAATCAAGTTTACTGGTGAAAGCACAAGTAGAAGTAAAAACAAATCAGAATGGTTGATTACTCCATTTTAGTTTTGTATGTAGATTTATTATATTTTGTATATTGATGCATTGTTTTTTTTTTTTTGCTGATTTTACTTTTTCTTATCTAGGGGTGCAGAAGTGGACTCAAGTTGGTTGCATTCTTGGCCAAACCAAGGCGTCGATGGAGCCGGTCCATCTACTGCTATCAGAACAATAGGTCTCGGAAGAGTTGAAATGATGACGAGACATCTTGCATCTGTTGGAGAAACCTATGCTTAGACCAGCTTCGATGAAGCTGCTCACCCCAAAAGATGTATGTCATTTATTTTTTAAAAAGCCGTATAATTATTGCTGATTTCATTCTTGAGTTATATTTATATTATATATGCTATATATGATATGGTTCAATCTTGATCTTTTAGAAAGTGAATGTTTCATTCAAAATTAGAGTGAGCAATATCCCTTATTTTGTTTTGCATTTATTTTGTTTGAATGAGAATATTTGAAAATAAGGGACAATTAATGAAAATATCGTCAAGCAATCAAACAGAACAAGAGATAATTAATAATGACTTTGTCCAACAATCAAAAGGGTGTTGTCAACCCTCCAAATAAACACTTGAATATCTGAATTTCTTAGAACATTCTGTGATGAGAAACAAAATAAGTTTTGCCTTTAATCCTGATGCCCACAATAAAATTATGAAAAAAAATAGCTTGGTTAAAGCAAAGAATGAAAATGGTGGTAAGCAGAGGAGGAGCGCCAATATGTGTCTTCAAGACCTGCTTGATAAACTTCGTATGATTTTAACTAATGGCTTTCGAAACATACATTCTCATTTTCACTATGCTAAATTTTTTTTATGACCTTATACACACTTTTTTTTTTTTTAATTCAGAAGCTCAAGAACGGCGTCTGCGAACATTGTGTCAGTTCCGACAAGCTAGGTTTCGAAGGAAACAATTACTTCATTTAAGAAGACTCTCCACATTCCCTCACAATAGTAGAAATAGCGGTATTTATATACTGTTATTCTATTTTGTTCTTATGATTTAAATTTAAATATACCTTGATTTTATGTTTCTTTTGGTAGTTTGATTGCCAATTGTATGGTGGCGTATCGTATATAATATCTTTCATGACCTTCTTTCCATCAAATTCCTGTTTTAATTGAAACAACAATTAAGGAAATCAGGATTTATGAGTGAATGAATAGTTAACAGGTTTTTGAAATGAGATAAATAGATTGATGGATAAATACCATTTTAGAAAGTAGTTCATCTCTGTAAGGTCTATCAAAACCAGGGTCTCAAAGATGAATTAAGGGAAGTAAAAAAAGGGTATGACAGAGAGAGAATTGATGAAACTTGAGAAAATGAATACATAAGAGAGGTGTTGAGAGATGTTGGAATAGAATATCAGTGAATCACATCCACCTCCATATGCTGCTACGATTAGATTTTCAAAAACAGTAACTGCATAAGATCATACAATTACAAAGATTGGCTTACCTTGGCAAAATGCTGCTTCACTTTATTATTTAAAACGAGGTGCATTTCATGAAGCTAGGAACAATTTCTTAGTTGGAACCTCTTACATTTTGGTGCAGGCTTGCCTTTTAGATGTTTTTTTTTTTTTAACTTCTCATGTCCTTCTTCTTATACATAGTATATTACTACAAGCTACAAGAAAGTTATTTTTTTACACATTTGTTTATGTTGTTTGGTTTTTCATTTTATCTAAACTAGAATATAACCCGCACATTGCGCGGGTGTAATTTGTAAAATATTCTTTCAGTATAAATTTTTAAAAAAGTTTAAAGGTAATATTTATGGTGTATAAATGTATCAACTTGATCAGAAAAAATGTTTCAAATTTGTAAGTTTCTTAGTTTATAAGAATAGTGGTTGTATAACAAAAAAATAAATGGAATAGAAACAATTGAAAAGTTTATAATAAAATGAGTGATTTTCACTCTAAATAATATGATTAGAAAAAGATGAGTTAGTGTTTGTATACACAACTAAAAAGATTTAAATAAAATGAGTGATTTTGACTCTAAAAATATTATTAAAAAAAGATGAGTGATTGTTTGTATTCATTTTGTTTTGTTTTAAACGTTCAATCATTATAGAATACTTTCTTCCGAAAAAAAATAGAATATATATTTTGCAATCATTGTTTTGAGATATA
>JBBPBP010009777.1:9305911-9343517 GCA_037974735.1 Cicer chorassanicum | reverse complement strand
AATGTATAATTTAACATTTTTATTTTATTTTAAATATTCTTTGTTGTTTTTTTTTGCGAAGGTTTGCTAATTTAAATGTCCGTGTTTTAATATTTTTTATTTATTTTAATTTAAACTTCCTTGGATTGTTTGTACATAAGTTTGATTATTGAATTTTCATGTGATTATTGTGTTTTTATATATTTTGTGGTAATTTATGGTTGCTACATTTTAATTAATAAAATGTAATTTAAATATTGTGATGTATTTATATGCATTGAATTAAAAAAGTAATTAACAATTAATTAGAGTTATATTTTTATTGTTTTGTTAGTTATAAAGATATAAACAAAGAATTAGTAGAATGTGGAATAAAAAATGAATGAATTCTAGAGGTGCCACATCATACTGTTGAATGATGTGTCAAAATGAGTGTCACATGTCAATATATCATTTTTGGGGTTTGTTTTAATATATTATATTGATATTGATGATGTTTTGAGAAATTGACTAATACAGTGTTACTAAGATGCATTTTTTGTTAATGCACTTTGGAATAAGGAAAATTCTGTTAAGAATTTGTTATAGTTTTCAAGAGTTTGTCTTAAAATAGTTAGCCTTTCTTATAGAAGTTTAGGGATGGGTACATGATTGGTGATAGGAATCCAGTCACCTACTACATGAAGTTTTGTTCGTTACCAATGATGAAATGTAATATATGTTTGTAGAGATTGATCAAGACCGCTTGGAAAAACTTATCAGGTGTCGATTTGCAAGGTTTAAAAGAAAACAATTGCTTCATTTTAAAAGGAATTCTTCCTGTGTTGAAAATAAAGGTGTGCATGATATATTTTGTAAATATGATTCTTACATTTTATTTAGCTTATTTGAGATTATTGTAACTGAACGTTTCATCGACTGGCTTCAAGTAGAAATTGAGCACTCTATTTCGTCACAACATGCTCAATCTGAAGAAGCAAGATGTAAAACGAATAAATTATTGCATTTGCATAGGAATATAATTTCAAAATCCAATTCAGGTCTTTACTCAAAAAATGTGCCAAGAATTTTATTGTATATGAATGAAATTATTTACCTCCAAAATATCCTGTAATTTGTTCCATTTATGTCCTTTTACAGTCCCCGTTACACAAACTTCCCAACCTAATACGTCAACATCTACAATTTCCAATGCCACTCGTAGACAAGCAGGTAACTTCTAAAATATTATAACCATTATTCTAAACAAAAGGATTGGTGATATTTATTGATGTTCGGTCTCTTTATATGGTTTGCACTCTAAAAAAATTATTTTCTTTATTAGCTTCCATTATTGAAACTTGGAATTTTGGAAGGCCGACATGTGTTTATGAATTTTGTGGAGCTCTTCATTGGTACGAAGAAAGAACGAAAAAGAGTAAACACCCTCAACATCCAAAGTTTTCTACATGTTGCATGGAAGGTCGGGTGCAACTTCCATTACTAAAATTCCCACCAACTTTGCTCTATCACTTGCTTGATTATGATGGAAATAGTGCAGCAAAAAATTTACGTCGTAACATTAGAATTTATAGTGCAGCTTTCGCTTTTACATCTATGGGTGGAAAAATAGACTATGAAATCAACAAACAAGGCGACCCTTATGTCTTTCAAATCAATGGACAGACCTACCACCTACTTGGGCCTTTATGCCCTGAGAATGGAGAAAAGCCAAAATTTTCCCAACTTTATATACATGACACCAAAAATGAGATCTCAAATAGATTAGGTTTTATCCAAGGTGATAATGAAAATAATCTTCTTCAAGAGAAACTTGTAACAGACATTTTGCATATGTTGGACAATCACAATGTCTTGGTAAAATCATTTAGGATGGTTAGAGAAAAATATGATCACCATCATGTCGGAGAATTGAAACTATGATTGCTTAGCAATAGGTTGACTGATGGGATAAAAAATAACCTGCCCTCTTGCTCAGAAGTTGCAACACTTTTAGTTGATCAAAGCTCAAATGAAGAAAGTCATCGAGATATAATTGTGGAACACAAAACAACTGGTCTTAAACAACTACAATACCCATTATTATTTCCATATGGAGAAGATGGTTATATGATTGAGATAAGTCATCGAAATCGAGAAACAGAGAGCTGTTACAGGCGAAAAATAGTTACTATGAGACAATATTATTCTTTTCGCTTGCAACAACTAGCTGGAGAGGCACAAACATTGTTACAGAGTGGGAGTTTGTTCCAACAATACATTGTGGATGCTTATGCTTCCATTGAAGAAGTTAGAATCAATTGGATTAGAAAGAATCAAAAGCAATTGCGTGCAAAACTATATAGTGGATTGACATATGCTATTAATCAAGGCGACGTCAGGACAAATTCTGTTGGTAGAATGACAATCCTTCCATCGTCTTATACTGGTGGATTGCGATATCATGTTTAAAATTACCAGGTAGATAATTATTTCGCTATATATATTTAGTCATGCTATCCTTCGATTATTCTTAGGATGCCTATATTTGAAAGGACTCATAGTTCTTCCTACACATGCACTCAATAGGTTTAATAATTGAAGCACGTGGTTGATAAGAAATGCATCTATATTTTATCCTGAACGATGAGTTAATTGTAACACTATCTATTACATATGTAGTCCCTTGAGTTATGTTAAAGGCACTAAGGATGCTCTATAGTTCCGGGGCTTTCTCTGTTTGTTAAATTTTACCAGAAGTTCTTTTGCTACACTAACAGTTGCAAATTGCAATAACAACCATATGAACTGAACCAACTGAATTATTGGCTTGAAGTGTCGTGTTTTTCAACACATTGCAATTTTCTTATATATATATATATATATAATTATATACTATATATATTCACCAATATTAAAATTATAAACTCAAATACAAATATTTTTGTTCTCTCACGCGCTTTACAAAACAGAAAAACCTCATATCTGAAATACAAACTTGCGAAACAAATTCAGATGGACTATACTTTTCTTGAACATCATTGTAACACCCCAAATCTTATAATAAACTATTATATTAATTAAATAGGATTTTAGATAATTAATTTGATATTAAAATTATTTTAATAATATGTTGATAAATTTTGTAACTAATTTTCGTTATATGGTTGTTTTCTATGATGTGCTAGTTTGATGCATATTAAATTAAATGAGTGATATAAATAATAAATATTTTATTTTATTATTTTATATATTTTTCTAAAAATAATAGTATCTTAGTGTAATATTTTAAAGAATAAGATTTTATGCAATTTTACGTGTATATACGTTTTCCCTATTAATGTAATATTTTTTTGTGCGTTTGACTACATAGTTATATTTCAATTATTTATAACTATTTTCTATTTTAGTTATTTATTTTATAAATAATTATTTGGGATAGTAGTGATATTGTGTTTGATTTCCTTTATTTTTATATATTTGTTATGACATTGTGATTTTATATATGTTTATTATGATTTAGTAATTAATATATGTTATAATTATTTATTTTATAATTTCGACTACTCTCTAATGATGTTATATTTTAATTTGAGTATTTGGAAAAATAAGAATTATTATAGTGATTATTTGGAATATGAGAATTTTGGTTATTAATGTATTTTAAAGATTAATTACTTTAATTACTTTATTTTATAAAAGATTAGTTTTGAAATATTAGTAATATTTCAGTAATTAAATTGTGTTTAAAAAACAATGTTAAAAAAAATAGTTTTAATAATTGTTTGTTTTAATTAAAAAAAAAAAAGAAGTAAAATTTGTTTAATGGGTTAGACCCATATACAAGGCGAAAACCTAATTAAAAAAAAAGGATTGAAAACAAGAAGAAGGAAAGGTAGGAGAAATAGAGAGGAGCGGGAGCAGACCAGCCGCACTAGAGGA
This sequence comes from Cicer chorassanicum, assembly GCA_037974735.1. Lineage (NCBI taxonomy): Eukaryota > Viridiplantae > Streptophyta > Magnoliopsida > Fabales > Fabaceae > Cicer > Cicer chorassanicum. The sequence continues at coordinate 9,339,617 of JBBPBP010009777.1, read as the reverse complement.
AAAGAAAAAATAAAAAATAAAAAAAGAAAAAAGAAAAGAAAAGAAAATTGATACCGGCGATCCATAACTATTCCAGAAAATTTTCTCCGTTCTGGTCCAAATTTCAGTACGTTGTTTTATACATTTAGTTAGTCAATTAAACACACTTTTCCAGATTTTTAACCATCCCAATTTCTCTCTAAAATACCCGACTTCTCCGTTTGTGGAATTCCTTATTTTGCACCGTTCTTCTTCACCGTAAGTCTGATTTGAGTGAAACCAACGCCAAAACGATCGTATGAAAAGTGGCTATATTATCCACTCATTGGTTTTCTGATTTATGGTAATTTTCCTTGATTGAATTTCGAATTTAGTTTTTAGAGTAGTTTCTCATAATTTATTTTTGACGTTTACCCATAAAATGTCGAGTTAGATCGATTGGAGAATACAGAGTCAAAGAATAAAGGTTGTTTGCTCGTGGAATCGTATTCGTGTGTGAAAGCGTCGAAATAAGGTAAGGGGTGAGAGAGCGTTTGAATTCATAAGTATAATATATTGTGAGATGAACGGGAAAACCTTATTTCCGAACGATTCATCCGGGGCTTGCTACGTACGACAGTAGCCCTTTGAGGGATAAATTAATTAATGTGCAAATATGGAAATTGTGAGATTAAAATGTAGAATAGAAATATTTGTAAGGTGTTGATTGATTTAATTTCTTTAAATGTGTGGTATTTGATGTTATTGTGATATTGAGTGTCGAATTAATTTTATGTATATGTTTGATTAGATGAGTTTATGTGATATGATGATAAAAGATGGATGTGTTTGAGATGACGGTCTTAATGGAGTATCACAGGCCAACGAGGGGAGAAAATAAATATTGAGAATTTGTGAAGTGGAGATTATTTTGTCATCATATAGGTAGGTCCTGACAAGCCTAGCGATTTCGGGGAAGTACAACTGAATTGAGCCTGATTGTGGCGGTCTACTGTTGAGCCTCAAGATTGTTAGACCTTGGAGGTATTCAGGTGGGGAATTCCTAGGTGACTTGGAGGTAGCACTCCAAATGTCGGGAGCTACCATGCAACACACGTTTACCTCGACTGTCGCGTATATGTGTCTCGGGTTGAGTTGAGGGGATCTATGAGGACAGGGCCAATTTGAATTGTCCGTCCACCGGAATGGTGGCATAGTATCATGGCCTTCTAACCAAGTACTTCAGAGTTAGAATGGTACCACATTGTGAAGTAGAGTCTAAGCTCATGCATATCATTGAATTTTCTTGTGATTGTTTTGTTGTGATTAATATGTATCGTGTGCGATAATAATCTCTGCGATGATTTGATGTTATAGTGAACTGTATTAATTTTCCTTGATTTTGACTATATAATGTGATGTTGTTCTTTGAAGAATGTTTGTGTAATGATACGGTTTATTGATGATTAATTGCGTGTTTTTCTTACTTATATTATACTATCAACATGATTTCAAAACTCACCTATTTCGTTGTTTGTGTTTGACTGGCTTGGCCCTGCGTTTGCGAAATTGCAGTTATTACAGGTTAATAAGTCTTGAAGTTCAAGTTTGGGAGGAACCCCGCTCTGATAGGTGATACCGGGAATTAAGAGTTGTAATGTGTATTTTACTTATGTAATTACAAATGACTTTTTATATGAAAACCTTAGTACCAGTAAGTCTTGGGAATTAAATCAAGAAATTCTAGTTAAAACAAGTTCATTGAATTTTAATTGAGGAACAAAATCGAATTGTTACATATGTATTTAGAGAAACGCGGTATCCTAAAATAGATATAAAACTTTTTATTTTCTTGAATAGATTTTCTTCATCCGTCGCGAGTTTTCTTCAAATAATTTAGTATAAATTATTATAAATGTTATTTTGGGGTTTAGTGTGTCATAATCATAATTATCAGCGTGATAATAGGAGTATCAAAGTTCGAATTGTTCGCATGTGTCCTGTCTACACCACACAAAGTGAGGATAAACTAATCTCTTTGGACATGATTTTGTTGGATGAAAAGGTATACAATCACAATGATTTAAGATTAACATTTTTATTTGCATTCAATTCGTATATATATATATATATATATATATATATATATAAACTTTTTTTTCACATTTTATGTTATTGAAAACCAAATGTATTTAAATTTTTTACAACTATTATCTCTAAAATTATTTGACTTTAACTCACATGACACACCTTTGCATGCAACAATCAAGAAAGAACTTCTCTCGAATTTCAAAAAAAGTATACAAGAAAGTGATATATACAATAGAACAAATCTAAAAATATCACCGGCAAATGATTCTTTTAGACCTATCGTAGGAATAAAGAAGGCATTGTTTTTTACAACAACTATTATAACCAAAATCCAAGACCCACAAATTACCATTCAAAACCATTACATCGAGTTTATTTCCTTCAAATCACTACCACAAAGATTGGGAGATAAAGTCAATCTAACGGGTAATAATTCTTTCAATACAAAATTCAATATCTAAACTATCAAACAAATATTATTTCGTACTAACTATTTTTTGGATTGCATACATCATTGCAACACTACATGCTGTTGGACATAAAGAACAAGTTTATGTTGTTGACATGCCTACAAAAATACTCAGACTAGATATCAAAATGCATGGGTAATAATTTTTAATATAAAATATAAAACAATTTAAATTCAAAACCTAATAACATTATTATAATTTCATTGCTTAATAACATTTAACACATTCTTTATTTATTTTTTGCTTTCATTTTTAGGGGTGAAATTATCAAAGTCACTTTATGGAGGAACATAGTTGCTCATTTTTAAAACTTATTTGTCTATCACAAGCTACACGATGGTCCTAAGATTGTTGCAGTAACATCAACAACAATTAAAAAATTTAGACGTCTCAACATTAATATTAATTTTATTTTTTACAACAAAATTCTAATAATTTTTTTTTATACCATAACTGTTAGTGCACATTCACTTCTTTATTGTAATTACAGATGACTACTCAATCAACAAAGGTTTGTATTAATTTGATTGATTACCTGGATGTTTCAAGTTATTAATCTCATTCAAGTAACCTAGTTATCAAATGTCATACCTCACAAATTATTTGTTTTAAAGTTCCATTTTCACCCTTAATCAATTTAAAATATTTAGTCTTGATATGAACCTGTTTAAAGTGTTTGATCTAATAACTAATTGATTGAAACATTGATTTCCGTGTGAATTATATGTTTAAAACTTCAAGTATTGACTTTTACTAGGTACAAATTATTATTATTTTTGTTGAAACTCAATTTAGAGAAAAAAAAAAGATATTTCGTTCTAAACTTTGAGTTGGATAGGAATTATGTTTTAATTTTGACAAAAAAAATATTCTTATTTTGATTTTATGTTGGCTTGCGTGAAGAAAATAATCGATTTTAAATTGTGAATGTTAAATTTAAATCACTTGATAGTGTTTATGGTTGCATCTATATGAGTAGAGTTTTGATATTGGTTTTTAAAATAATTTAGAATGATCGTCATGATTTTAAATAGTATGTAATTCATATTATTAGCAATAGTAATTCTTGAATATTAGAGGTTGGTAGAACTTAGATTTTTTTTAAAATGACATTTTGAAGGAGTTAAAATTTACTTATTTTGTAAGATGAAAATAACTTTTATTTGAATTACTCTTGATTATTTTAAAGAAATTAAATTGAGTTGAATTTTTGTTGATTTATAAAATAACAATAATTCTATACTACTGATTTTATTTAATGTTTAAAATAGCTTAAATTTACAGCTGTTTTATTATGTCTTGTTTCTAAGAAAATTAAAAAGAGTTGTTGTTATGTTGGTTAGGGGATGGTGTGAATATGAAATGTGAGCGTGTTGGGATATTTGTTTGAAATTATTGATTATGATACTATGAACTCATTAGAGTTTAACTTGATGTTAGAGTTTTAGATTTTAAGAACTCATTAGTGATATATGATAGTACTAATTAAAAAGAAAGGGGGTCAAATGATAAAGTTTCTACTAATTGAGAAAGAGAAGAAAAACAAAGTTTTTAAAAGAATTATCTCAATAGTCAAACTCTTTTTGAAAAGTTATCTAAATTTTGGATTCTATAACTGATGTATTTTATGAGTAGAATGTTTTTGTTGTTGTAGAATTATAGTTGTTGTGTTATCATTGTTGAAATGTATATATGAGTTTAATATAAGAAAGTGACATGTTGTTTGTAAAATTGATGGTGTGTTATGCTTTAGACCAATTTTGTGCCTTGATAGAAACTGATTATGTATCTATAGAAATGTTGAGTAGTTGGTGTGAGAGGAGAATGTTATTTAGTAGATTTGTCAATTAGTGTAATTCATTATGATAACCAAGTATGCCTTATGCATTGTGTCATGTACACTACTTTAATATATATAAATATATAATTTTGTTTTTTTTTTTTTTGTAAATTTTGAGAAAATAAATTAGAATTATTTTGAAAGTGTTAATTTATTGGAAAACTTTTTATCTATCAATATATATAATTTAAATCTTCTTTCAAAATATAAGTTGAAAATAATAATTTTTATAATGATTAATTATTTAGAAATGTGTTTTTGACGATTGAAGTACGAGTGATTTTAGAAATTTTTTATTTTTAATTGTAGTTAGAAATATGATTTGTTTTAGTTGTTTTTATTTATACGTGATTTATTGAAAATTGATTTAAGAAAATGGTTTGAATTCCCAAAGTTTTTTTTTGTGCTAAATGTGTAACCTTTAAAGTGGTTTATGTACTACTTGATTCAATTTGGTTTGTTAGCGTGTTGTGTCTTCTAGTAAATAATTATTTATCTTATTTGCTACTTGGAAACCTATGTTTTAGTTTGTTGTAACTTTTAAGTGATGATTAATTCAAAAGAAAATTTGAGCGTGATCAATTTGAAGCAGTTAGCCTTCTATGAGAGTATGGTACATGTGTTTGAATCATCGTTTGAGTTATTAGATGAACGTAAAATGATGGTGCTAATTTTTGGATTAACTATGTGAATGTGTATGTGATTATGTAAATATTAAATTGTTTGTGTTTTAAGTGTTCTAGTTGTTGGGAATTAGTGTATAGCGTTAGAGTAGTCGAGAGCATCTAAAAGTGAAATAGTTCTATATTTCTACGATCGGATTATTGATTATATGTTGATGTAAGTATCGTTTCTTTTGTTGTTGTAACTAGTTGTAAATTACAAATAAATTATTGTGAATGTGTAATTAAGTAAGTTTTTAACTTTAAGTAAGGAGTAGGAGTTGTGGCGCCGCATTCGCACTCCTGAACCACGTTAAAAATATTTTTAATTACTCATGTTTGAATTTGAATGACTGTAGTTATAGTTACCTTAAGTAGTTGACTACATGAGTAGGAGGGACTAGCTACCCCGATGGCTCATCGTCGATAAAAGATGCAACAATAACCCGTTGTTATTATTGTTAAAAATACTTGTTAATTCTATTTTTGAAATAGTTAAAAACCATATTCATCTCTTATGTAATTTTGAGTCATTATAAGTCATATGTGACATCAATGTCAAATGCTAACAACTGTTTCATGTGACGTGAGTTGGTATGGAGGTGCGTACATAAATTAAATATTTAATTAAATAGGTCTGATCTTCTAAGTAACTTGCTGGAAATAAATAAGCGCATTGTGTTAGTATCTTATTATTTGTTCTATATTGTCTCATTTGGTAAGGACCTAGAACTATGGTATGAGTTCTATAAATGAATCTTGTGTATAAGATTTTGAAACTAAATTAGACCTTGAGTGTGTTTGAAACTATATGTGAAAATATTTGTCTTATACCACTATGATTATACACATTCGTTTCTATAAGAAAAAAAAAATTAAGTGATTGTATGTCATTGAGTTGTTATATGCATTTCTGTTTGTAATTCTTGAAGGCGTAAAATATCTTAAATGTTTCTTTATATGCCCAATTTTTATGAAATATGTAGAGTAATTGTTGTTATGATTTAAACATTCTTTTAAGAGATTGAAACTAGTGGAGTATTGTTTGAGAAGTTAGTTGAACTCGAAAACGTATTTGAGATGTGTTATTTGATTCAACTGAATGTAGTAAGTGTTGTTGACAAGATTCACATGCTTAGTTTTATCTATAAACGATAATGATTAATCATAATATTTCTTTCATATTTGAGCTGTTGAATGTGATGTGTTTAATTAACTTGTTGTGTCATGTTAGCCTATCATGCTAAGCTAATTGAATTTTGACATGCTTTGAATAATGAATGTCTTAAATATGTTTATAGACTAAGTTTGAATCTTGAGGGTGGTAAGTTAGATATAAGTTCACTCACCACAAATTTCGAGGACGAAATTTCTTTAACGAGGGGAGAATTGTAACACCCGAAATTTTATAATAAACTATTTTAATAATGAAATATGATTTTAAATGATTAATTTGGTGTTAAAATTATTTTAGAATACATGTTATAAATTTCGTGATTAGCTTTTGTTATACGGGTGCTTTAGATGATGTGCTACTATTATACATATTGGACTACATGAGTAATCTAAATAACAAATATTATATTATAAATATTTTTCTAAATAGTATTTTAGTGTAATATTTTAAAGAATAAAATTTTAGAAGATTTTACGTGTATATACTTGTACCAAATTAATGTAATATTTTTTTGTGCGTTTGACTGATATTAAGTATGCACGTAGTTATATTTCAATTATTTATAACTATTTTCTATTTTTAGTTATTTATTTTATAAATAATTATCTCAGAATAGTAGTGATATTGTGTTTGATTTCCTTTATTTTTATATACTTGTTATGACATGGTGATTTTATATATATTTGTTATGATTTAGTAATTAATATAAAGTTTTGATATTATATTTATTTATTTTATGATTTGAGTGAAACCAACGCCAAAACGACCGTGCAAAAAGTGGCTATATCATCCACTGATTGGTTTTTTAATTTATGTTAATTTTTCTTGACCGAATTTCGAATTTAGTTTTAGAGTAGTTTTTCATAATTTATTTTTAACGTTTACCCATAAATTGTGGAGTTAGATCGATTGAAGGACAAAGAGTCAATGAACAAAGGCGGTTTTCTTAGGGAATCGTATTCGTGTGTGAAAGCGTTGAAATAAGGTAAGGGGTGAGAGAGCGTTTGAATTCATGAGTATAATATATTGTGAGATGAACGGGAAAACCGTATTTCCCAACGATTCATCCGGGGCTTGCTACGTACGGTAGTAGCCCTTTGAGTGATAAATTAATTAATGTGCAAATATGAAAATTGTGAGGCTAAAATGTGGAATAGAAATATTTATAAGGTGTTGATTGATTTAATTTCGTTGAACGTGTGTTATTTGACATTATTGTGATATTTGATTTATTTTTGTTAAATGTGTGATATTTGATATTATTTTGATATTGGATGTCGAATGAATTTGGTTCATATGTTGGATTAGATGAGTTTATGTGATGTGATGATAAAAGATGTGTGCATTGTGATAATTTTATGTGATGATGATGATGTATGATTAATAATTGTGATGTTATAAATTGTGATAAGTTTGTGTGATGATATATGATTGATGATAGTGACGCTATAAATTTGTGATGAGTTATGTAATGATGATAATGTGTGATTTATAATAGTGATGTTATGAATTGGTGATGAAAAGATTGAAGTAACCTCTAATGAAATAATTGTGATTCTAATTTGTGTTTGAGATGACGATCTTAACGGAGTATCATAAGCCAACGAGGGGAGAAAATAAATATTGAGAATTTGTGAAGTGGAGATTATTTTGTCATCATATAGGTAGGGCCTGACAAGCCTAGCGATTTCGGGGAAGTACAACTGAATTGAGCCTGATCGTGGCGGTCTACTGTTGAGCCTTAAGGCAAGATTGTTAGACCTTGGAGGTATTTGGGTGGGGAATTCCTAGGTGACTTGGAGGTAGCACTCCAAATGTCGGGAGCTACCATGCAACACACGTTTACCTCGACTGTCGCGTATATGTGTCTCGGGTTGAGTTGAGGGGATCTATGAGGACAGGGCCAATTTGAATTGTCCGTCCACCGGAATGGTGGCATAGTATCATGGCCTTCTAACCAAGTACTTCAGAGTTAGAATGGTACCACATTGTGAAGTAGAGTCTAAGCTCATGCATATCATTGAATTTTCTTGTGATTGTTTTGTTGTGATTAATATGTATCGTGTGCGATAATAATCTCTGCGATGATTTGATGTTATAGTGAACTGTATTAATTTTCCTTGATTTTGACTATATAATGTGATGTTGTTCTTTGAAGAATGTTTGTGTAATGATACGGTTTATTGATGATTAATTGCGTGTTTTTCTTACTTATATTATACTATCAACATGATTTCAAAACTCACCTATTTCGTTGTTTGTGTTTGACTGGCTTGGCCCTGCGTTTGCGAAATTGCAGTTATTACAGGTTAATAAGTCTTGAAGTTCAAGTTTGGGAGGAACCCCGCTCTGATAGGTGATACCGGGAATTAAGAGTTGTAATGTGTATTTTACTTATGTAATTACAAATGACTTTTTATATGAAAACCTTAGTACCAGTAAGTCTTGGGAATTAAATCAAGAAATTCTAGTTAAAACAAGTTCATTGAATTTTAATTGAGGAACAAAATCGAATTGTTACATATGTATTTAGAGAAACGCGGTATCCTAAAATAGATATAAAACTTTTTATTTTCTTGAATAGATTTTCTTCATCCGTCGCGAGTTTTCTTCAAATAATTTAGTATAAATTATTATAAATGTTATTTTGGGGTTTAGTGTGTCATAATCATAATTATCAGCGTGATAATAGGAGTATCAAAGTTCGAATTGTTCGCATGTGTCCTGTCTACACCACACAAAGTGAGGATAAACTAATCTCTTTGGACATGATTTTGTTGGATGAAAAGGTATACAATCACAATGATTTAAGATTAACATTTTTATTTGCATTCAATTCGTATATATATAAACTTTTTTTTCACATTTTATGTTATTGAAAACCAAATGTATTTAAATTTTTTACAACTATTATCTCTAAAATTATTTGACTTTAACTCACATGACACACCTTTGCATGCAACAATCAAGAAAGAACTTCTCTCGAATTTCAAAAAAAGTATACAAGAAAGTGATATATACAATAGAACAAATCTAAAAATATCACCGGCAAATGATTCTTTTAGACCTATCGTAGGAACAAAGAAGGCATTTTTTTTACAACAACTATTATAACCAAAATCCAAGACCCACAAATTACCATTCAAAACCATTACATCGAGTTTATTTCCTTCAAATCACTACCACAAAGATTGGGAGATAAAGTCAATCTAACGGGTAATAATTCTTTCAATACAAAATTCAATATCTAAACTATCAAACAAATATTATTTCGTACTAACTATTTTTTGGATTGCATACATCATTGCAACACTACATGCTGTTGGACATAAAGAACAAGTTTATGTTGTTGACATGCCTACAAAAATACTCAGACTAGATATCAAAATGCATGGGTAATAATTTTTAATATAAAATATAAAACAATTTAAATTCAAAACCTAATAACATTATTATAATTTCATTGCTTAATAACATTTAACACATTCTTTATTTATTTTTTGCTTTCATTTTTAGGGGTGAAATTATCAAAGTCACTTTATGGAGGAACATAGTTGCTCATTTTTAAAACTTATTTGTCTATCACAAGCTACACGATGGTCCTAAGATTGTTGCAGTAACATCAACAACAATTAAAAAATTTAGACGTCTCAACATTAATATTAATTTTATTTTTTACAACAAAATTCTAATAATTTTTTTTTATACCATAACTGTTAGTGCACATTCACTTCTTTATTGTAATTACAGATGACTACTCAATCAACAAAGGTTTGTATTAATTTGATTGATTACCTGGATGTTTCAAGTTATTAATCTCATTCAAGTAACCTAGTTATCAAATGTCATACCTCACAAATTATTTGTTTTAAAGTTCCATTTTCACCCTTAATCAATTTAAAATATTTAGTCTTGATATGAACCTGTTTAAAGTGTTTGATCTAATAACTAATTGATTGAAACATTGATTTCCGTGTGAATTATATGTTTAAAACTTCAAGTATTGACTTTTACTAGGTACAAATTATTATTATTTTTGTTGAAACTCAATTTAGAGAAAAAAAAAAGATATTTCGTTCTAAACTTTGAGTTGGATAGGAATTATGTTTTAATTTTGACAAAAAAAATATTCTTATTTTGATTTTATGTTGGCTTGCGTGAAGAAAATAATCGATTTTAAATTGTGAATGTTAAATTTAAATCACTTGATAGTGTTTATGGTTGCATCTATATGAGTAGAGTTTTGATATTGGTTTTTAAAATAATTTAGAATGATCGTCATGATTTTAAATAGTATGTAATTCATATTATTAGCAATAGTAATTCTTGAATATTAGAGGTTGGTAGAACTTAGATTTTTTTTAAAATGACATTTTGAAGGAGTTAAAATTTACTTATTTTGTAAGATGAAAATAACTTTTATTTGAATTACTCTTGATTATTTTAAAGAAATTAAATTGAGTTGAATTTTTGTTGATTTATAAAATAACAATAATTCTATACTACTGATTTTATTTAATGTTTAAAATAGCTTAAATTTACAGCTGTTTTATTATGTCTTGTTTCTAAGAAAATTAAAAAGAGTTGTTGTTATGTTGGTTAGGGGATGGTGTGAATATGAAATGTGAGCGTGTTGGGATATTTGTTTGAAATTATTGATTATGATACTATGAACTCATTAGAGTTTAACTTGATGTTAGAGTTTTAGATTTTAAGAACTCATTAGTGATATATGATAGTACTAATTAAAAAGAAAGGGGGTCAAATGATAAAGTTTCTACTAATTGAGAAAGAGAAGAAAAACAAAGTTTTTAAAAGAATTATCTCAATAGTCAAACTCTTTTTGAAAAGTTATCTAAATTTTGGATTCTATAATTGATGTATTTTATGAGTAGAATGTTTTTGTTGTTGTAGAATTATAGTTGTTGTGTTATCATTGTTGAAATGTATATATGAGTTTAATATAAGAAAGTGACACGCTGTTTGTAAAATTAGTGGTGTGTTATGCTTTAGACCGATTTTGTGCCTTGATAGAAACTGATTATGTATCTATAGAAATGTTGAGTAGTTGGTGTGAGAGGAGAATGTTATTTAGTAGATTTGTCAATTAGTGTAATTCATTATCATAACCAAGTATGCCTTATGCATTGCGTCATGTACACTACTTTAATATATATAAATATATAATTTTGTTTTTTTTTGTAAATTTTGAGAAAATAAATTAGAATTATTTTGGAAGTGTTAATTTATTGGAAAACTTTTTATCTATCTATCTATATATATAATTTAAATCTTCTTTCAAAAATAAGTTGAAAATAATAATTTTTATAATGATTAATTATTTAGAAATGTGTTTTTGACGATTAAAGTACGAGTGATTTTAGAAATATTATAGATTTTAAAAATACATGTGATTTATTTTATTTTTAATTGTATTTAGAAATATGATTTGTTTTAGTTGTTTTTATTTATACGTGATTTATTGAAAAGTGATTTAAGGAAATGGTTTGAATTCCCAAGGATTTTTTTTTTTGTGCTAAATGTGTAACCTTTAAAGTGGTTTATGTACTACTTGATTCAATTTGGTTTGGTAGCGTGTTGTGTCTTCTAGTAAATAATTATTTATCTTATTTGCTACTTGGAAACCTATGTTTTAGTTTGTTGTAACTTTTAAGTGATGATTAATTCAAAAGAAAATTTGAGCGTGATCAATTTGAAGCAGTTAGCCTTCTATGAGAGTATGGTACATGTGTTTGAATCATCGTGTGAATGTATATGTGATTTTGTAAATATTAAATTGTTTGTGTTTTAAGTGTTCTAGTTGTTGGGAATTAGTGTATAGCGTTAGAGTAGTCGAGAACATCTAAAAGTGAAATAGTTCTATATTTCTACAATCGGATTATTGATTATATGTTGATGTAAGTATCATTTCTTTTGTTGTTGTAACTAGTTGTAAATTTCAAATAAATTAATGTGAATGTGTAATTAAGTAAGTTTTTAACTTGAAGTAAGGAAGAGTAGTTGTGGCGCCGCCTTCGCACTCCTGAACCACGTTAAAAATACTTTTAATTACTCATGTTTGAATTTGAATGATTGTAGTTATAGTTACCTTAAGTAGTTGACTACATGAGTAGGAGGGACTAGCTACCCCGATGGCTCATCGTCGATAAAAGAGGCAACAATAAGCCGTTGTTATTATTGTTAAAAATACTTGTTAATTCTATTTTTGAAATAGTTAAAAACCATATTCATCTCTTATGTAATTTTGAGTCATTATAAGTCATATGTGACATCAATGTCAAATGCTAACAACTGTTTCATGTGGCGTGAATTGGTATGGAGGTGCGTACATAAATTAAATATTTAATTAAATAGGTTTGATCTTTATGTAACTTGCTTAAAATGAATCTTGTCTATAGGACTTTGAAATTAATCTAGACTTTGTGTGTGTTTGAAACTATATGTGAAAACATTGGTCTTATTCCACTATGATTATACATATTAGATTTTCTATAAAAAAAAATAATAGTTCAAGTGATTGCATGACATTGAGTTGTTATACGCATTTCTATTTGTAACTCTTGAAGGTGTGAAATATTTTAAATGTTTCTCTATATGCATATCTTTTGTGAAACCTGTAGAGTAATTGTTGTGAGAATTTAAATATTTTTTTAAGTAAAACTAGTAGAATATTGTTTGAGAAGTTAGTTGAATTTAAAAGCGTATATGATATATGTGTTAATTGATTCAACTAAATGTAGTAAGTTCTTGTTGACTAAATTCACATGCTTAGTTTTATCTATAAACGATAATGATTGATCATTATATTTTCTTCATATCTGAGTTGTTGAATGTGATGCGTTTAATTGATTTGTTGTGCCATGTTACATTATCATGCTAGGATTCTTGACATGTGATGCTTAAATGAGTAGTGAATATCTTAAATATGTTTATAAACTAAGTTTGAATCTTGAGGGAGGTTAGTTAGATATCCTTTCGCTTATTATTCACTACAAATTTCGAGGACGAAATTTCTTTTACAAGGGGAGAATTGTAACACCCCAAATCTTATAATAAACTATTATATTAATTAAATAGGATTTTAGATAATTAATTTGATATTAAAATTATTTTAATAATATGTTGATAAATTTTGTAACTAATTTTCGTTATATGGTTGCTTTCTATGATGTGCTAGTTTGATGCATATTATATTAAATGAGTGATATAAATAATAAATATTTTATTTTATTATTTTATATATTTTTCTGAAAATAATAGTATTTAAGTGTAATATTTTAAAGAATAAGATTTTATGCAATTTTACGTGTATATACGTTTTCCCTATTAATGTAATATTTTTTTGTGCGTTTGACTACATAGTTATATTTCAATTATTTATAACTATTTTCAATTTTAGTTATTTATTTTATAAATAATTATTCGGGATAGTAGTGATATTGTGTTTGATTTCCTTTATTTTTATATATTTGTTATGACATTGTGATTTTATATATGTTTATTATGATTTAGTAATTAATATATGTTATAATTATTTATTTTATAATTTCGACTACTCTCTAATGATGTAATATTTTAATTTGAGTATTTGGACAAATAAGTATTATTATAGTGATTATTTGGAATATGAGAATTTTGATTATTAATGTATTTTAAAGATTAATTACTTTAATTACTTTATTTTATAAAAGATTAGTTTTGAAATATTAGTAATATATCAGTAATTAAATTGTGTTTAAAAAAAATGTTTAAAAAAATAGTTTTGGTAATTGTTTGTTTTAATTAAAAAAAAAGTAAAATTTGTTTAATGGGTTAGACCTATATACAAGGCTAAAACCTAATAAAAAAAAAAAGGATTGTAAACAAAAAGAAGGAAAGGTAGGAGAAATAGAGAGGAGCGGGAGCAGACCAGCTGCACTATTCCAGAAAATTTTCTCCGTTCTCGTCCAAATTTCAGTACGTTATTTTAAACATTTAGTTAGTCAATTAAACACACTTTTCCAAATTTTTAACCATCCCAATTTCTCTCTAAAATACCCGACTTCTCCGTTTGTGGAATTCCTTATTTTGCACCGTTCTTCTTCACCGTAAGTCCGATTTGAGTGAAACCAACGCCAAAACGATCGTATGAAAAGTGGTTATATTATCCACTCATTGGTTTTCGGATTTATGGTAATTTTCCTTGATTGAATTTCGAATTTAGTTTTTAGAGTAGTTTCTCATAATTTATTTTTGACGTTTACCCATAAATTGTCGAGTTAGATCAATTGAAGAATAAAGAGTCAAAGAATAAAGGTTGTTTGCTCGTGGAATCGTATTCGTGTGTGAAAGCGTGGAAATAAGGTAAGGGGTGAGAGAGCGTTTGAATTCATGAGTATAATATATTGTGAGATGAACGAGAAAACTGTATTTCCCAACAATTCATCCGGGGCTTGCTACGTACGGCAATAGCCCTTTGAGGGATAAATTAATTAATGTGAAAATATGGACATTGTGAGATTAAAATGTAGAATAGAAATATTTGTAAGGTGTTGATTGATTTAATTTCTTTAAATGTGTGGTATTTGATGTTATTGTGATATTGAGTGTCGAATTAATTTTATGTATATGTTTGATTAGATGAGTTTATGTGATATGATGATAAAATATGGATGTGTTTGAGATGCCGGTCTTAATGGAGTATCATAGGCCAACGAGGGGAGAAAATAAATATTGAGAATTTGTGAAGTCGAGATTATTTTGTCATCATATAGGTAGGGCCTGACAAGCCTAGCGATTTCGGGGAAGTACAACTGAATTGAGCCTGATTGTGGCGGTCTACTGTTGAGCCTCAAGATTGTTAGACCTTGGAGGTATTCGGGTGGGGAATTCCTAGGTGACTTGGAGGTAGCACTCCAAATGTCGGGAGCTACCATGCAACACACGTTTACCTCGACTGTCGCGTATATGTGTCTCGGGTTGAGTTGAGGGGATCTATGAGGACAGGGCCAATTTGAATTGTCCGTCCACCGGAATGGTGGCATAGTATCATGGCCTTCTAACCAAGTACTTCAGAGTTAGAATGGTACCACATTGTGAAGTAGAGTCTAAGCTCATGCATATCATTGAATTTTCTTGTGATTGTTTTGTTGTGATTAATATGTATCGTGTGCGATAATAATCTCTGCGATGATTTGATGTTATAGTGAACTGTATTAATTTTCCTTGATTTTGACTATATAATGTGATGTTGTTCTTTGAAGAATGTTTGTGTAATGATACGGTTTATTGATGATTAATTGCGTGTTTTTCTTACTTATATTATACTATCAACATGATTTCAAAACTCACCTATTTCGTTGTTTGTGTTTGACTGGCTTGGCCCTGCGTTTGCGAAATTGCAGTTATTACAGGTTAATAAGTCTTGAAGTTCAAGTTTGGGAGGAACCCCGCTCTGATAGGTGATACCGGGAATTAAGAGTTGTAATGTGTATTTTACTTATGTAATTACAAATGACTTTTTATATGAAAACCTTAGTACCAGTAAGTCTTGGGAATTAAATCAAGAAATTCTAGTTAAAACAAGTTCATTGAATTTTAATTGAGGAACAAAATCGAATTGTTACATATGTATTTAGAGAAACGCGGTATCCTAAAATAGATATAAAACTTTTTATTTTCTTGAATAGATTTTCTTCATCCGTCGCGAGTTTTCTTCAAATAATTTAGTATAAATTATTATAAATGTTATTTTGGGGTTTAGTGTGTCATAATCATAATTATCAGCGTGATAATAGGAGTATCAAAGTTCGAATTGTTCGCATGTGTCCTGTCTACACCACACAAAGTGAGGATAAACTAATCTCTTTGGACATGATTTTGTTGGATGAAAAGGTATACAATCACAATGATTTAAGATTAACATTTTTATTTGCATTCAATTCGTATATATATAAACTTTTTTTTCACATTTTATGTTATTGAAAACCAAATGTATTTAAATTTTTTACAACTATTATCTCTAAAATTATTTGACTTTAACTCACATGACACACCTTTGCATGCAACAATCAAGAAAGAACTTCTCTCGAATTTCAAAAAAAGTATACAAGAAAGTGATATATACAATAGAACAAATCTAAAAATATCACCGGCAAATGATTCTTTTAGACCTATCGTAGGAACAAAGAAGGCATTTTTTTTACAACAACTATTATAACCAAAATCCAAGACCCACAAATTACCATTCAAAACCATTACATCGAGTTTATTTCCTTCAAATCACTACCACAAAGATTGGGAGATAAAGTCAATCTAACGGGTAATAATTCTTTCAATACAAAATTCAATATCTAAACTATCAAACAAATATTATTTCGTACTAACTATTTTTTGGATTGCATACATCATTGCAACACTACATGCTGTTGGACATAAAGAACAAGTTTATGTTGTTGACATGCCTACAAAAATACTCAGACTAGATATCAAAATGCATGGGTAATAATTTTTAATATAAAATATAAAACAATTTAAATTCAAAACCTAATAACATTATTATAATTTCATTGCTTAATAACATTTAACACATTCTTTATTTATTTTTTGCTTTCATTTTTAGGGGTGAAATTATCAAAGTCACTTTATGGAGGAACATAGTTGCTCATTTTTAAAACTTATTTGTCTATCACAAGCTACACGATGGTCCTAAGATTGTTGCAGTAACATCAACAACAATTAAAAAATTTAGACGTCTCAACATTAATATTAATTTTATTTTTTACAACAAAATTCTAATAATTTTTTTTTATACCATAACTGTTAGTGCACATTCACTTCTTTATTGTAATTACAGATGACTACTCAATCAACAAAGGTTTGTATTAACCTAGACATACCGGAATTCAATATGCTTTCACAAAGGTGTACCATTTAAATCTTTTTGTCTTCTTTCTTTTCACTTATTCTCTATTTTCAATATCATTCTATAAGAGTGCATTAACATCATTCAAAAAAATTACAAATACCATTTTAAAAACATAGTCTGTTTACAGTGAATCCAATCAAAGTAAAGAAGATGAAGTTAGAGAAATACCACCTCAAGATTTTGCCCACAGTACACCAGAGAAAAGAATAGTCAGGAATCGAACAACATTAAAACATATAATGGCCTGAAATTGGAATCTAATGTTCAGGTCCAATTACTTACCTAGCACCACATATATACATGAAATCACATTATTTTAATCAATTATACTTTTTAGACCAAATTGAGAGATTATATACATCAAAATTTACATTTCGATTGGATTTTCATATTGAGTTTTTCTACCTCTTCAAATTCCAAATATTTTACATGGGCCAACTATTTACTTCTATATAAATTCAACAATTTACATATAATTTAACAAAAATATATAATTTATATAATATCAACAATTTATATATAATTTTTCACAATCTATGCAACTATCAATGAAATTGATTACAAATTTTGATGGAATTACATTGGATGTGAAAACTGCCTCACAAAATTAACTCAACAAGGCCAACAATACAATTGTCCTTCATGTGACATGACATCAAAGTACCCTGCACCAAGGTATCACATAAAATTTTACTTTCCCCACCTTCATTTTCTTTAACTCATAACTATTACATTATTTTTTTATAGGTTCAAGATTCAATTGAGAGTGTCAGATGAAACAGTAACAACAACATTTACTATGTTTGATAAAGAAGCTCAAAAACTCCTCAACACTATAGTAACTCAACTTTTGCAGAAATTTGACAATATAGATAGACCGTCCACTCTATAAAATTTGTGCAACCGCAAGCTCATTTTTGAAATACGGTTGTCAAATAAGAACTTGAAAGAATGATCGCAAACATACACGATCACAAGAACTTTTGTCTCGACAACCATTTTCCCCGATCCAACAAATAGTACCCACATCAAACAAGTATAACATTTACACGATTAAAAAAAAAACACTTTTTTTTATGGACAATTATTAGCATTTT
This sequence comes from Cicer chorassanicum, assembly GCA_037974735.1. Classification (NCBI taxonomy): domain Eukaryota; kingdom Viridiplantae; phylum Streptophyta; class Magnoliopsida; order Fabales; family Fabaceae; genus Cicer; species Cicer chorassanicum. The sequence goes on along the minus strand of JBBPBP010009777.1, from coordinate 9,321,395 downwards.
ATTTCTTCCAATAACTATGAAAAAGAAACACATTTTTATGGACAATTAATGCCATTGTATTCTCTTTCAATAACTAGGAACCCAACTCATCGTAACCGACAAACTCCAACTCAAATGGCAAAGAGGATATAAAACAAACATGTAAAATACATGAAGAAGTGAAGTACGGAGATGAGGATACTGATAAGAAAATGATGACAACACGTTATCAAAAGGAAAAATCAAGGTACAACACAACAATAAAAACATTCAGATATCATCTTCAGATGAAGACACAATCAAGACAACAGTTACAAAAAAAAGAAGATTATGATCGAGAATATTACATCATCTGACGAAAAGCCCATCCTTTTACATACCTTAAGGAGAACAAAAAAGAAGAAACCAAAATAAAAACAATCGGGAGGTGTAATGAAATTGATCAACCAAAAAAAATTCAAAAAAAATTGAAAAAATTTAAATTCACTTTAATAATTTTTAGTTTCAACAATAAAGTAATACTTTTTGTAACTCAATTGTAAATCAACTGAGTCTATCTCTTAATTTCAATTATCGAATACATTACTTCTCTTCTACAAATTTAATTTGTACAATCTATTACTATCTATTATAATATATTAAAAAAATGACTCCAACACCATATGTTGGCATGTCATCGGTTGAATGCCACGAAATCAAATTTAGGCCACTTCACCAAAAATATGGTTTGTTAATCTTTTTTGCTACTTTTCATTTTTCACAAATTCTATACACCATCAACTATCTTATACTATATCTCCTAATTAAATATTATTTCATAACGTCTACACAAAATTTTCTAAATTAATCCCACATTATTATTTCATAACGTTTGTCCAACATCTTTCAAATTAATTCCACATTAATCAATTTCACATTTTCGCCTTTACCTGCCATCTACTTATATTTTTTTTTTTGTCTCAATTGATCAACTTCACATTTTTGCCTCTATCTGCCATCTATTTATTTGCCAGCAATTGTATATGTATTTTCAAAATATATAATATTGAACTTAATAACATTAGAAGTTTCTTTTTCTTCCGAATTGAGAGTACATATGTCTCTCTTGCTTACGTCAACATTTGTCTGACAATGGTACTTCTCTTCTATAAATTACATTGATAAAATATAATATATATTATTGATATAACTACTATATCAATAATCATTTGACAATTGAGACATGAAACTTCGTATTGATTTTTTTTTTAAATTCCACTTAAATTAAATTAATTAAAATATACTCGCGCAACACGCGAGTTAGTATCTAGTTCTTCATTATTGTGTATTCTTCGTTCTTCAATAACACAATTGGATTGGATCATCGTTAGGACCGTCTCATACATTGTAGCTTCTCGTAAATAACATTAATATTATTAAAAAAAAATAAAAAACTTATAAATAATATCAATAACAATGAAATTTTAATTCTATTTTATTTTATTCTTTTTTTTGTTCAAAAAATTTGGATTTATTTCTAAAACCTGATTTTTTATTTTAGACACTATAATAAACATCACTTTTCACATAAATCGTTATCAGAATTAACTAGGAACTCTTTGCGTAGAATATAACCTTCGAATATAGCTCATATATGAATAAATGAATTGTGTGTGGGTTTCATTGTTTCCAACTTTAGAAAAATTAATTTTGAATGAATTAATTTAAAAATTTTTTTTTGAGAAAAAGTGAGTTGATGGTAAAAATCACTTTTAAAAACAAAAAATATAAATTTTAGTTTCTAATTGTAAATTAGAATCAATTTTAAAGAAAAACTATATATTGTATTAATATTATAAAATAATAAATAATTTAAAACACTAAATATCCATAATAAAATAAATCCTTAAGTTTTAACTCAACTAATAAAATACTAATATTATTAAATTGAATGTGTTATCTTAAATTTAAATTCTAAAAATCACATGTGTGTGAAATGATTATAAAAGAATTTATTATCTTTTATGAAATAAAATAAAACACGCACAGAAAATAAGACCCTATCATATTCTATAATTCACTTTTTCCCATGGGATTGTCACTGCAACCTTTAAATTATTGTCTAGTTAGCTGTAAACTTTCTTAATAATTCACACTTTTTCCCATGAGATTGTTGGTGCAAGAAACACGAGTAGTAAGAAACCAAAAAAAAAAAAAGAGAGGAAATAGTGTTCCGGTCTCTGCTGCTTGCAGAACTTGAATTGCTAGCTACTGCAGATTGAAGAGAGGAGAAGATTGTTCATACAACTTGCGCTACGATGCACTGAAAGTACTCAAAATCAGATTAAAAATAATATCATGGTTTCTTTATATTCTGTTTACTTTTTTAGTTTTTTTTTGTATGTGTTCGATTTCCATTTTCAGTAGCTAACTAACTAATCTTTATTTATTTTTGTCGTCATACCTCTATTGTTGGATGTTCCATACATTGCTTAATGTTTTAATACCTCAACTTGATTTTATTTTTTTCTATAGTTATTTAGAGAAATTGACTTGTGGGCATAAGAATAGCCATGTTCTAGCTTTTAAGAAATTTTTTCTCGTGTTATAATAAATTAATAATTTCATTTTTAAAATTAAATTGCATCTTTATGTTAAACAAAATTCTTTACTTTGTTATTTTTTGCCATACTTAGTTCGAATCCGAAAGGAAAAAAAACGGCAGCTGTTTAGAGTATGGAGAATGTTGACAAAGCAAAAAGATTGAACCTATATATATTTAGTCTCTGCTGCTTTTGATTACTACAGAACTTCAAATGTATTGAACATTACTTTATTCTCTCCGTAGATTGGAGAAAAGGAGAAGATTGTTCACAAGACTTGAGCATTTGCTGAAAGCGGTTATTTGTAAATCTGTTGGAAAACAAGGTAAAAATCATATTCATGGTTGGTTAACTTTATTCTGTTTACTTTTTCAGTTTTTCTGTTTGAAAATGATTTCCACTTTCAGTCTCCACTGCTTCTGGCTACATGATCAATTTGACACCACAACTAAGTAGCTAAAAGAAAAAATACTCAAATTAGGTATATTAAGAAATATTGTTGATCTATGCAGTTCTAATAAAAATTAAGTCTATTGTCAAAATTATCCTCAATGACTAATAAATTGGGTCATTAAGTGATTACTTAACTAACAGCAAAACTACCGAAATAGAAAAAACCAACATAAACAACTACATCTATAATTAAACTACTCTTTATTTATTTATTTTGGTATCATACCTTTCATTTTACATTTGTTGCTCGTAAAACTTAGACTAAAAATTAAATAATGTCTATTTGAAGGTTTGTTGAGCATATATGGCTAACTCTGATATATTGAAATTGATTTAGATGGTGAGTTGCTTGGCTGAATTGGGGAAGACATTTGTGGAGAAATTGATAAATAGTGTAACAGCAGAATTACGTTTTGTATTTTGCTTCACATGCATTGCTAAGGAATTCGAAGAAAAGAAACCTGAGTTGGAAGCTGAAAGAAAATCTATGGAGCAATGTGTTCAAGTAGCAGTAAGTGAAGGTAAAGTCATTCGAGCTAATGTTCTTCATTGGATAAAGAAAGTTGATAAGCTGATTCAAGAGAACACCAAAACAAAACAAACATGTTTTTTTGGATTTTGTCCTGATTGCATAGGGCGATATAAAAGGGGAAAGGAGTTGGTAAATATGACAGAGGATATTAAATCGTCAATAGAAAAGGGAGAAATATTTGAAATTATTGATCTCCCTCAATCTCTTCCAGGTTGTGGTTATTATTCATCGGAATATTACATTCAATTTGAAGGCAGAGAGTCAAAATACAAAGAACTATTGGATGCACTAAAAGATGACAACAACTATATGATTGGATTGCAAGGGATGGGGGCACTGGAAAAACTACATTGGCCATAAAAGTGGGGAAAGAACTAGAGGAATCTAAACAATTCGCTCGTGTCATTGTTACAACAGTGTCATTTACTCCTGATATAAAAAAGATTCAAGATGATATTGTTGGATCTTTAGGATTGCCGTTGGAAGGTTGTAATAACTCAGATAGACCCAAAAAACTATGGAGCAGATTAACAGATGGTGAGAAAATTCTTCTTATAGTGGATGATATGTGGGATCAAGCCACCCCTCTTGATTTTGATGTAATAGGAATTCCAAATGGGGACAATCACAATGGTTGCAGAGTTCTTATAACCACACGCAGTAAACAAATATTAAATAAAATGAGTTGTAATAAGAAAATTGAATTGGAGATCTTATCTGATGAAGACTCATGGATCATGTTCAAAAGGTATGCTGGTATAATCGATAGTTTTTCAAATAGTTTGATTAGTAAGGGACAAAAAATTGCTCGCGAATGCAGAGGATTACCAGTTGCAATTGCAACAATTGCAAGTAGTTTAAAAGGCCAACAACATCGCAAGCATGAGTGGGATGCGACCTTGAAATCCTTGAAGAAGCCTGTGTCCATGCCTAATGTTGATGACGATGTGGTTGGAATTTATAAATGTTTGAAGTTTAGCTATGATTATATGAAGAATGAAAAAGCCAAGGGATTGTTCCTCTTATCATCTGTATTCCCAGAAGATAGAGAAATAGATGTTGAAACTCTAACTAGACTTGGCATTGGAAAGGGCCTTTTTGGGGAAGATTATGGCAGCTACGATGATACTCGAAACAAAGTAGTTTCTGCCAAAAATAAACTCATAGATTCTTGTTTGTTGTTGGAGGTCGATGAAGAACATGTAAAAATGCATGATTTAGTTCGTGATGCGGCTCAATGGATAGCGAACAATGAGATTCGGGATGTAAATTTATCTATCAAAGAACAAAAGTTATTGGTTCAAAAAGAAATAAATATTACATATTTATTTTGTAAAGGGAAGGACATAGATTTTTTTTCTTGTAAATTTGAGTGTTCCAAACTTGAGACTCTAATTGCTGACGTAGATAGAGATGAAGGCCAAATATATATGGAAGTCCCAAATTCTTTCTTTGAAAATATTGTCAAGCTTCGAGTTTTATACTTTATAGGTAATAATTAAAAACGACGATCTCTATCATTACCACAATCAATTCAGTCATTGACGAATATTCGATCTTTGTTGGTTAAGTTTGTGGATTTAGGTGACATCTCTGTTTTAGTAAAGTTGCAAAGTCTTGAGACTCTTGATATGGTGTGCTGCACAATCAATGAATTGCCATTCAAAATTACAAAATTGGGGAAATTTAAATTGTTGAAATTGGATAATTGTGAAATTCAAAGGAATAATCCATTTAAAGTTATTGAAAAATGCTCATCACTGGAAGAGTTGTATTTCATACAGAGTTTTAACAGTTTTTGTCGAGAAATAACCATACCCGAGTTGCAAAGGTATCGTATTTGTAAAGGCTGGGATAGAATGAATTATTCACAATCAAAATGTGTGAGTTTTTGTGCTAGGGATGATGCATTTAGTTTTTCAGAAGCAACATTCAAGTATTTCATGCGAACAACAGAGGTTCTTCGACTAATAGGAATTAAGAGGGGATGGAGAAATCTCATGCCTTGAGATTGTTCCTATAGGTCAAGGTATGGATGATCTTGTTGAGCTTCGCTTGATTTGTATTTCAGAGTTACAGTGTCTCATTGACTCTATTGGTTCTCAAGTACCAAGTCTAATTTTGACCAAGTTGGTTGTACTAGAATTGCATAAGATGGAAAATTTGGAAGAACTATTCAATGGTTCCTTATCCTTTGACTCTCTTAAGAATTTAGAGAAGCTATCCATGAAGGAATGTAAGAATTTTCGAAGATTTTTTAATTGCAAGCTAAAACTCTGCAATATGAAGACCTTGATATTGAAGAAATGCCCAATGTTGGTTTCCCTATTTCCATTGATGTCTCGGAATCTGGTGAAGCTAGAGATATTGTAAATAGCTGATTGTGAGGAACTGACAAACATAATAGATGTAAAAAGAGAGGAGGAATCAAGAGAAGAAATAAACGATAGTGATAATGATAACAAGAGGCATGGCTCGATTTTTCCAAAAACTAAAAGTTCTTGATATTGAGGGATGTCACCGATTAGAATCGATACTTCCTTTCCTCTCTTCTCAAGATTTTCAAGTACTAGAAGCTATCAGAATAAGAAGATGTGATGAGCTGAAATACATATTTAGCCAATACCAACATGTTGAACTCGAAGTCTCAAAAAGAAATATTGCTTTGTCAATTACCAAGTTTCATAAACATTTTTCTAAAATGCTATGATTCCATGTCTTTGCTTGTGAATGAGTCATGTTCCACTTCCAGAGATGGTTTCAAGGCACAAATACAATTGGACCCTATCAAATGCAATATCTTCTCTTGGATTTATATATGTTGTCATGGTGATAAATTTAGGAGTTCGTCAACAACTAGAATTCCATTGGTTTCTGAGGATCAACCACATGACTACTCAATCGCATCGGTAACCCTCTAACCTTTTCTGGTTTATTGTGATACTTTATCTTTTTAATGTGTATCTTATATATTATTTGATAGCTTTTGTGCATATTTAGCATCCCAAACTTGAAGATTTCTATTAGAAGTTGAATATATTTTGAAGTGTTTCAAACACTTCGATGCACTAAATTTATTATAGATAATGTAAGCCTATCTTTAGGACTTATAAAAGAAACGTTATAACTTATATGTTTGCATTTATATAAGTTGTATACACACGTAAGGAATGTTTAGTATGATTTTTAGTTCCTTTACATTGGGATTACAGTAGATAGTAGGCACAGGTCCGCTAGGAGCTCATCGAACTGAACTTGTAGAGTGAGACGTGTGCTCGATATGGTTTATTTCACTGCTATTTCTCTCGGTATGCTTCACCACATGCCTGTGATCTCTTTCTCTTTCAAGCTAGGCGGTATCTATAGGAAGTGATCGAAGCATCGGTGAAATGCCATACTTAACACATGCGATTTGCGGATTGCACCTTTGATATCCGCTAAGAACTTCCCAATCAAATAGATCTCCCCTGGCTGACAATCTCACCGGTGAAGTTATAGCTCTCTAACAAGCTATGAGGGACGAGGTTGCCCGGGTCAACGGATCGAAGGCAGTATTTTATCAAATTCACACAATCTTCAAATATGGGAACGTGCTCAATGTCTTATGGTACAACCACATATCATGTGCAATATTAAAGAGATTGTGTTGTCTCATTTTTTGAAGATAAAATCGGTGTTTATCTTGTCTATTGCTCCAAGAATGTTGGAATCTTTGGAAATTAGGAACTGTGATGAATTGAAGCACATAGTGATAGACACTGGAGATCATGACAATAGTGGCAATAATCGGGGCAATGTCTTCCCTACATTGAAAAGGCTCTCCGTTGAAGATTGCACGAAATTGGAATACATATTTGGACAATACACTAATGACCATAAAAACCAAACTGAGATTCACCTTCATCTTTCGGCATTGCAAAATCTCATTCTTCGCAATCTACCAAATTTAGTCGCCATGTGTCCCAAACAATATCGCACAACATTTCCATCTTTGAAAGAACCTGAACTAAAAAAATGCTCCCAAATTTATATCAAATCTATCAGTGATTTTATTATTCATTCGGTTTCAAAATCTCAAGACAGTACAATCATGAAGGTATCCCTTTTTTCTTATATATTTTTTGTTTGCCAAAATAATCAATGATTTCATTCTTACTCGAAGAATGTTATTGGATGAAATTGATAACTATTTAGTGGAAAAAACTTGAAACGGGAATGTCACATTTGTTCCAATAGAATTAAGATAGTAGTTTCAAAATAGTTCCAAGTAAAGATCTAAAGTCTCACAACTGCTTGTTTTTTGAGTAGTGTGTTGATACTTTGGAATGTATCTTTAGGAAATAGATTGTGGCATAATATATCCCTGTATTATATGGTTATGTCAGCTACTCTCGTTTTTATAGTAATTTATTAGAACATTTTTTGCATTCTAGGATTTATATATCTCTTTTTCTGTTTTGGAAAAAAAATTATTACATAATTACTCAATAGCCTAACCTCAAAATTTTCCAAAGGCTTTGATGAAAATTATTATTTTCCCAACTTCTGTATCTATTTAACTATTTTATGAAAATGTTTATTTTTCTATTTTACTAATCAATATACATTTTTTACATCATTTCATATAAAAATAATGGAACCAAGAAAATATCTAACTAACTTGACAAATCATTTTCAATGTATAACTTTTTTATAAGATGGAAGTGTAATTTTTCCTTTTATTTCCTTTAATTTAAGAATATAACTAGAATATAACCCGCGCGTTGCACGGGATATATAGACTTTAACATATTAGTAATATTGTGAATAAGATTTTAAATTTTCAAAAATAATATAACGTATTCATTTTGTGTGTAGAGTATTTTTTCAAGTACGTTTATTTGAGTAATTATTATATAAGAGTTGACAAACACACATTTGAGAATATGTAAAATATTTTTGCAGAACGTAATTGGAACTAATTCATATATTTAGTATTAAAAATATATAGTGAATATCATCCTACAAAAAAAAATCATCAATTATATTTAGTGTTAAAAATCTTAAAAGTATTTTAATAAATATTAATATATGTAATTACCTACAGCAAAATCAGATTAGTCATGCTCTTTTTTTGTGTTGTCAAATCTAAATTTACAGTCAAAATATTGTTAGAAAAATTTAAAAATGATTTTGTCATTTGATATTCATTTCATTCTAATCCTATCAAAGAAATCGCAAATCTAAATTCCAATATTTTGAGTATGAGACTTCTATACAACATGACTTGAGAATTTTCATAAACAACTCGTATGTACAGTTGAGTAGAAGTAAAACAGATGTAGAAACTTCAAATTCATAGTATTTTTAAAAAATTTGACAACAAAAAGATCTCCTTAAAAAAACAAAAAATAATTTTTTAATCTAAATATTAAACATTATTCTTTTATCTATAAATGGTAAATAGTTTTCTCCCGAAGACACAATAATAACACTCATATAAAGCTGAATATGGTCAATCTTCTTTGTCTTTTGAGGAGCCAATATATTTTCATGTCGTAGATAAGATCAAATATGTCTGCAAAAACAATACTCTAACTAACAACAATCAAGGTTTTGAGAAAACTGAGCAAATAGGTATAATATGTTACAAAATACCACTTACTCAAAAGCTATTTGTGCAAAAAAAAAAAAAATTTCCAACTATATCTACTTCTTTGAAAATAATTGAGTTTCAAGGCAGTAATCGTAGAGATTGTTTGAAGAAATAGAATAGTATATTTGTAACACATTAATAATAATAATAATAATAATAATAATAATAATAATAATAATAATAATAATAATAATAATAATAATAATAATAATAATAGTCAAATGTGTGTTATAGCTAACTGGAAGTTGAATAATAAGAAGAATTGAAGAGGAAAAACCTTTTAGATGTGCCACATGGAATTTTTTGTTGAGGTGACAATATTTGAATGAAATGACACAACATTAGATGATGTTTATGTGGGAGTCTATTTAAAATAAAAAGAATTTTCCAACTATATCTACTTCTTTGAAAATAATTGGGTTGCAAGACACTAATCGTAGAGATTGTTTTAAGAAGTAGAATAGTATATGTAAAAAAAATTATATATTGATTGTACTTTAATTTGTAACTCATGACACATTAATAGATATACATAATATTAGTTGCTTAATAACAATAACAATAATAATAATAATAATAATAATAATAATAATAATAATAATAATAATAATAATAATAATAATAATAATAATAATAATAATAATAATAATAATAAAATGTGTGTTAAAGCAAATTGGAAGTTGAACAATAAGGAGAATTGAAGAGGAAAAACCTTTTAGATATGCCATATAGGTTTTTTTGTTGAGGTGGCAATATTTGAATGAAATGTCACAACATTAGATGATGTTTATGTGCGAGTCTATTGTAATATATATAACTAGAATATAACCCGCGTGTTGTGCAGGATATAGACTTTAACATATTAGTAGTATTGTGAATAAAATCTTAAATTTTCAAAAATAATATAATTTATTCATTTTGTTTGTAGAGTATTTTTTTCAAGTGAGCTTATTTGAGTAATTATTATATATGAGTCGACAAACACACATTTGAGAATATGTAAAATGTTTTGCATAACGTAATTGCAACTAATTCATATATTTAGTATTAAAAATCCATGGTGAAGATCATCCTACAAACAAAATTCATATATTATATTTAGTGTTAAAAATCTTAAAAGTATTTTAATAAATATTAATATATATATATAATTATCTACCGCAAAATCAGATTAGTAATACTCTTTTTTTTTGTTGTCTAATATAAATTTATAGTCAAAATATTGTTAGAAAAATATAAAAATAATTTTGTCATTTAGTATTTATTTCATTCTAATCCTGTCAAAGAAATGACAAATCTAAATTCCAATATTTTGAGTATGAGACTTCTATACAACATGACTTGAGAATTTTCTTAAACAACTCGTGTGACACCCTAAACCCAAAATAACATTTATAATAATTTATACTAAATTATTTGAAGAAAACTCGCGGCGGACGAAGAAAATCTGTTCAAGAAAATAAAAACTTTTATATCTATTTTAGGATATCACGTTTCTCTAAATACATACATAACCATTCAACTTTGTTCCTCAATTAAAACAGTGCAATCTCAATGAGCTTGATTTAAGTATAATTACTTGATTTAATTTTAAAAACTTACTAGTACTTATAAGGTTTTTATACAAAAAGTCTTTTCAAATTAAATAAGTAAAATACAAATTACAACCCTTATTCCCGGTATCACCTATCAGAGCGGGGTTCCTCCCAACTTGAACTTCAAGACTCATTAACCTGTAATAACTGCGATTTCGCAAACGCAGGGCCAAGCCAGTCAAACACAAACAACGAAGGAGGTGAGTTTTGAAATCATGTTAATAGTATAATATAAGTAAGGAGAACACGCAATTAATTCTAAGTAAACCGTATCATTAGACAAACATTCTTCAAAGAAAAACATAACATTATAAAGTCAAAACCACTCAAGGAAAGTCAACACATTTCACTATAACATCAAATCATCTAAGAAGAATTATTATCGCACTCGACACATATTAATCACAACAAAACAATCACAAGAAAATGCAATGTTATGCATGAGCTTAAACTCTACTTCACAATGTGGTACCATTCTAACTCTGAAGTACTTGGTTAGGAGGCCATGATACTATGCCACCATTCTGGTGGACGGACAATTCAAATTGGCCCTGTCCTCATAGATCCCCTCAACTCAACCCGAGACACATATACGCGACAGCCGAGGTAAACGTGTGTTGCATGGTAGCTCCCGACATTTGGAGTGCTACCTCCAAGTCACCTAGGAATTCCCCACCCGAATACCTCCAAGGTCTAACAATCTTGCCTTAAGGCTCAACAGTAGACCGCCACGATCAGGCTCAATTCAGTTGTACTTCCCCGAAATCGCTAGGCTTGTCAGGCCCTACCTATATGATGACAAAATAATCTCCACTTCACAAATTCTCAATATTTATTTTCTCCCCTCGTTGGCCTATGATACTCCATTAAGACCGTCATCTCAAACACAAATTGGAATCACAATTATTTCATCAGGGGTTACTTCAATATTTTCATCACAAATTCATAACATTAGTATTATAAATCACATATCATCATCATTACATAACTCATCACAAATTTATGAAATCACGATTATTATTCATACATCATCATCATCACATAAAATTATCACAATGCACACATCTTTTATTATCACATCACATAAACTCATCTAATCCAACATATGCACCAAATTCATTCGACATCCAATATCACAATAATATCAAATATCACACATTTAACAAAAATAAATCAAATATCACAATAATATCAAATAACACACATTCAATGGAATTAAATCAATCAACACCTTATAAATATTTCTATTCCACATTTTAATCTCACAATTCCCATATTTGCACATTAATTAATTTATCACTCAAAGGGCTATTGCCGTACGTAGCAAGCCCCGGATGAATCGTTGGGAAATACGGTTTTCCCGTTCATCTCACAATATATTACACTCATGAATTCAAACGCTCTCTCACCCCTTACCTTATTTCGATGCATTCACACACGAATACGATTCCACGAACAAACAACCTTTATTCTCCGACTCTTTGTCCTTCAATCGATCTAACTCGACAATTTATGGGTAAACGTTAAAAATAAATTATGAGAAGACACTCTAAAATTAATTTCGAAATTCGGTCAAGGAATCTTACCATAAATTAGAAAACCAATAAGTGGATAACATAGTCACTTTTCACACGATCGTTTTGGCGTTGGTTTCACTCAAATCGGACTTACGGTGAAGAAGAACGGTGCAAAATAACGAATTCTACAGACGGAGAAGTCGGGTATTTTAGAGGGAAATTGGGGTTGTTAAAAATCTGGAAAATTGTGTTTAATTGACTAACTCAATAAATTAAATAACATACTGAAATTTGAACGAAAATGGAGGAAGTTTTTCTGGACAGTTGTCGATCGCCGGAACCGATTTCTTTTCTTTTCTCTTAGTATGGCCGCTGCCTTTTCTCTCCCTTTCTATCTTTCTAATGTAGCCCTTTCATATTAGGGTAAATTTGATTTTTTTATTTAATTTTTTGTTTTTAACATATTAGTTATTGTTAACCTAACTCATTGAACTCCATTTTATTTTATTTTATCACAAGGTCCAACTAATTAAATATTTATTTTAATTTATTTATTTGCCACTAAAATAATAATATCTTTCAAAATATCAAATTAAAAGATTATTATATTATTAGAATAGTTAAAGTGAGAATAAAAAAATATAAGTAATATCAATATTTTATATAAGCCACTAAATCAATGGAATATATATAAAATAGGCACAACTTGACAAACACACATATAAAGAAAATAAGCACAAAATTATTAATATTTCGAAACCCATATTTTATAAAATAAAATCATTAAAGTAGTTAATCTTTTAAAATACATTAATAACCAAGATTCATATTCAAAATAATTACTATAATTATACTTATTTTATAAAATATTCACATTAAAATACTACCATCATTAGAGAATAGTCAAAATTATAAAATAAATAAATATAACATCAACACTCTATATTAATTATTATATCATAATAAATATATATAAAATCACTATGTCATAACAAGTATATAAAAATGAAGGAAATCAAACACAATATATCACTACTATTCCGAGATAATTATTTATAAAATAAATAACTAAAAATAGAAAATAGTTATAGATAATTGAAATATAACTACGTGCATACTTAATATCAGTCAAACGCACAGAAAAATACTACATTAATTTGGTATAAGTATATACACGTAAAATCTTCTAAAATCTTATTCTTTAAAATATTACACTAAAATACTATTTAGAAAAATATATAAAATATAATATTTGTTATTTAGATTATTCATGTAGTCTAATATGTATAATAGTAACACATCATCTAAAGCACCCATATAACGCAAACTAATCACGAAATTTCTCACATGTATTCTAAAATAACTTTAACACCAAATTAATTATTTAAAATTATATTTCATTATTAAAATAGTTTATTATAAAATTTGGGGTGTTACAATTCTCCCCTCGTTAAAGAAATTTCGTCCTCGAAATTTGTGGTTAACGATACGCGAACGAATATCTAGCTAACTACCCCCAAGATTCAAACTTAGTCTATAAGTATTTTTAAGGCAATCACTACTCATTCAATTAAGCACAATATGTTAAAACCAATTAACTTAGCTTGATAGGCTAACATGACACTATAAATCAATTAAACACATATCACATTTTTCACTTAATAATGAAAGAAAATATCAGAGTTACTCACTATAATTTACATATAACACATAACATATAGATTTAGTTAATAATAACTTAGTTCATTTAGTTGGTTTAAATGAAACACCTTCCAAGTATATTGTCAATCCCAACTATTTCTTTCAAACAAAATATTACAAATTTTACTCCTTAAAATAAAGTTTAGATCCTATGACCAAACATTCAACAATTTTAACTTAAGTCTGACACGGAGAGCAATTTTTAAAATATTAAACACATCTAACAACTTAACAACTTATTGACATTATAATAGATTTACAATCAATCACTTTATAGAACATACTTCATATATAATCAAGGAGAAAGAAAAAACAATCAATGATAGAGATACTATTTCACAATAACATATATTTAATAATTAAATTCATTCAATTCACATAAGCGAGGAACATGTTTTTCAACTATTTAAAGAATAAAATTAAAAGGTACTTAAAACAAAATAATGAGTTATCGTTGCCTCTCTTATCGACGATGAGTCATCGGGGTAGCTAGTCCCTCCTACTCATGTAGTCAACTACTTAAGGTAACTATAACTACAGTCATTCAAATTCAAACATGGGTAATTAAAAGTATTTTTAACGTGGTTCAGGAGTGCGAAGGCGGCGCCACAACTCCTACTCCTTACTTCAAGTTAAAAACTTACTTAATTACACAATCACAATAATTTATTTGTAATTTACAACTAGTTACAACAACAAAAAAAATGAAACTTACATCAACGTATAATCAATAATCCGATTGTAGAAATATAGAATTATTTCACTTTTAGATGCTCTCGACTACTCTAACTCTATACACTAATTCCCAACAACTAGAACACTTAAAACACAAACAATTTAATATTTACATAATTACATACACATTCACATAGTTAATCCAAAAATTAGCACCATCATTTTACGTTCATCTCATAACTCAAACGATGATTCAAACACATGTAACATACTTTCATAGAAGGCTAACTGCTCCAAATTGATCACGCTCAAATTTTCTTTTGAATTAATCATCACTTAAAAGTTACAACAAACTAAAACATAGATTTCTAAGTAGCAAATAAGATAAATAATTATTTACTACAAGACACAACACGCTACCAAACCAAATTGAATCAAGTAGTATATAAACCACTTTAAAGGTTACACATTTAGCACAAAAAAAAAAATCATTGGGAATTCAAACCATTTCCTTAAGTCACTTTTCAATAAATCACGTCTAAATAAAAACAATTAAAACAAATCATATTTCTAAATACAATTAAAGTAAAATAAATCACAGGTATTTTTAAAATCTATAAGATTTCTAAAATCACTCGTACTTTAATCGTCAAAAACACATTTCTAAATAATTAATCATTATAAAAATTATTATTTTCAATTTCATATTTTGAAAGAAGATTTAAATTATATATATAGATGAATAAAAAGTTTTCCAATAAATTAACACTTCCAAAATAGTTCTAATTTATTTTCTCAAAATTTACAAAAAAAAA
>JBBPBP010009777.1:9257230-9295644 GCA_037974735.1 Cicer chorassanicum | reverse complement strand
AATTTAATATATATTTGTAACTCATGACATATTAATAGTTATACATAATATTAGATGCTAAATAATAATAATAATAATAATAATAATAATAATAATAATAATAATAATAATAATAATAATAATAATAATAATAATAATAGTATTAATAGTAAAATGTGTGTTAAAGCAAATTGGAAGTTGAATAATAAAGAGAATTGAAGAGAAAAACCTTTTAGATGTGCCACATGAAATTTTTTGTTGAGGTGACAATATTTGAATGAAATGACACAATATTATATGATGTTTATGTGGGACAGTGGGAGTCTATTTAAAAAAAAAAGAATTTTCCAACTATATCTACTTCTTTGAAAATAATTGGGTTCAAAGGCACTAAGCGTAGAGATTGTTTGAAGAAGTAGAATAAAAAATAAAAAGTTATATATTGATTGTACTTTAATTTATAACTCATGACATATTAATAGTTATACATAATATTGGTTGCTTAATAATAATAATAATAATAATAATAATAATAATAATAATAATAATAATAAATGTGTTAAAGCAAATTGGAAGTTGAATAATAAGGAGAATTGAAGAGGAAAAATATTTTAGATATGCCACATAGGATATTTTGTTGAGGTGACAATATTTGAATGAAATGACACAATATTAGATGATGTTTATGTGGGGTCTATTTTAATATATATAATAGATCTTAAAAATTTCTTTTTTCTTGAATTTCATAAATGTTATTATGATACAACTAATTTATTTTGTGTACATGTAGGGATTGAGCGTGAAACATTTTATTGCTTTGGAAAATCTCGTGGTAGATAACTCCAAAGGAGAAAATATATTTTGTCTCGATGAAATGGATGGACAACCAATAAATTTAGGGTTGCAACATATTGAGTTATTGGATATGCATGATATGAAGTACCTTTTTGGGGGACTCAAAAATTCTTTTGCTCTAAAAAACCTTACGAAGATAATAATCGTGCGATGTGAAATATTGGAAGTAGTTTTCTCCACTTCTATTGTAAGATGCCTATCAAAATTAGTTTTTCTAAGAATAGAAGAATGCAAGGAGTTGAAACATATCATTGAAGATGACTTGCAAAATCACAACATGTTGAATTCCTTCCCAAAGCTAAAAGCACTTGTTGTAGCAAAGTGCTGTAAGTTGAAATGTGCCTTTCCGGTCTCCATATGTAAAAAGTTTCCCGAGCTAGAGGCGTTAATGATAAGAGAAGCAGATGAACTGGAGGAAATATTTAAAAGTGAAGGTGATCAAAAAGTCGAGATTCCAAAACTAAATTTTGTAGTATTTGAATACCTACCAAGCCTCTTCTTTACCCAAGGAATTCAATTTCAAACGGCAAAAAATCGTTTTATACAAAATTGTCAAACACTTTCTTTGACTTCAGCATTAACTTCCTACTTCATCTATGAAGTTTATTCCTTTCCCCCCCGCCAGCATAGGTACGCACTATACCCAATATATTTTTAAACTATTATTACATGTTGGTTTTAATTAGTTACATATCATGCAGTGTTTATAAAATATTTTGACAGTTGTGTTTATTTCTTGTAATTCTTCTACGAATTTATAAAAGTGTGTCACTTTTTATCTGAAAATATACTTTCTCAAGTTGTCTTTTAATAGAAACAAATATACTTTCCTGAGCTGAAACAAACGTGTGTGTGACTTTATACTGGCCTTACTTGATTAATTGCTGACTTTCTAGATACATTTGTAAAAAATTTCTTGAGAATTTTTTCTCTAACTTTTTTCCTTTGTATTTCTTACCAAAGACTAGGAGAGAATATACAGGTCTCTCTGGGTATAATTTTTTCAAAAAATATTATGAAAATGTTATTCTTATGAGTTACTATCTAATAGTATTTTGCTATAGATTATGAAACATGTGAGTATTTTCTAAGTCTAGTTCAACAATTACAAGAAGAGTCCAATGGTAGCGATAGTGGTACTGAAGATTTTGATGGTGGAATTGAAGTTGAAGCGGCATCCCAGTTTTCTTCGGTCAATACCATTCTATTTATTTAAGCTACTCATACCTGAATACAATCATCATGACAATGTCTTTGAATCAAACATCCGTTTTTTTTTTTTTTTGTGCAGATACAAATGAAACAAAGACCAGAAGCAGAGCAAGAATTTGTTGAAAATGTTCCAGATTTAGAGATACCATCAGTAGCAATATTACCAACAAATTCAAAAATTTAATAGTTTAATATCACCAATCTGTTCTTACTACAAGAGTTGGTGAATGAACAATCAACGAGTCAAGAATGTTTGATGAACCAACAACATCCACTTGGAGAAATTGATACTACCGTCAAACCTTCTCGGAAAATAATGTAAATATAGTTTCGCCTTATTGTGCATATATAAAGCTAGAAAGAAATAGATTTTATTTCAAGTACTTCTTAAAAATACAATACAACTTATTTACATTTTCCTGCTACACAGTGTTTGAAAGAAATAAAGAACCAAAATATTCATGAGGGTTATACACCCAAAAAAACTGTTGTTGCAACTATGTCTACCGTTTCAGAAACAAGAAATGGGCCACCTATACAATTAATTTCTCCTAAACAAAAGGCATATCCCCTATTTTGCATGTTTTCTTTGACTTTTTAATGTAGGAATTGAATTATACTACCACTTAAGAACTCATACTTGTGTACCACTAAAGATATGGAATTACCTAAAAGCATGGATAAATGAGGCCTACATAAACTAAAAATTCATTTCTTTTTCTTTCATATATTGCATAATTTAGAAATAATGGTGTGATACTTAAATGCTTTTAAACTATAGGATGTTGTTTGTGTGAAAAATATATTGACAATAATTTGTTTCTTTAACTTTGTCTGGTTTGTTCCTAGTTTATATTGGTTCACCACCAACGCAATAGCTACATCTAGTCCCTTCACTCAAAAAGATTTAATCCACCAATCACCAAAATTATCACATGTCCATTGAACACCTATTAGTCAATCTAACTGTATTTAAGTTTTCTCAGTTTTCTAGCTTAGTACAATCAAGCTGTTAAGGGCAGCAAATACTGCTGGGCAAAGTTGCAAAGAGTGTTTAATATTGTTTTTTGGATGAGTCTCACAAGAGAATGTTTACAAGGTAGGCTCTCATAATGTATTTAAAGTTTTTCAGCATTCATAAATAATACAATGTTTTCACATGTTGTTGTATATGTTTGTCGTAGGTTTCTCATATCTTCTATCTTTTGCAGTGAAGATCACAAGTCTTTTTATAGAGAAACTCCAAATCAATTAGGGTTTATGGTCGTTGTTGTGATTCATAAAATCAATATGTATAAATGGATTGTATCGAATCTTCAAAGATTTTGAATCAACATTTAAAACTTGTCGAAATATGTCTTCATAATTGATTCACCATATCTTGATAAAAAAGGTAGGGTCAACTTAACCTATCGTTATTAACATAGTATGATATGCCACATCATAGTACCGTTTAATACATCACAATTTTTATGGTATTAAGTCAAAATTAACATAAAGGACCAACTTAACCTAATGTTATTAATGTAAGGTAGCAACAAGAAACTTTTAAAATATAGGAGACCAAATTAAAATTTAAAATAAATATAAGAGGCCAAATATGAAATTAAGCCAAAATATAACAATGAATAATGCACAGAAAGTTTTTGCATTATAGTGATACACGTATTTTCCAATATAGTGAGTGCTCTTGAAATTTTTGTGAAAAATGGCTTCACACTCACATAAATAAGTCTACGAATAGTATTCATGTACTGGGTATTCCCACTACGCAAAAAAAACGCATTTTACAGTGCTTTTCTTTTAAAAAAAAAAAGCGCTGTAGTTACCAGCGTTGTAGAAAGATACAACAGCGCTTTTGTTTTTAAAAAAACGCTGTAAAAAAGGTGGATATATTGCGCGCTTGTTATACACATTTTACAGCGCTTTCTACAAAAGCGCTGTAAATTCATATAACAATAGATGCATTATTATGACCCTATTACAACGCTTTTTTGAAGAAGCGCTGTAAAAGGTGCACTTATATAGATGCATTATTATGCACTATTATGCACCTATTACAGCGCTTCTTCATAAAAGCGTTATAATAGGGTGCATTAGAATGTACCTATTACAGCGCTTTTTCACAAAAGCCTTGTAAAAGGTGCACTTATATAAATGCATTGTTATGCACCTATGACAGCGCTTTTCTAAAAAGCGCTGTAGTAGGTGCATTCAATAGATGCATTATTATGCACTATTATGCATCTATTACCGCGCTTCTTCAAAAAAGCGCTGTAGTAGGTACATTCTAATGCACCTATTACAACGCTTTTTTCAGAAAGCACTGTAAAAGGTGTTTTTCCAGAATCAGTTCACAATTTTTATTCCAAAATCATTTTCATCTAGAATCAGTTCACAATCAGTCAATAGTACACAACAACAACAAAACAGCACTATAAAACACACAAGAATCAGTACACAACAACAACAGATTCACTATATTTTAAAATGCACAAATATGCACAAATATTCTCAACAATCAGTTCATAATTACATATTCACAACAGCTCAGAACTACATATTCACACAACTACCTATTCATATAACTATCAGATTCACTATATTTTCATACAACTACATGTTCATATTCACAACTACATATTCACAAACAACACAGAACTACCATATCCCTTGTAGCATGCCATTTCCCAGCAAATCAAATAATATTCATTTCAAGCACATACTGACACCAGTCTTCCTTTATCTCTGTTAGTTCTTCTTCAGAATACGTTGAACTGGAATTGTCAAAGTACTAATAGAAAAATTGAACATAAATAAGTTAAAATCAAATATAAACATAGTTTATATATGAAAATCAAATAATTAAAATACCGTACCGTTTCTGGGATTGTAATTTGATTCTTATCAACAATCTCCTTCATGAATCGCAATACATAGTACCGACAGTCGATGTTGTTAGTTTGACAAGGGCACTATAAAATAAAACATATAAGTCAATAATTATTTAATTGTGCATTGATTGTAAGTGAAATTTAAAAGTATATATTTCAAACCTTTATTGGAATCCATGTGATGTTATTTGACTTTAGCTTCGACACTGTCGCACCTCTTTGAGCTCGAAAAACTTGTAAAGCACTATCGAATAAATAAATGTGATTATTATAGCATTAACAAACACATTATATATATATATATATATATGTGTGTGTGTGTGTGTGTGTGTGTGTGTGTGTGTGTGTGTGTAAGAAATAAATGAATATTACTTACGTGTCGAACAAAGTCTTTATCTCGGGGCGATTGTTGTAATGGTCGTGCAACGGATCTAGGTAGTATATAACTTCAAAGGTCGCATTGATTGCAATTAGCACCCAATGTGCCCTACAACAAAAAAAAATTAGTTTACAAATCTAATAAATTAAGATCTCATAAAATTAAAAGATATAAATATATAATATATAATTATGTACCCTGAATTATATGGTGCAAGGAATAACTTATCATTCTCTTTATTTCCTAATAGTATATCTAAAACGTATTTATTTACATTCGTTGGATCGTGTTTAAGCATCGAAATCTTATGCGGAGACAAGAATGAAAATTTATTTGACAATCTGCGCGCGGACACGAACTTCTCATACAAAATCCTTCAATGAAAATTTCAAATTAGATTAATTACCAATAAATTAAATTAATTACAAATGCTCATAACAGTAGCACTCAGCTCCTTATGGTCGAGAAGTTCGTATATGTGCTCTTTTTCAAAAAATTCTTCATACGCAACTCCGAATAGATCTTTATCCATGCTTATTATTCGTGAATCGTGGCTGCCCAAATTGTTAGTTTATTGAATCAGAAAAAATGAAAAACCTTACAGAATAAATGTTACAAACCTTTTCGGGCGATGTGACTGCTTCATTTCTGGGAATCTTCTTATCATTCCCTTTATTAGACTTTGTTTGAATCTAAATAAATGTGAAATTAAAGTTAACATTGGAAAAAATTCAGCAATTAAATATAATCAATTAAACATACATTTCAATTAATTAAACATACCTTGTCAAGGGCAACAAGATGTTTGGGCCATGCCACGTAGCTGCCAATTGCTTCGCCCAAATAATTCAGATCTGCATCGTTGTCCGGTACAGGCAACGGTGCATTTGGTTCCAAAGCTATAACTGGCGGTACTTTGACATGGCCCGCAGGGATTGGTGTGTTGTGCAATACTTCGCCCAGAGCATTGCACAATGTTCCCTTTCCAACCTTCCGATGAGTAGGGGAGGATAAGTACAGAAAGCATGGAGTGACCCCCTAAAATCAATGGTTAATACATAAGTATGTGAAACAATTAACTTTAATGAATTTCTTATTTTATTAAGTAATTAATTACCTCAGGAAGACTGTGGAGACCAACATTGTAACTTGCGTTTTCACTCTCAATGTGAATTTCACGTTGGGGCTGGTCCGCAAGTTGCTTGTCTTTATTTGTCTTCACCAAGAGGGCCACTTGCTCCGTTAATACTTTAATTTCTCTAATACTTCCTCGTTAGATGGATTTTGGCACTTCTCTTGTGAAAAATAACTTCTAGGAGTTACGCCAAATCCTTTCCCCCTCACGCGGCCGGAATATTCAGGAACATTAAACACTATACCTAATATGTCCCTGCAACTTGCCTTGTTGTCCTCTTAATTTTCCGATTCAAGATTCGCCTAAAATACACATAGGATTAAAAAGATAAGTTCAATAACATTTTTAAAATACAATATTAAAAAATATTAAAGTGATAAATATACTTACACAAAGTTCTATTACTTTTTGTACATTTTCGTTATCAACCACTCCGTCTTTATTTACACGAGCTTCCTTCCACAATATATGACGACCCAACGGTTGATCGGATTGGGTGTCTTGTAACTATTATCGTTAAGATCATAAAAAAAATATTAGTTAGATAGTATACATTAATTAAATAAAAGTGATGTTTAATTACTTACAAGTTTTTGCTCTAGACGAGCATATCCCATACGAGATTTCTTGTATGGGTGGGGAATAATTTTTGCCCTCTCACGATTTGCCTTACTAATATTCTAAATAAAAAAAATAACAATCTAGTAAAAATTTAAAATACGCTATGAATATGAATAATAAAACACAAATGCTAATAAATTAATCACTTACAACAAATGCGGGGTCAGAACGTTTTGATACGAATGCGCTCCATTCCTCATTTGATATATAATGTTTATATATTTTTGGAGCTTCCGCATTCGTATTTCCTTCACGGTCTTTTAAATAGCAATTAGAGAGGTGAGATCTAAAGCCCCGGTGTATTTTCCCAGCAACTCTGAGCACATAGCTCTTTCTCACCTCATCAAGAACAAAACCTGACTGCAAACCAACTAAATATATAGTTTGAGTAAAATACTTCAAAGCAATATGCAAAAATTTATAAGTAATAGGGTGGAGTAAAAAAATTACCTGTATATCAGCCCACAATACATCTTTGGCATCCTTCAATGCCTTATCTCTCCAATCATCTATTGTGATTGGTATATTTTGACGAACAACAGCTCCAATATAACTAACAAACATGGAACTGTTGGGGTCAATTGCTTGACCACTCTCATTCCATCCAACCTAATAAACTCATATAGTAAGTACATCAAATTATTAACAGCAAACAAGGTAAACAGCAAACAAAGTATCGTATAAACAGTAGAAACAGAAAACAACAAACAAAGTATACCTCAAATTTTTGTCTAGTACTTCTTGCTTTTATAACATTTTGCATTATTGTTGCACCACGTTTGACTTCATTTTCGTAAGTCTTAGTGTTGCCAACTTCTTCATTTTGACAATCTAACCCATTGTTGGTATCCATTTATCTACAACATGCAGTTCAACATCAACATGCAGTTCAGTTGAGTTCAACATCAACATGCAGTTCAGTTCAGTCTAAATACGTAGAAAAATAAGTTAACATGCATTATAGTGAAACAAAAAACTAATAAATACAATACCTGAAATAGCTCTTTTTAATGCTTAGGGTTATGGGTTCATAGACGAACGGCGCAAAAGACGATGAAAACGAGGACGAACGCTTACGAACGATCGTACTGTTACGGGGTTCGCAAACGAAAACGAGGATGAAAACGGGATTACTTGATGTTTATGAGGTTTACATACGATCGTAGGTGTAGGACGAGAGTAAGTAATGAGGAAGAAAAAAGGAAAACTGAAACTCTTGTAGGGTTCGTAGGGTTCACAATGAGAAGGAGAAAGCAGAGGAAACTGAAAAATTTACGTAAAGAACATGAAACTGAAGAGGTTTACTGTTATATATAAAACCCTATTACAACGCTTTTTTGAACAAGCTCTGTAATAGGTCTCATCATTTTATTTTTTAAAAGCCTACTACAGCGCTTTCTTATAAGCCTTTTAAAGCGCTTGTGAAAAAGCGCTATAAAAGACCTCCTTATTTTTATTTTTTTAAAAGTCTTTTACAGCGCTTTTACAGAAAGCGCTTTAAAATGCCTCTTTGTTCTATTATATGTAAACGCTGTGTGACCCTTTTACAGCGCTTATGAAGAAAACGCTGTAAAAGACCTCCCTATTTTATTTTTTTAACCCTATTACAACGCTTTTTTAGAAAAGCGCTGTAATAGGGTTTTATATATGAAATGACTCTTTGTTTTATCATGTCCAACGGCTGTGTGAATCTTTTACAGCGCTTATGAGGAAAGCGCCGTAAAAGGGTTCCTTAAATTATTTTTTCATGAGCCCTCTAATAATTTATTTTCTTCCAAATTAGTTAAATTATTTTTTCATAAGCCCTGTAATAATTTATTTTCTTCCAAAATAGTTAAATTACTTTTTCTTCCAAATTGTGTTTAACTGATCAGGTCAAGTTCAAGCTAAATTACATGTATAACTTGAACTTAAATTGTTTTTAAGTTCAAGCTAATTAGTTAAACTGTTTGAACTTGAACTGATCAGGTCAAGTTCAAATAGTTCAAGCTAAATTACCTGATCAGGTCATGTTCAGTATACAATTACATACAGTATAAGCAGAAAATTACAAATTAACAGTTCAAGCTAAATACCAAAATGCTCAATTATGGCAGATCAAACAATTAAATTACACATGAACTCAGTTCAGATTACATGGATTAAAAAATTAAACACATTAAGATGCCCTTCTTCTTTTCTTGGTGGGATTCACATTTGTTTGTCCATTAATGATACGAAACGATGGATTAATCCAAATTCCCTCATCATGATCATCTCTAAGATATAAACCATCATCAGTTGAACCAATTTCATGTGGTTGTGATGTTGCAAAGAAAAGATCATTACCAACATCTTCATCATTATTGTTATCATCACTTATTTTATTGGCCGATAGGACAACGGACCATTTATCATCAGCAGGATCAGTGACATAAAACACTTGTTGAGCTTGCGACGCTAAAATAAAAGGCTCATCTTTGTATCCCACCCTATTAAAATCGACAAGCAAGAACCCTGACTCATCAATCCGAACGCCATTATTATTATCAACCCACATGCAACCAAATATGGGAACACGAAACATTGTGTAGTCTAGCTCCCATATGCGCTCGATAACCCCAAAATATGATAGATTTGCATATATTGGGTTCTTGTCTTTTGCACTTGAGATATGCATCGCTTCAGCTACGAGAGTGACTCCGCTATTTTGCATAGTTGTTTGATCATCTTGTTCTTTGGTATAAAATATGTAGCCGTTGATTACATAACCGGTGTAAGAAAAGACATGTAAACTCGGACCATTTGCTAGCCACCTCAATCTCTGTGAAATTGATCCGGGGTCTACATCAAACTTTGACTTTATGTGATTTTTTAACCATGTTATGAAACTTCGATTGTGCTCTCGAGTTATCCAATTTTGATTCCTATTCATGTTCAAACTAGATAATTGATCCATGTGTATTGTAACATACGACTGAACCTCATCATCATTGTGCAGAACATACAATTGTGTCTGCTCCCATTTTGTCCTTGATATAGTCATTAGTCTCTTTCCAATTATCCCTTCTCCCGATAATCTTCCCGAATGACGATACATGGGAAGCCCTATGGATTCAACATTTGACAGATATTCAGTACAAAATTCAGCAGCTTCTTCAACAATGTACCGTTCAGCAATACAACCTTCTGGTCGACTTCTACTTTTTACGTACCCTTTTAATATTTTCATATATCGTTCTATTGGGTACATCCATCTCATATAAGCTGGCCCACAAAGTTGTGTCTCCTTAACAAGATGAACAATAAGGTGAACCATTATATCAAAAAACGAAGGCGGGAAGTACATTTCAAGCTCACACAAAGTAGCAACAATTCCCTCTGCAGTCTCGGTAATTTCTGAGGATCGATCACTTTACTACAAATTTCCCTGAAGAAGAAACATAATTTAGTTATGGCTCGACGAACTTTTTCAGGTAAAATTGAATGTATACCTATTGGTAGCAAATGCTCCATTAGAATATAAGCATCATGGGTCTTCAAACCTTTTAACTTGAGGTCTTTCATACAAACTAAAGTTTTAATGTTTGAAGAGTATCCTTCTGGAACTTTAACTTCATGTAGAAATTTACACAAAACAATTTTTTCCTTTCTAGATAGAGTATGAGCGGCTGGAGGTAGATATGTGCGATTTCCTTTCTTTACGGGACCCAATTCATTTCTTATTCCCATATCGACCAAGTCCAATCTTGCATTGATGTCATCCTTAAACTTTCCTAGTACATTGAGTAACGTACCAATAACACTGTCAAATACATTTTTCTCAATATGCATCACATCGAGAAAATGTCTTACATACAATGACTTCCAATATGGCAATTCAAAGAAAATTGAATTTTTCTTCCACCTAGTTTTGACCAGCTCTCCCGCAAAAGGTTTGCGAAATTTATTGGTCAAACCTTGTACTTTCTCAAGTATTTGATATCCAGTCGATGCTACAGGAGCTCTATCTTCCTCTGATTTTCCATTGAATGCATTTCTCCACCCACGATACTGATGACTATAAGGTAAAAATCTACGATGTCCAAGAAATACATTTTTCTTACAATGTTTCAACCGCATCCAATTTGTATTCTCTTCACATATAGGACATGCACACTGACCTTTAATGCTATATCTTGACAAATTACCATATGCTGGAAAATCATTAATTGTGCCGAACAACATAGCCCTCAAATTGAAACATTCTTTCTTATACCCGTCATAGACTTCTATACCTGTCTCCCACATAATTTTTAAATCTTCAATTAAAGGAGCCAAGTATACGTCGATATCATTCCCCGGTTGTTTGGGTCCAGAAATTAACAGAGACAACATCATAAACTTACGCTTCATACATAACCATGGAGGTAGATTATAAATCAACAAAATCACAGGCCATGTGTTGTGTGAGATGCTTTGAAGACCATGTGGATTCATTCCATCAGTAGAAAGTGCAAGGCGTAGATTTCTCGACTCTATCCCGAATTCAGGATACTCGTGATCAATTTTTTCCCATTGCGGAGAATCGGCAGGGTGTCGAAACTTTCCATCTATAATTCTTTCATCTGCATGCCATGTCAAGTGTTTTGAATCTTCTTCACTGCGATACATGCGCCTAAATCTTGGTATTATAGGAAAATACCACACGACTTTTGCTGGAGTAGATTCTTTCTTCTTATATCGAGAGACATTGCATTTCGGACACGCCTTTAGTAATTCATATTCATTTCGAAATAAAATGCAATCATTAGGACACGCATGAATCCTTTCATAACAAATACCAATAGAGCACAAAACTCGTTTAGCCTCGTAGGTTCTACTGGGAAGTTCATTATCATCTGGCAACATATCTTGTAAGAGTGTTAGTAATTCTGCGAAGCTTTTATCAGACCATCCATTACTCGCTTTTAAGTTGTACAACTTTAATATCGCCGAAAGTTTTGTGAATTTAGTACAACCATTATATAATGGTTTCTCTGCATCACTCAACAAGCTCTCAAACATTTTAGGACAATCACGAAGATCTTCTTCAACTACTTTTGCAATCTCCTCAACTCGGTCTGGCTCATATGTATCTCTGTCGAAATCAGTTGAAACATATGTATCTGTGCGAGTGTTTCCATTGATTTTCTCACCATGTCTTATCCAACATGTATAGCTTTGATCAATTCCATACCATACTAAATGTCCTTCCAATTCATCTGCTCTAATGCGTTTTCCAAAACAACATTTTAAACAAGGACAAACGACTCTATTTTGCATTCGTCACTGCAAACTCAATAAACTCCTTCACTCCATTTTCATACTCTTTTGTCAATCGATTGACTGACATCCATTTCCGGTCCATTTATATGACCTATATATATATAAATGCAATTACACAATAAGCATGATTTCAAGTATGATATATATGACCTATATATTGATACTACGCATATCTTATAATATTGGTCCAAGATTAATTGATTTCAAAACAGAACATATATATCATGAGAACATATCTAATATCATGTAACAATTTATCAGTTTGAATTAGTGACAACAACAAATAAATAAAATAAAGTACTTGAGACAACGTTGATGCTCAATTTGTTTTAAAGGAGGAAGAAGGTAAATCAATTTGTAGATGGGCGCACAAGAGAGTTCGCAGGGGAGGGGAGATGAGAGTTCGTAGGGTTTGGACAACGTATTAAATTTGTTTTTATTTACTTAAAGTGAATGTTTTTTATTTAAAATGAATGATTTTACAGCGCTTGTTTAAAAAACGCTCTAATAGGTCCTATAAAAATGTGAAAGGGCAAGCCTATTACAACGTTTGTATCAAAAGCGCTGTAATAGGTCATTTGATTATGAGAAAGCGCAAGGCTTTTACAGCGCTTACACAAGAAGCGCTTTAAAAGCTATGTAACATAAGGTGGGAGCGCTACATTTTACAGCGCTTGTGTTTAAAGCGCTCACAAAGCGCTGTAAAAGGCTATGTGAGAGCGCTTGAATTTACAGCGCTTTCTAAAAAAGCGCTGTAAAAGAGTTGTAAACATTATGTGCAAGCGTATGTGACCATATATGACCCTACAACAGCGCTTTTTTTACAGCGCTTGTAAAAAAATCGTTGTTGTAGCCTCCGTTATTTTTAAAAAATTATACAACAGCGCTTGTATTTAATAAACGCTGTAAAAGACGCGCTATAAAATGTCATTTTTGGCGTAGTGTCCACTTTATATTCAATATAGAATTCATTAAAAAAACTAATTCAACTTATCCAGACTATATAACATCAATGATCTTATTAAAAAATTATGATAGTATAATTTCTACATTTTTTTATAAAGTAACTTTTGAACCTATTTCTTGAGATTTCTCTGTGAATAGGTTGAGTTACCTTATAAGAGACAATTTAATCTATAGACACTCATTCATTTTAAGGTTTTATAATTGTTCAATTTTATTCCTTTGCGTTTTATAATTTGACACCATAATGTTTTTGGTCAAACTTTGCAACTGGTGGTCATTCTACACAAAATCATGCATTATTATGGTATTTAAAAACAGAGTTAATATCCCTTATACCAAATAAAAGCTAAAGTAGTTAACCATGAAATATAATCTCGAATAGAAATTAATTCCAAACGAAGGAAGCATCATTATAAATTAAAAACAAAATTCAACATTTCCAAATAAAATAGATACAACTAGAAAAACTAGTTAAAGCAAATACTTCAAAACTCTTACAATTGATGTATAAAACACATTTAGTTCAACTGTCATGACTTAAAACATACAATTCACTCATTTCATATTTGAGCAATTTTGATTCATGTTGAAAACAACTAAGACATAAAATAAGTATGCTTACTTGAACTAACTGAACAATGAAAAAGTTAACAAGCATTTCTTTGTGCAAAGTTTCTAAACTACTGACAACAAAATTTATGCAATTTAAAATTTAATTTTTGTTTTTTTATAGGTGATTGAACTTTTAAAACACGAATCAAAATTTGATAAGTCACCTTTCAAATGTTTAGAGCATAAGTTTTCAAAAAAACCATTGATTACTTAATGCTCTATAATATACCTACAAAACAATCAAACATGATTTAATGATATCCAATTTTTGTTGGTCATTATAAGTAAGTATTGAGAATTGTCCCTTGGACATTAACACCATCTTACCATAAACATGGTACAACGAATTTTCTTATAAAACATTTGGTGATGTGTGTCCTTTTTTTTCCATATTAGAAACAATTGACATGTGACAAATTTTGTTTCTTAGACTAATGATAATATATTTTAAAAAATGATTAATTTTAGCAAAGGGCTTCCTTGGATTTGAAGTTTTTTAAGTTTCAAATTCAACTTCAAGTTTTGAAACTTGTTCTTTTAAAATGACATTTTCATTTTCTATTGAAACATAATTTTTACAATGACATTAATTTTAAGAACAACACACAATTTAGTAACTTCATGAGATTGCTTTAAAAATTTAGAAATATATTTTTTAAGCTTTGCTATTTGATGTTCTAAATTCAAAATGGATTCTTTTGACAAGTCATTAATTTGGTTGTATTCTTTTCTTCCTCGTGAAGTTCTTCAAATGCATCTTGCAATTCTTTCACAAGTAGGTAAAAAGTTAAATTCACCGTTACTAACATATTCTCTATGGTTTTTAGCCATAAGACATAAATTTATGATATCGCTGTTGTTGGAGTTTTCACTTGATGTTTCATCATTATCTTTTGAATATTCTTATTTGATGTGTGTGGACTTTCCACATTCA
The DNA here is from genome assembly GCA_037974735.1 of Cicer chorassanicum. Classification (NCBI taxonomy): domain Eukaryota; kingdom Viridiplantae; phylum Streptophyta; class Magnoliopsida; order Fabales; family Fabaceae; genus Cicer; species Cicer chorassanicum. The sequence goes on along the minus strand of JBBPBP010009777.1, from coordinate 9,280,771 downwards.
TATAACATGTGATGAAGTAGTTAATATTGTCCTTCTTCCTTGTTTTCTTTGACTTGTTGTTAAACATGTAAATTTTTATCATTCCTTTTCTCCTAATGAATTAGTTGTATCTTTCAACAAAGAGACCCATTTCTTTATGACTTGAGCCTGTCTTTTCTAATCCACTTTCGTCAGAACTATCTTCCTTCTTTGACCGTGAGGATAAGCCAACAAAGAATATACTTTTCTTTTCCTTTTTTTGTTCTTTTTATTCATGTGCAATTAGACGATTAAACTCTGTTTGTTTTATGAAAACTTTCCAAAAAAAGTAAAAAGTAGTGTGGTCATTGTTGCCATGTTGTTTGACTTACCAATAATTGTTACCTATGGTTGTAGTTTACTATTAAGATATCTTAAAACTTTATTTATACTTAAATCTTCATTAGAAGACGTTCTTCCATGTCTCATCCACATGATTCACAATATGTTAGAACTGCTTTTGCTATTAGGCAATGGTTTCTCCTTGATTCACAATATTTAGAACTAGAAACCACCTCTATCTTCTTAGTTATCTTGTCTATTTAAGAAGATATCATTTTTTGTGCAACTAACATAGTAGTGTTGGTATCCACTTCAAGAAAACCCTTTCAGAATGACCCTCTATTATGATGTACCTGATACTTGTTCAAAGGCATCTGTTCAATCAAACTCGTAGCCTCTTTTACAGTCCGTGTACCCAAAGATCCCCCAACTGAAACATCCAACATTATCCTCGTTTGATGTCTCAACTCATGACAAAATGTATGCATCTGCTTGAACTCATCAAATCCATGCCCCAAACACCTCTTCACAAGAAGTTTATACCTCTCCCAATCACCATATAACTTCTCATCATCCTTCTATTTGAAACTTGTGATTTCAACCTTTTTCTGAATAAACTTGGAAATTGGAAAGTACTTGTCAAGAAATTTATTGCCCAACTCATCCCAAATATTTATCATCCTGAATGGAATGAATGAAATCCAATCTTTACCTCTTCTAGTTAAGATAAAATGAAACAACTTTAACCTTTTTTGCATCTTCAATCACGTCAGGATGGCTATTTGTACCACATATCTCAAAGAAATTTGTTAAGTGCTGATTGGGATCTTCAACCTCAACACCTGAAAACTTTTCATTCTTTATAGCACTCAACACAGATGACTTAACTTCAAAAGGATAGAGGCCCACAACATGAAATCCACGAGTCATCTGCCCTTGGTTTTGTATTTTACTGAAACCTCCAAGAACACGCAAATGTGGTTGTGGTTTCATATTTTCTAACTCAGTATTAGAATCACTAGACGAAAGTTCGGTAGCAAGTACTTCTTTCAATTCCTCTATTTCTCCTTGTTTTGCTTCTCGAACTCTTCTAATTTTGTTTAGCTTTGTAGTTTTTTCTATTTTCGAATTGAATATTAATCTTGAATTTTCACACTACATACACAACTCAGAACACCTTCAACAGTAGGGAATTAACCAAAATGAAATAATGACAATTTAGAGCCCTAAAAGGGAATTAAAACAAAAAATAATACTTATATAATTTTGTTTGGTAATTTAAAATAAAATAAGCAAATAATGATTAAAAAAATAAAACTAAGTATGACTACTTTGCATTGTTGATAAATTAACCAACAATCCCTCGGAACGGTGCCAAAAAACATGAAAATTCTTTGACAGGTGAACCAAATCATTCAAGTAATAATAATGATAAGTAAAAATAATATAAACATGGATCGCTATTAATTTGATAACGCAACAAAGTATTAAATATTTACGTAATAAAAGGTTTAGAATTTGGTTTATAATATCGAACGTAAAATTAAACAGACAAAATTTAATATGAGAAAAACGAATAGGGAATTCGAATCACCTTCTTTTCACTATGTAATTATTAATGTACTATTGTAACAATCTAACCTATTTGATTATGTCAAATTAACAAATTAGATTAAGACCAATTTCCTTGGCTCAAGATTTCTTTTTTATAACTACGAATCCTAATTTCTTAGGTGATCAGACCCGTTACTCAAAGCATGTATGAAAGTTAATTTATTATACATGTGTTTATACTTTATATTCTTATAACAATATTGAAATATTAACATATATTTTGGTTCCGGTTATTATAGCATATTTTTCAATAACAAAATGATACTTAGATTCAATTATATGGTGATAAGCACAGAAAAGCATTAAGAACAAAAATGTATCAATAATCAAATACGTTTTAATTGCATAAATATCATACAAAAATCAAAATTACATAGATTTAAGAAGGTTCATCTAATCCCTAATGAAAGAGTTAATTAGTTACTCATAGTGTTTACTAAAGAATACATAGAAAGAAGAAAATTACACATAAAGGTTGCACTAGGTCTCCTTTAAGGTGTAGTTGCTTCCTACTTTGCATCCAAAATTTAGAACCCTAACAAATTACTGTTTTTTTTTACTTATGTAATGATTTGGGAACGCATACCAGCACATTGTGCTGATTCTGGGTACAATGTGTTGGCTCATAATTAAATTGGGCACAACCATGTTTTGCAATGCGCCAATTAGCCCTCCAGTTTCACTTAGAGGCAAATAATTGTCCCAAGAGAAGCACTATAGCGCAGTGACTGCTGCAATGCGCCCTAATACCTCCCTGCTGTATTATGATTCCAATAAAAGGTAATTTTGCGCTCCGAGACCCACTTTGTATTAGCCCTAACCCTCTGTAACTTCCTTAGTGTCTGTTCTTCAACGTTATTGATCGGTAACATAAAAAAAAATGAAGAAAGTGCTTAGAGAATTTGTCTAGTTAGAAAGAGTTAGTAACAAACCAGTCAAAAATGATCCAAAACGATTCAAATTCCTTTATTAAGTTAACTACACAACAAAACAAAAATAAATAAAACTTTAAGTAGAACTTCTAACAAAATGCTCAAAAATAGGAATTGATGAAGACTTATCAGTATACAACAAACAAGTGAAACTTCTATGCAACAAATTCCTTGCATATAGGAAAGATAAAAAATATGGAGATAATCTCAATGTTTTAAGTTTCTAACCAGAAATTATTTTCACGAAAAAGTTTTTAAAATAAAAACACAATTCAAAAGATTCTAGAACCTAGGAATCCTATCTTGGAGTAACTATCGAGAAAAGAGAATAACTTTAGATGGGGTTCAACTCTTCCAAGTCTTTTCCATGACATGGATTTCCTCATTCGAGCGAGCATCACCACTCTAAAAGGTTACGATGAGTAAGAAGTAAGTCGATCTAACAGAATAAACCCTTTTGGAATCAAGCTTCCCGACCCAATAATCATCTATACACGAAATAATGACCTTATTCTAGACAATGACAAAATTGGCTACCAAATCTTGTTCTAGACCGAACATCTCCCTCTTCCAACTAAACTCCCACACCCAGAGTTTGAAGGTGCAAACATGAGAAAAGGGTAGAATTGTGTTTAACTAAGTTGATAACTTTTTCGTTATTTGATTAAACTTGTTCAGACTTGATGATTTACTTGAAGTATAAGCAATAACAAATCTAAGAAGTGTAGGAACAAAGTGACACAAGTAATTTATCATGGTTCACTACTAACTTGGCTACAAGCAGTCTCTTCACTCAAAAGAATTTAATCCACTAATTCAATAACTTGAACTACAAAGCACCTATCCTCCAAGCTAGTCTTCTCCAACAGCCTAACAACCCTAGACTTTTGAGGAACACACACACCTTGACTATACCAGCCAAGTCTTCTCCCCACAATCTGACAAACCCAGATTATTGAAGGCACACTAACACCACTATCGAGTTTGAATACAAAGGTTTGGAACTTGAGCAGCTGCTTCTAATAAACTGATTATAACGATGACTATCACATGTTGGAACCAAGTTGGTTTTATGAGTTTTGATCATAACAAAAGTATTTTATGAAAACAATATATTTGAATTCAGAGTATGAAAGAAGATTCATGTTTTTGAAGAAAAACTAAAATAAGATTTGGTTCAGAGTTATAATTGAAGAAAATCTAAAATAAGATTTGATTTAGGTTTATATTTGAAGAAAATCTAAAATAAGATTTGATTCAAATTTATAATTGAAGAAAAACTAAAATAAGATTTGATTCAAATTTATAATTGAAGAAAATCTAAATTAAGATGTGACCTTCTCTAGATGTTGATCATATCTACTTCAAATCTTGACCATATCTTATTTTCAATTTGGGTAAAGATTTTATTCAATTATAAATCTGAATCAAACCTTATTTTAAATTGTCTTCAAAAACACGAATCTTCTTTCATACTTTTTGAAGTCAAATATATTGTTCTCATAAAATACTTTTGTTAACATCAAAACTCTAAGTATAAAACCAACTTGTTTCCAACAATCTCCCCCTTTTTGATAATGACAAAACTGTAATTTTGATAACAAGTTTTCTTTTAAATACGTTGACTCTCCCTTACTTAAGGTTCCCTCTAAGTCTAAGTATTTTTTCTCCCCACATTATCAAACATCTTTCTTCCCCTTTTTTCATTAGACTTGAAAGTGAAACTTGCCTCTTTCTTATTTTTATTTTTAATTTCCCTTTCTATTTTTTTAATATAATGAAAATAACATATACATAAAACATAAATTTAACCTAAGTATAAAACTAAACTACTTTAAGGTCGACATAACATCAGTTAGGTAAAAGAATGAGGTTTATGTTTTTCTTGATGAAGTCAAACTTATCATCAACTAGTGGTTTGGTGAATATGTCAGGCCATTGATGTTCGGTATCTACAAACTGGATATTAAGCTCACCTTTTTGAAGAAAGTCCCTAATGAATTGGAGTTAGATTTCTATGTGTTTAGCTCTAGAATGAAGTATACGGTTTTTGGTTAGGAAAATGGCAGAAGTGTTGTCACAATAAATGGGAATGTTGGTTTCTAGGATTTTGTAATCTTCTAGTTGATGTTTCATCCAAAGTAGTTGAGAGATACAACCAGTTGTTGAAATGTAATCAACTTCTATTATTGGCATGAGAATTGTGTTTTGTCTCTTACTTGACCAAGAGATTAAGTTTTCTCCTAGAAATGTACAGTTTTTGTAACACCCCGGCCATTACCGTTACCGGCGATGCTACCTCACGGTCTTCTCGCTCCCCCCTTTCCCACCAACTGAAATCTAGCGAGTTTTTGCCTTCCGTGGGATTCGAGCCCGGTACCTAGGGGATAAGTACCGCCTCCACACAGTCCCACTACCAATTGAGCTACTGGCTCAATTGGTAGTGGGACTGTGTGGAGGCGGTACTTATCCCCTAGGTACCGGGCTCGAATCCCACGGAAGGCAAAAACTCGCTAGATTTCAGTTGGTGGGAAAGGGGGGAGCGAGAAGACCGTGAGGTAGCATCGCCGGTAACGGTAATGGCCGGGGTGTTACATAAAAAGGCGCGTGAGGTAGCATCGCCGGTAACGGTAATGGCCGGGGTGTTACAGTTTTCGCTTGTGCTTTTTCTCTCAAGTTTATCTCCAGCATAATTAGAATCACAATACCCACTTAGTTTGTACTCAAAAGACTTCTTGTAAAACCAGGTAATGTTTGTAGTGCCTTTTAGGTATCTAAGGAATCTCTTGACAATAGTTAAATGTGATTCCCTAGAGTCATCTTGAAATCTTGCATATACCCATACATTAAACATGATGTCAGGTCTGTAAGCAGTAAGGTAAAGTAGGGATCCTATCATTCCTTTATAGGTTTTCTAGTCAACTTTTTGGCATGATTTATCATTTTCAAGTGATCACGTAGGGTGCATTGGTGTAACCATAAGTTTGCAATGATTCATTTTAAACTTCTTGAGATGCACTTTTGTATATTTAGTTTGATGAATGTATATACCTATTTGACTTTGCTGGATTTCTATCCCAAAGAAGAACTTAAGTTCTCCCATCATACTCATTTGAAATTCAAGCTGCAACAATTTAGAAAATTATTGGCAAAGAGTGTCATTAGTAGATCCAAAAATAATTTTATCAACATAAATTTGAATAAAAAGAATATCATATTCTATTGATTTTCTAAAAACTTAATTATCTACCTGTCTTATTTCAAAGTTATTTTTAAGCAAATAGTTACTAAGTCCATTATACCAGGCCCTAGGTGCTTGTTTTAGACCATACAGAGATTTCCTAAGTTTTAAAACATGATTTGGAAATTCAGAACTTTCAAAACTTGGGGGTTGTTTAACAAAAAACTTCTTCACTTATATAACCATTTAGAAAAACAATTTTAACATCCATTCAAAATAATATAATGTTATTATTTGCGGCAAAAGAAAGTAGGATACAAATAGCTTCTAACCTAGCCATTAAAACAAATGTCTCAGTGTAATAAATTCCCTTTTGCTGACTTTAGCCTTGTGCATGAGTCTTGCCTTGTTTCTGACCACTTCACCTTTTTCATTTAGTTTGTTTCTAAAAATCCATTTGATTCCAATAATGTTCTTCATTGGTCTAGGTACTAGATCTCAAACATCATTCCTCTTGAATTCATTTTACTTTTCTTACATTGCAAGAATCCATCAATCATCTAACAATGCTTCATCAATAGAGTTAGGCTCAATTGATGATAGTAAGCCAAATAAAGTGGTATCTTTTAATGATGATCTGATCCTCAAAGGATCACTTGCACTTCCAATGATTAAAGTTTCAGGATGAGATGACTTGTACTTTTATCCAAATCTTCCTTCTAACATATCTTGACTGTTTCTGACTTGATCAGATTCATCCTCTGAAGATTTGTCATCTTCTTCTTATTTGCTTTTATCCTATGATTTTTTAGGTTCTTTTGGTTTGTCTGCATCTACTTTCTTTGGTTCCAATACACTTGCACTATCATCATTTTGCTTTGACTTTTCAAGGTCAAGTTGTTTTTCATCTAGTTTAACATGTTTGGATTCTTCCACATTCTAAGTTTCCCTATTAAACACTCTATAAGCCTTAAATATTTAAGGGTATCCAATGAAGGTACACTTTTGATACCTAGAATCAAATTTACAAAGGTTATATTTAGTGTTCAACATATAACAAGTACAATCAAATTGTTTAAAGTAAGAGATATTAGGCTTTTTACCTTTCCACAATTCATATGGTGTTTTATTCAATATGGACCTAATTAAGCTCTATTTGGAATATAACATTCAATGTTAATTGCTTTAGCCCAAAAATGTTTTGCAACATTACCAACTATACCTTAACCAATGATTTGGCCTTTTTTCTTTCCTCCAAAAGTCATTGTGCCTCATCCTCATTTGCTCAATGTTAGTTCTTGGAACGTAGACTTTTCTCCTTTCACGTGCCGCGAGCATCCACTGTCGAGGTACCCAAGATTGGTGTTTTAACTTGATTGCTGAGGACATCTACAACATAGACAATTTCGTTCTTAGGTACCCAAATTTGGTTGGGTCCTGTTTTGTTAGTCTTGAAAGGTTTCTTGTCTTTCCTTGTATTTAACATGGCACAAGATAATTTGGAGTGACCTTTCTTAGAGCAAACAATACACAAGATATCATAGGGAATAGGTTTAGGTTCAGTTACAGTTTTTCAAATCTTAGACCTCGTTTATCATTTATACTAACTCCATAAATCATATAAGCATATTTGTTTCTTTCCATACCTTTAGCAAGAAAATCTTGAAATACTTCTTCAGCTTATTAGAGTTACATGTGGTGTTTTCAATTGATGTTGAAATTTTCAACCTTAAGTTTAGCAATATCAGTTTTCAGAGTTACATTTTCTGTTTTAACTTCAGCACTTTGATACCTTAAAACATTAATTTCTTTAGTTAGGTTTATATTTTCTTTCCTAACTGTTTTCAGTTTTAAAGGCAATTTGTAATTCTTGTTTAAGAAGTCATTTATAACTATAATTAAATAAGATCGAGTTAAGTAAATCATAATCAAATCTTCTTGTAAATAATTCATATCTTCTTGTGATAAATATTGATCAAATCTTCTTGTAAATAATCAATATCTTCTTGTAGATAAATCTTGACCAAATCTTCTTTTAAATAATTCATATTTTCTTGAGATAAATCTTGATCAAATCTTCTTGTAAAGAATTCATATCTTCTTGTTATAAATCTTGATCAAATCTTCTTGTAGATAATTCATATCTTCTTGTAGATAAATCTTGCTCAAATCTTCTTGTAAATAAATCATATCTTCTTGTGATAAGATGTTGATCATATCTTCTTCAAATCTTGACCATATCTTCTTTTCAACTTGGTCAAAGATTTTTTTCAATTATAAATCTAAATAAAATCTTATTTTAGATTGTCTTCAAAAACACAAATTTTCTTTCATACTTTGTGAAGTCAAATACATTGTTCTCATAAAATACTTTTGATAACATCAAAACTCTAAGTGTAAAACCAATTAAGTTCCAACAGAGTTCCATACCCAACAACCCATATTACCAACCCATCACCTATCACTAATCTGAAACCTAAAAGAGTCTTTGAAATTGAAGTCTCACAGGAACAGAACTTGTCCAAGTGTCATCCCAGAAAGAATTTGTTAACCCATTACTAACCACCTTGAAAACACCAACTGAGAACCAATCTGAAGAAGAACTTGTGCTTGAACGAAGTAATAAGATGCCTTTCCACCACGATGACATATATTGAAAGCCCCTTGAGCGCCCACCCACCCAAATAGGAAGAAGACATCTGAGGGCCATACCTAAAAAGAATAATATCCCTCCATAACGCATTATATATGAACAGTTGATAAATAAATAATAATAAATATTATATGTGTGCATAATTAACAAATTAGGAATGTTTTCTTAACTACTCATAGAAGAAATAAAGAAAAATAAATCATTGACCTGACGTATCTTGATGAAGCGAAATTGTCAATCAACCATTCTAAGTTTTAAAAATCAAATAGATAATAGCAATGACTATGTTGTATTGCCAAATGAAATTTCCTTTGAAAAGCGCGTTTACCTAAGAACGTCAATGACGTTGTTAAAAAAATGTGGATGATATAAGAAATAAAGCTTTATATAATATAGGCTTAATTGCAGTTTTAGTCCTCCTGTTTATACTGATTCACGAAATTGGTCCCCTATTTTAAAAGTCGACAGTTTTGGTCCCTTCTTCTGATATTTTAGCTAAAAAATGATGACGTGAGATGTTTTGGATAACATGACATATGATACAATGATGTAGAGTGATTAACACCCATGAATCATTAATGGATCTAGATGGTTTATATCATAGAATTGTGTGTCACGTCATTTAAAATATGTCAAATCGTCATTTTTTAGTTTAAAAATCTAAGGGAGGCACCAAAACTATCGACTTTTAAAATAGGGAGACCAATTTCGTGAATCAGTATAAATAGATGGACTAAAACTGCAATTAAGCCTATAATATATGTATGTAGTTTGATGTCTTAGATTGAACTTCCAAAATTGATATATCTGTATTTTAATGATATTATTCAGAGCTATATCTTTGAGGAAAATTTATCCCTCTCTCGAGCTATATACTTCCATCATATCCTTACAACATTTTATATACATATATATATATATATATATATATATATATATGGCCCGCTGGATTCTCCAAATGCGTGTGGTTCGCGATGGGTCTTGCGGGTTGGGGATGGAATGAAATGTGACCTAGATTGTGAATTATGTTGACGTTATCGTGTCTCTCTGGACAAGGAGTCTTGATAAGACCTTTTGTGGTATCCTTGCTCTGGCGACTCCCACAGGGAACGACATCGTCTCCCATAGCCTTTAGTGAATTATGGTGTCTCATAGGACATTACCGCCGAGGGGGTGGTTGGCTGTCGATTCTCCACAACGTTGAGATGATAGTTCTACTCCATAGTCATTCATGATTGTTCCCGAATCAGCTCGACGAGTTCATCTAGGGTTGCTCCTTCGTTCTGGATTATCACGAGGACGACGCCTGCGTCAGGCACGTCATTGTGGACGGGGAGCTCATGGGAAGAGGATGTCGTGGCCTCATCCTCCAAATGTTGAACAACGATATCAACATTCTTTTCGAGGATTATTGCACTTGTTGCCAACCATTAGAGAGTTAAGAATTAGTTTTTTAGCAAAGCAAGGAAACCTTAAATCCCCACAAATGGCGCTAATGTTCCCATTTTGACCAAAGATGATGGTCGACTTCGTTGGATTGGCCATAAACTTCGAACCCATTGAATGGGTGGTACATGCAAACACTTTTGGATCTTTTGTAGGGTGTATACTACAAATCTTGAGCAAGAACAAGATGAAACAAATGATGATGAATGTTGCATAAAGAAATTCCAAAGCGTGTGTATCACACTAAGCTTTAGGTTCAATTTAGCTCACCAATCTATGTATATTGGATGCAAACAGGTTGACCGGCGAATCCCCTTCAAGATACTTTGGAATACTTGAAGTGAATTGCACATTCATATCAAGTCTATCGATCAATGATAGTTTACAAAATAAAGTTTTTTCATTTACTCTCGTGCACTAGAGAAAAGAAGAAATGATTTAGAAATATTTTTGACAGAAATCTGACTAATGTAACATGAATTTTCTTGTACTTTTTGCCTCTAAAGTATCTCTATTTAAAGAGAAACTCATACCAATTGGTGAAAGAAAATAATTCTTGAAAAAGATTGTATCATTTGGTTACTTAACATATGAATTGGTTTGATGGTTAACACATACATTAAACCCAAGTATTGCAACTACTTGACCAAGTGATACATTAAGTTATTTAATTTTGCTACATTAATATAGCTATTAGAAAATTTCAAATATATTTTGGAAACTCCCCTCACAGACACTCCACTACTCAAGTGAGTATTGATTTGAAGAGAATAATAGGTATTGCGATGAGAAAATGTGTGTATCTTTTTAGGAGTCAGGGCCACTATTTATATAAGTGAGTCATAGCATATAGGGGGGCAACGACAATAAATAGTCATTATTGTAAGCGGATTTGGCAGGATGCCGTTTTAAGGTAGTAACCGTTAGGTCTGGCCATTAAGTTAGAAAATCCAAATTACCCGAGATAGATTTATATTTTGGGCCGGATCAGAAGTCGGATTGGGTATGTACCTTTCTGAAATAATTATTAACTAGAATATAACCCGCGCGTTGCGCGGGATATATAGACTTTAACATATTAGTAGTATTGTGAATAACATTTTTAAAATTTCAAAAATAATATAATTTATTCATTTGTAGAATATTTTTTCAAGTGAGTTTATTTGAGTAATTATTATATATGAGTTGACAAACACACATTTGAGAATAAGTAAAATGTTTTGCATAACGTAATTGCAACTAATTCATATATTTAGTATTAAAAATCCATAGTGAAGATCATCCTACAAACAAAACTCATAAATTATATTTAGTGTTAAAAATCTTAAAAGTATTTTAATAAATATTAATATATGTAATTATCTACCGCAAAATCAGATTAGTAATGCTCTTTTTTTGTGTTGTCAAATATAAATTTATAGTCAAAATATTGTTAGAAAATATAAAAATGATTTTGTCATTTGGTATTCATTTCATTCTAATCCTGTCAAAGAAATGACAAATCTAAATTCCAATATTTTGAGTATGAGACTTCTGTATAACATGACTTGAGAATTTTCACAAATAACTCGTATGTACGGTTGAGTAGAAGTAAAACAGATGTAGAAACTTCGAATTGGTAGTATTTTTAAAAAATTTGACAACAAAAAATATCTCCGTAAAAAAACAACAAATAATTTTTTAATCTAAATATTAGACATTATTCTTTAATCTATAAATGGTAAATAGTTTTCTCCCGAAGACACAATAATAACACTCATATAAAGCTGAATATGGACAATCTTCTTTGTTTTTTGAGGAGCCAATATATTTTCATGTCGTAGATGAGATCAAATATGTCTGCAAAAACAATACTCTAACTAACAACAATCAAGATTTTGAGAAAACTGAGCAAATAGCCCTAATATGTTACAAAATACCACTTACTCAAAAGCTATTTGTGCAAAAAAAAAAAATCCAACTATATCCACTTCTTTGAAAATAATTGGGTTGCAAGACACTAATCGTAGAGATTGTTTAAAGAAGTAGAATAGTATACGTAAAAAAAATTTATATATTGAGTGTACTTAAATTTGCAACTCATGACACATTAATAGTTATACTTAATATTAATAATAATATTATTAATAATAATAATAATAAAATAATAATAATAATAGTAAAATGTGTGCTAAAGCAAATTGAAAGTTGAATAATAAGGAGAATTGAAGAGGAAAAGTCTTTTAGATGTGCCAAATGGGATTTTTGTTGAGGTAGCAATATTTGAATGAACTAGCACAATATTAGATGATGTTTATGTGGAAGTCTATTTAAATAAAAATAAATAAAAAAATAAAAGAATTTTCCAACTATATCTACTTCTTTGAAAATAATTGGATTGACTATTGGTAGAAATTGTTTGAAGAAGTAGAATAGTATACTAAAAAAAATTATATGTTGATTGTATTTTAATTTGTAACTCATGACACATTAATAGTTATACATAATATTAGATGCTAAATAATAATAATAATAATAATAATAATAATAATAATAATAATAATAACAAAATAATAATAATAGTAAAATGTGTGTTAAAGCAAATTGGAAGTTGAATAATAAGGAGAATTGAAGAGGAAAAACCTTTTTTTTATGTGCCAAATGAAATTTTTTGTTGAGGTAGCAATATTTGAATGAAATGACACAATATTAGATGATGTTTATGTGGGAGTCTATTTAAAAAAAAATAAAAAAAATTCCAAGTATCTCAACTTCTTTGAAAATAAGTGGATTGCAAGGCACAATTAGTAGAGATTGTTTGAAGAAGTAGAATAGTATACTAAAAAAATTATATATTGATTGTACTTTAATTTGTAACTCATGACACATTACTAATTATACATAATATTAAATGCTAAATAATAATAATAATAATAATAATAATAATAATAGTAAAATGTTTGTTAAACCAAATTGGAAGTTGAATAATAAGGAGAATTAAGGACGAAAAACCTTTTAGATGTGTCACATAGAATTTTTTGTTGAAATGACAATGTTTGAATGAAATGTCGTAATATTAGATGATGTTTATGTGGGTGTCTATTTTATAATAGATAATAGATTTGCTGACCCAAATCAATCAACCATTATAATTTTAAACATCGCAATGGCAATGACTAGGTTGTTCCTTTCAAAAACGCGTTTACCTAAGAACGTCAATGACGTGAGCTATATTGATTTAGTTAATTATATTAAGTGCTATATATCTTTGAGGAAAAGTTATCCCTCTTGATCTATATATTTCCATCCAACCCTTACATATTTCACATATATATGATCTAGCTTCTCCATATTTTGCTTTAAGATGGCTTATTTTAAAAATCATTTTATTATCTTGAATTTGATCACTCTGCTGTTTGTATTTCTCTTTCCAATGAAATCGGCAATAGCAAGAGTAACCCTCTGGATATCTGACCCTCGTCACATAGCAGGTAACTAACTCATCTTGCAACTCAAAAAGAAATCGAATAATTGTATTTTTTATTTTTTATAATTTCTTACTTTGTGAAAACATTTTTTTTATTTATCTATATTTCTTGAGACAATAAAAATCTCAAAACAGCCGTTTTTATTATTTTTAAAAATACATAATCTATAGTTAGTGTTTCATTTTCTCTTCATCGAAATTATTCATTTTGAAAATTTTTCACTTCTTATTACTAAATTAAAATGAATATATTTAAAAAATGAAAAATAAAAAATATTTTTACAAAACAAGAATTTATAAAAAATAATAAAAGACTGGGCCATCCATGATTTTATTTTATTTTGTAAATAATTATCTTTTATCAGATTTTAACCACGGATTTTATAAATTTTTAATTTTTAATAAATATATACCAATACTTATATATGGATATATATATAAAAAAGTCAATTCTATAGTACAAGTGATTAGGCAAGTTTTTATTTTCCTCTATTAGATTAAAGAGTTTTATTATTAGACAAAAACAATTAGATTAAAAAAATTTAATTATAAAAAATAAATTTATGCATAATGTAAAATTATTTTATCTGTACACAAAGTCATATATCAATCAATGGATAATAGTTTTTTGTTTGAAATTATATGGTTTACTAATTCTGCTCCAAATATATTTTTGTTTGTTTGGGAACTTAATTAGATGGACACCTCCTATTTGCTACTGATGATGCACCACAGGGCCACAACTTTCATCATCATTGACAGAGTACTCATTTAAAGGCCTAGAAGAAAACTCCATCCTCATTTTATTATTATTATTATTATGATCTTTTTAGCTGCAACTTAGGAATATTGCTATTTTCAATGTAATTTGTTTTGAATTAAACTAGCTTGTTATATACTTTCTATGAATATATAGTAGCAATTTTATTAACCCACAGGTTGAGATTAAATTAACTTTTCATTTTTTTTTTCATTTTTCTTCTGTTTTTTTAAGCCAAAATAACTTTTATTTTAAAATTTCTGTGGCTATTAATTACAAAAAACTATGAAAAGTCAACAATTAAAAAATCTAAACAAATAAAGATATTGCAAAGTAAATGAATAAATGTGAGAAATATTGAACGACTCTAATGAAAAATAATTACTTCAAAGTCATTAACTACCGTTTGAATAGCTAACATATCAAAATGTTTGTATAACCATACATACGTTAATCGATTAACCCTTTTACTTAATATTGATTAGTATAAGGAAATCTAACATAAGCACAACTTATTCAATTAAACCATTAAATCGACTAATAGAGCTTCATAATCAATTAAATGCTATACAAGAGTAGTTTAGAAACTTCTATATTGATTTCTAAAACATTTTTTTTTTTTGCAATGTCATATAATCATTTAAACATTTTTACAATTAGCATATAAGAGAATGACAACACATAATAGGAATTCAGGATGTTACCCAAAGCCTTTATTCGCAAAGCACGAACATGCAAGGCAAGAAACAAGCTCCATGTTGAGAAACACATATATAGAGAAATTTAAGTAAACACTAAATTCAGAGAAAAAATCACTATTATTGTCTAATGACAATGAGATAATAACATTATGTAAAAATTGTTACAACACATAGACTTCTCACAAATGTCATATGATCGCAATACACCCATACTCTTCAAAACAAATACTTGAATTACATCTCACAACACTCTAAAACAAGAGTATAAGAGAAATAAAAGGAGAAGAAAAATAATTAGATACAAACTTAAAGTGTTTATAACTAGTGCATCTTGTAATGAAGAACTAGAATTATATATATAGTCTATCAGACTCCCTCTTCCTTTACAAAACTAAGCAATGTGAAATATCAATTTCAACCAAACCTCAACAAATACAGCAATATGCATCACCGTGCACATAAACAAATTTAGGTTATTTCAACAAACGATCAAAATTTGAGGGCATATGTTATTGACAAAAGTAAAATTTCTCAAAGATTCATTTGACATTAATGAAGAGTCGAAATGGGGTCAATGAAAATATCAAACTTCATATTATAAGAGCCATCGACAATAAAGAAGTCTATCAAAATATAGAAGGTTCGACATTCGACAAAACTTTGACGAAGTAAATACCGACAAAAGAGAACAATAAAAAGGTGTCAACATACAACATGTTTCCAACTAAAAATGAGACAACAACTACCATGAGTGTGCTGTATTGTTATGGGATCTTCGAATATCAGTCGACAGCAACAAAAGGACTTGAAATCTTGTCGAGTTCAAATGAATTGATCTAGAGAAAGGTAATTGCCGTGATTTTAGTCTGTTGTTGCTTTTAAATGCAAGTGTGCAAGTATACACAATTGTGACAAGTACTAAAGTAAAAGTAGAGTATCGATCCTAATTGTGACAAGTACTAATGTGCAAGTATTCTAAAACAAATTACTTTAATTATTTAAAATCTCACATAACAAATAACACAAATATTTTGGTTTAAAACAAGTAAATATTAGGTTGGAAGATAATTTAATTTCATAGTTTAATGAATAATTAAGGAATTAACTTTGTTGCAAGTTCAGTTTATGGGTATGCAATATGCTATAGAAATGTTACAACAATTCTAGACTAGATTGACCTTGGGGGTTTTCCAACACAGTCATCATGATAATCAGTGGCTTATAATTACCATCCCTACGTTCACACACTACACATCATATGATACTACTCTTTATTTTAGCAAATCAAATTTCATATGGAGTCAAATGTTATTCCACACTTAACATTAACCACTAAAGTGAAACAGAGTGATAATAATTAAAAGTGCAGATGTGCTTATAGCTTATATTTTCTTGTGTATTGTTTTGAGAAATGCACGTCCTTTTATAGAGAACTATTAGAGTTTCTAACTGTTGTTCTAATTGCAAGAAATCAGCATAATCCATGAAGTTTAGTATTGTATCTTTTGAGATTGACTTACCATAGAAACTTTCCAAAATAGATCTTGTCATTGATTTAGCGTATCCTCTTTAAAACAGTTGGGACGAAAAGGATACAGTGGTTAGGGCATGTCTTAAGATCTTCAGACAAGTAGCAGATTATAGATGTTCATCGGAGGATGCGTAAATGTTTTGTCTTCTTTGGAGCATTGACTTTCATCTGAGTGTTGACTTTCATTAGAGGATATATTGTAACTCAGAGTCAGATGATCAAAGGCTTGATGTGATTATTAGAGGCAGAGGCAAACCACTACTAGAAAAAAAAATTAGCGTCGACTAAAAACCCATGCTAAAGGGCTAAAAATCGACGCTAACATTGATTTAGCATCGGTGTCGGACCTAGGCTAAAACAGTCGAAACTAATCTACAATGTCAGCCAAGTGACATTGAACGCTATTTTAACATTGGCAAGTACGTCAATGCTACCATCAAAAATAAAATATTAGACATTAGTATACCTCCACTGGCACGTCATTTGATAAAATCCTACTGCATCGGCAAGCCTTTTCTAAAGTCAACAAATTGTAGTCAATGAAATAGCCAGCGTCAACCTAGTCGACGCCAAAGTTAACTAATAAAAATTAACAATAAAATAAAAGTCAACTCTATAAATATCATAGAGCCCGTCTGACCGACGTTACGCTCAACACTTGAAAATTCAACAAAACGTGTAGCGTGGTACTGCCAACACTAAAAGTAGATTACTTTTATTTATTTATTTTCCTTATTTGCACCTTCACAATTATATTTTTACGTCGTATAAAATAATTGATACTTAAGAAACATTAAAATACTTAATGTTTTCACAAAAATCATTGAATTGACAACATAACAAGCACACCATAAAGTATCATTTGTGTTGAAACTACAATGACTGGTCGTCTAAATCATTATAATACATATTTGTCGACCATAAAGTATCATTTGTTATGAAATAAAAACACAACAAAGTCACAAAATACATATTTGTCGACCAACGACTACAAAAAGTAAGCGTAACTACAAGATCAAGGTTCATTCAATGACTGGTCGTCCAAATCATCATAATAATAAGGATGCAGAGGATGATGATTTGCATTAGATGATCCACCAGTTGATTGACATTGTAAAATGTCAATTTGTTCTACAAAAATATCTTTAAACCATCAAAATCATTCTCTAACTTCTTTTAATGCTCCCTAACCTCTTTGGCGACCTTGGTAGCCACTTAAGCTTGGACAACTACACTTTGAGCAATTTGTTCAGCTTTAATTCTAGTTGCCCTTTCCGCTTCAAATAACATCCCAGTCATGGAATTAGAAAGATTGTGGGATTGTTGTGTAAGTGATGTACACCCACGCTGGAGTTTAACAGACAAGTCTCTCGTACCATAAACTCGACCACAGGCGTGATCCCCTACAGACTGTGTCCATAACTTAAGTATTGTTGCTCCACCTACTTCTTCAGCACCATCTCCACTTGTTTCTCCAAGTTGTGCTTGTACTTCCTCCAATTTTTTTTTAAATGTTCCTTGATCAATGGAAAAAACTATGAAGTTAATAGATGATTGAATTTCTAAAATAAATTAAACAAACAAGTCAACATATAGATAACATACTAATTTACACCAATACATGTATAATAAAAGGATTGCTCTTCTAGGAATCTTTGTGTAAATGCGATTATACTCTTTTTTGGTTGATTTGCAGTATAAAGAATTTATAGAAATAAAGAACTTACATAGGTAGATTATGTGTGACTATCAATTCAAGCGCCATTTTTCCTCTTGTGGGTTGTCAAAAATAACGCATTGGAGAGTAAATCTCGTTGAAGGTTATCTCTACAAATAAAATCATGATTATTGAACCACAAATAAAATCAACATCATATGAATATGTAAAGACAATTCATAATACGTCAAATTAACTTACGATCACAATTCACAAGTAGATATCATAACATTCAATTGTATTAATCTTAGGTAAATACTAGGTAATACACTCTAGATATGCAAGTAAAAAAATACCAAGACAATAAGTGTGAATTTAATAATTACCAACTCAAGTGCAACATCAATATGAGTCTTGCAGCCTGAGGTGTGGACAATAAGTGTGAATTTAATAATTACCAACTCAAGCTGAAAGATAGTTTGAGCGTTAAAGAGATATTGTTTGTTCAACAACACATAATACATAGGCACATAAAGAACATTGAGGTAGATAAGGTTTATGAAACATTTATTCAACTAACTTAACCTTCACAATTAACAATTGACATCAGAGATAGAGTATATGTGTTCACTCAATTTTATACATCATGCCAATTATGATTCACAAAAGAAAACAATCTTCACATCCAAGATTAAAAGCTTAACATTTTAATTTAATTTTGGTCAGATAGATAAGGTCTATCAAACATCTATTCAACTAACTTAACCTTCACAATTGACAATTAACATCAGATATAAAGTATATGGGTTCACTCAGTTTTAAATATCATTTCAATTATGCTTCACATAAGAAAACAATTTTCACCTTATATCTATCAAAATCAAATACTTTAGCTGGCAAGCTACAAATATATAGTGAATCTCTACAAACTATTGTGCCTTTTCTAAAACCTTCCAACCAAGAAAAAATATGTTGCCAGCTGCTTTAACAATATGATAGAGAATGATAGGTGAAGGACTCACTTGATGGATTTATTATATAGTTTAGAAACAAATTTGATGAATTATTTTATTTGAATTGCAATATCATATCAACCCTAAAGATCACATTATTATCATAATAATAGAACAGAGACAAACAAATATATTAACACAAAGACAGAAGCAAAAGGCAATGGTTACATTTTGTTAGTAACAAGTACAAACACACAAAATGGAAGCAAATAAAAAATCATACCTTATGTGACTCTGTTGGAGTTTGTTAGAAACCCTCAGACACATTCAACTGCCAAAGAAAAAATAAATTCAAAATTAAGAATTTATACGATTATTTGAAAGACACAAGTAAATAACAACATTTCAAAAAAAAAAAATGCACCCTATCAAAAAATGAAACCTAAATTTCTACAACAAAATTACTTTTGAGAAAGAAAAAAAAAGTGAGGGTGGGGGCAACGATGAAGGAAAGGAGTGCTTGACGGTGAGGGGGGAAAAATACAGTGAGGGTGAGGGAAAAAAATGGTTTATTGATTTAGCATTCGTTTGGCCAATGCTAAATTGACGCTAGTAGCGTCTGTGTCGGGGGCTGACTATAGATGTGGACACTAAAACTAGTTTTTCTAGTCGTGATCACTGATTATCAGAGGCAGACGAACAAGCGCTTGTTGAATTCATCAGAGGCAGACGAACAGACATTTGTTGAATTCATCTTAGGCAAATGATCCTGAACATATATGCATTTAACGGAGTTATCTAAAGCAAAACATATCAGCATTCATCATAGGCAACTGAACAACTTTATTGCTTTAATTTTTAGAGGCAATCGGGACACAATGTTGCTCACGTATCAGACTTAAAGAGATGGAGTGAAACGAAGACCTACACACTTAATCAAAATATTAGTGCATTAAATTGTTCTCACTAACTACTTTGTTATCATCAAAACAAGTGAGGGACATATTTCTTTAAACCAATTTGGGTCCAACATACTCTTCTTCCTACTCAGCTAGCCAGTCCATTGGAACGGAAACAATATGAGACTACAAGCTTTATAAACATTAGTCGTGACAAGTACAAAGGACATGTGTCGGGTGTTGGTAGTTTATCATCAACATTTGTAAATGGCCCATCACGATATATTCGAACTTACTCTTCTTTTTATCTTAGTACAAATCGATCTTATTATCTATCGACTAACAGTGTTGACCAATTAAAGGAACAATGGATGATTGAGCATGAAGAAAAAACAAAAAAAACAAAACATCTTATATAAGCAGCAATTGAACAATTAAATGTAAAATGGAAACAAAAGTTGTTGAGGAAAAATCCCAAATTAATATTTTGAAGATAATCAAACAAAGTTAATTAATTTCTAATTACGATTCTAAATTGTGTTGCTATTTAACTTGTGCTTTTGAGTGTGCTAATCAAAGATAAGTAATAGTATACAACAACACAAGATAATTCTGGTGTATTCAAAATCATTCTCGTTCATAAAAACAACAGTCTGAACAAACCAATATCATTCTAGTTTTTGACAGCATTCAGTATAGTCATAGCGAGATTATTATGGTTTGTGAAAGTATCAACATTTTTTATACAAGATCATTATGGACAACTTGTTTTAAAAATGAAATGAATCAATCCCAGACTTTAAATGAATTAAACAACAAGGCAACTCAGAACCTTGATCAAGCACAAAAGTTTAAAAGAGGCAAAAAAACATCAAGAACCATAACAAGATCAATCTCCAGATTGATGGCCTATGAAACAAGTACGGCTGGGACAGCAAGGATAAAGAGGACACTGATGTTGCACCTCTGTAGAAAGACAACTTGTGTACAAAGCAAAAACACTAACACTAAACAATTGTCAAATGATCTCAATCTAGTAATCACTCAAAATAGAAACGAAGAACGTTCTGGTTATAAAGTATGAACATTCTTTATAAAATAGAACGTATGTCTATTAAAAGATAAATCTCAACAGCTGGATTATTAACGGTTATATGAGCTGTCACCAACCTTCATCATGCCTATAAAAGGAACCTCAAGGTCAAGATAACAGCAAGAGTTTCAAGTGCAATCATTTAATCATACTTGAGAAATCAAAGTTCTTCAATCAAGCAAAAGATCCAGCTCTCTTTTGCTAGATTCAAGGATCTTTTTACTAAGTTTTCTGCTGAAAATTAATCTCAAACAAGTGTTGAGTAGATTTTGATCCATAACCTTTCTTTCTGTCGCGGCCTAAAATTTCAAGCGTTTCTCGAAATCAATGGAGTCGCCACCGAAATTTATTTTAAAATAGGGAAAATATTGGGAAACCCTTAAAAAGAAAAAAAATGGTCTTTGAAACCAAATTTTGAGTTCGGGAGTCGATTATGCGTAGGAAAAGTATTAGCACCGTACGACATCCGTTAAAATACGGTTACCTATAATCAATTGTGCAAAATGAGTATTAACTTAAATATATTTATTTCTTCTTATTATTAAATATGAATATCAATCGTTTTTTAATGTGGTTTTGAAATAAATGTGAGCTTAAGAAAGAGAAAGAAAAAAAAAAGAAATTTTTTATTGATGTGCTTGACAAGAATATGATCTTGCTACATAGTTCTTGGGTAGAAAATATTGATGTGTTGATTGTTCTTTTAAAGAAAATATGTGTTGTTATTGATAAATAAAAAATAAAAAAGTTGTTTTGACGAAGAGAAAAAAAATGAGTTTGTTGGATTTGAGTAATTATTTTGAAATAAGAGTTTCAAGACTATCAAGCTACACACCTTGTGTATCAAAACTCAAGGAGTAAAAAGATGTCTCATCTTGTCAACCCTTTTAAGAATATTTTATTATTTTCAATTTTTAAATCGAGTTTTAAGTCCAACAAGCGGTACAACTTGTGTCTTAACAACTCAAAGAAAAGAAAAGAAAAGAAAATGTCACATATAATTTAATTAAATTTAAAAATGTTTTAAATTAATATTAATGTATTTAAAAAAAAAGGTTCAGAATTATGACTTGTCTCGTAATAACTTGAAACAACATTTACTTATTTAGTTTTTTTGCAGAAGCTCTTTTTTTTGCAACAAAAGAAAACTAAAGATTTAATGAGAAGTAAATGCAAGTTGTGCTATGGAAAGCCTGCTGTGCACAAACGGAAAGAAATGACATTTAGCCCATCTATATAATAGAGATGTGTCTCTGTACTGTAGATGTTTGTACTGTAGACGTTTCATCTTTTTATAACAAGGTACATGTTTCAACTTATGACAAGGTTCAATAAATTCTTCTTCTTCTTCTTCTTCTTCTTCTTCTTCTTCTTCTTCTTTATGTTTTATTTTCTTTGTTCATAATCTGAGTTCCTCTGCCTATCTGATGCTATCATGTTTTTTTAATAAAAACAAAATAATCTGAGTATAGAAATTCTCTGTTTATGTTTGAGAAATAAAGTAGGTTTTGGATGAGCTAATGTTTCTCTCTCTATATGTCTCAGATTCTGCAGAATATCGTCTTCATGCTTCTGTTTAAAACTCAAAGCTTTGTTTTCTTCTCTCTGCATCATAACAACCAGAGAGGACAATAGGAATTTTTATTTTATTTTATTAATTAATTAAATATGTATCATTGTGTATTACTTATTCTAATGTTATTATTATTGTGGTTTTAAGAAATGATGAGACAAAATGAGCATCGGCTAAATAGCATTCGTGGTCCCTTAACTTAATTTCAGTTAATGTTTTAGTCCTTAATCTTTTTTCCTCCGATTTGGTCCATTATTTTAATTTTAAGTGACAATTTGATCAATTATGTTTTAAAATGTCAATAAAGTTATCTATTTTTTTCAAAAATTCATCAAAATTTTCAAACAAATTCTAGAAAATTAATTATATTCTTCAATATAATACAAATTTCATCAAATTCGTAACTCAAATCTTCAAATAAACTCATATTTTCATTCTTTATTTGATGTTGTTAGAGATGAAAATATGAGTTTGTTTAAAGATTTAAGTTATGTATTTGATGAAATTTGCATTATATTGAGGATTATAATTAATTTAATGGGTTTTGTTCAAAAAAAATTATGAATTTTTTGATGTTTCGCAAAAAAACAAGGATAACATTGCTGACATTATAAAACATAAAAGATTAAAATTGTCACTTAAAATCAAAATAAATGACCAAATTGAAAAAAAAAAGATAATTAAATGACTAAAACGTTAACTGAAATTAAGTTAAGGGACCACGGGTGCTATTTATCCAATGAACATCATTTTTAGTTATATCATTTTTATTTCCAATATAT
>JBBPBP010009777.1:9239396-9257156 GCA_037974735.1 Cicer chorassanicum | reverse complement strand
GTTTTCATAGAGAGAAGTAAACTAATGGCAAATATAAAATTTGATATATTATAATAAAATGGATATTATTATTTTTTTGATTTATTTTTAGTTAGTTGGACAAAATCGGGGTACTACACTTTCTATATTTCATTTGAAACTCAAGATTATATTCTTAAAGATAGTTTGAGTGGTTTGTAAAAATCCTTTTTAGACTAAAAGGTAATCGTAAGAAATCCTTTAAAGGTCGAAAGGTGAACATTGTAATTGATCAAGAGTAATCAAGAAAGTTTGTGTGAAAAGCAAAAACATTCTTGTTAAAGCACACTAGTGAAAAAGCTCAGAAATTGTAAGGATTGAATGTAGCTCACCTTGGGTGAACTATGATACATCACTATGTGATTCTCTTATCCTTATCTTTAAGTATTTCTCACTCACAAGTACAAATTACGTAGAAATAATCTCTTTCATTTAATTTCACTAACCAAGAACGTTCTGCATTTTGTTTTGAAACCAAGATTAATATGGAGTTAGTTTAAATTAAAAGCATGAATTAATTTTTAAAATGGAATCACAGTTTAAATCCCCTTTCCTTGTTATTGACATTATTACTTCAAAAGCTTCAACAACAACAATATGAGCAGTTTCAATAGTTCAACAGTAACAACATGAACCTCTAAATTCCGCCTTCTAGTAGCAACAACAACAATATTTTAATAATTATCAGTATGTGTCGTCTCTTTCACAACAACTTCCTCAACCTCAAGTATATCAAACTCCATACCGACCAACTATGCCAACAACTAGCTTGATCAGACCAGATTTAAATCAACCTCAATCAGTTATGGCTTCATCAAGTAGTGGTGGTGTATTTGAAGACGAAATGCAATTTCAAATCATGTTGTCTCTAGCACCACTAATTAATACTTTTGAGGGACTTTTGTTGTTGGGTAATATTTCATCAAATAATGGTGGAGGAGGTGGAGCACATGATTAGAGGAATTATTATGATCACTGATGTATTCGAATAATATTTTCTATTTTTGTTTTTGGTTTGTATGAATAATTTATACATTATTATTTAATTATGGAGTGTTTTATTTTTGGTTTGTATGGTATAATTTATTAATTTTGGAATGTTTTATTTAGTTTGGTAATAATAATATTAATTATTGACAATTTAACTAATATCAAAATTATATTTTCATTTTTATATACATTATTTTATTTAAAATTATATTTTTATTTTTTAATATTAATTTCAAATTTTATGAATTTTTTTTAATAAAGTTACCCATTTTTTGCGGTCAAAACGGCTACAAATGGGACAGTTTGTAGCGCTTTAAACGACCACAAACTATTACTTTTTTTCAACAGACTTTCTCCCTTTGTGGCAGTCTGTACCGTCAAAACTTTGTAGTTGTCAAAAATTTATGACAGCTTAAGCCCTCACAAATTGTAACAAAAAAAATCAGTCATTGTGGCCGTTTTGACCACCACAAAGTTTTGTGATTGAGTTATTTGTAGATGCCTTAAACGCCATAAATATGGCTTTTGTGGCTGTTTTCTCCTTTTTGTGGGGGCTTTTGGCTGTCCCAAAATACTTTTATTCTTGTAGTGAGCTTCCAAATGGGGTGGAATGAAGGCTGGTGATGGTGGTGGCTAGGTCTGCTTAGAGACTTTGAAAATTAGGTTTTTCTCACTCCTTTAAGGTTTATAAATGTTGTCCTTTATACATGAAACTTTTGGACCACTTTCCTCTCTCGTTATTAGGCCTATTTTTTTCCTTATTCATGAAGCAATCACTGGCTCAATGGAATAAAGTGATGGGACAGCTAGAATATTCTTTTAATGTGTCAGAGAGTGGTGAAGTGTCCCTTGTGTCCCTAGGATAAGGTTGTCATGTTCTATACCCATAACTTGTTGTCTTGCTATATCGTACGAATGTTATAGCATTTTATTCAGATATGGTCAACTAATTATATCTCGCACAAAAGCCACTCAAAAGTGCATAATTCCAACATAAACTAGCTTAATCTAATAAGAACATCTAATCAATATTTTACTAAAAACGACTAATTTAATTAAAATAATTCCTCAAGAATTTGCATATTAAAGTATAAAAAGTGCTAAATAACTTTTATATTTAAGAGTTACTACCTTTTACATAATGCCAAATAATTTGGTTAAAGATAGTTGTTTAAAGAAAATTCGGCATTTAATTAGGGTGATTGTGGTTATTGAATAAAATCATATTTCAAAATAATGTGGCAGATTGCACTATGTTCGTATCACATATAAAGTTGGTATCTTGAAGTTGATTTGTAGGTAGAGTTGTCCTATTGGATACTTTTATAAGTTGTAATTTCAAACTTTAAAGTTTCATATACAAATTAGAATGAGTTGTATTATAAGTTGAAGTACCATTTATACTCCTTTGGTACTAATATCATCTTTGATTATAAAAAAAAAAATGATTTTAAAGTGAGTCCTGTAATCAATAATAAATATTATATACACACATATAACTAACAAATTATGAATGTTTTCTTGACTTTATTAACTACTCATAGAAGAACAAAGAAGAAAGAAAATTCATTGACCTGTTCAATTTAGAAAGGATAATAGTTTAAAATGAAATGTTGAAGTAACTTGATGAAGCAAAATTGTCAATCAACCATCAATATTATTTATTTGCTCGCCAATGAACTTCACAATCACATTCTAATTTTTAATCATTGAATAGACAATGACAATGAATTTTATTACTAAATGAAATTTCCTTTTGAAAAACGCGTAATGTGTACCTAAGAGTGTATCAATGAACTTGAGAAACAGAGCTATATATGTAGTGTGATGTCTTTGTTTAAACTACCAAAATTGATTTTATTTGTATTTCAATTCTATTTATTGTTATATCCTAGATTGAAATTTATCTCAATTTGATATTTATATTTCCATCTAATCCTCACAAATAATTTCACATATATATAATCTAGCTTCTACAATTTTTGCTTTAATTAAGATGGTTTATTTATTAAAAAAGGTTATTATCTTGAATTTGATCACTTTGATGTTTGTGTTTCTCTGGGTATCTGAACCTCATCACAAAGCAAGTAACTGACCTTGAATCCCAACAATTAGTTGTCGAAATTTTGAAATGAGTAAACATCTATTTTGATGAGGAAAGTGTAAGCATTGTCACTCTAGATCTTAAATGTATAGAAATTACAAATATATTATTAATATTTTTTTAATACATATCACAATATTTCTTTAGTTATAATTTTATAGATTAAATTCATCAATAAAAATATATTTAAGGATTAAAATAATTAACTAAAGATATATTTAAAGGCCAAAAAAATTAACAAAATATGAACTAAGATATAATTTTATAATTTTAATATTCAAATATTATAATTGTTGTGAATGTGACTTACACATTTAGATATCAAAATAGTTGTTTACTAATTTTAAAATTGTTATTTGTGTGATGAAAGAATGAAACAATAATCAAAGAATAAGTCATGCTTTTATTTTTTAGCAAAAACAAAATATGAGTGCAAAAGTATCACATATGGAGATGCTGATTGCCCTGTACAACCTGGACCATTGCACAAGACCGCAAAATTATTAGAGCCCCAAATACGTTCTTTACTTTTAATAATAATTGTGACACATTGATTAAAAAAATTCATAGAAGCAAAGAAACATTACAATAAAATTTGGTTTATTGTAGAGGAAAAGACTTATTGCACCAAATTTTATTGGGCTCAAAGAGCTTTTAATTAGTGAATGGGTCCATAAAGAAAAAATGTCTTTTATCTATGATTAAAAAGTTTGTTTTGACAAAAAGAAATATTTAAGAAAGTGTGATTATTTTTTTTTTAAATGAGATTATTTGGTAGTATCTTTGAAAGTTATGAATTTGCTTCAAAAATTGTTAGAAAGATGACTCTTTTTAAATAGTTAGAAGATTAGTATTAGGTTAAAGTTGTATTTAAATATTATTTATAATTTACTTATTTTGATGAATTTAAATAAAGTAGTTTAAGTTTTTAGTGTTTCATTCGGTAAAAAAATAATATTTAGAAATAATTTATAATTATTAAAATTGCATTTTTTTTTATTAGGGAGTCAATTTTTTAGATTCAAATAAGACCTTCAAAAGTATACATTAAAACAATCCTATAGAGATGACATACCAACTATATTAGCCAACAACCACCGTAACTCTTTTAAATTATCTTAATGAACATGCTTACCAAAAATTGTAAACATTAGATATAAGCAACTATCGGAACTATAGGAACTTACAAACAATATAATGTTTTACTTGTATTTTAAAAACGATAGTATACAATAAATTGAACTTGCTAGATGAAGTATCAATTATTTTTAAAATTTTATGAAAAATTACAAATTTGGAGTAAGTTGATCTCCACTATATGTGTGTGCACTCCAAATCATTTTTTTTTTTATAGTTTTTTGTTTGAAAGTTATGTGGTTTACTAATTCACCCATAATCAATTTTATTTTTTCTTTGGGAACTTAGATAGACCCCTCCTTTATGTTATTGAAGATGCACCACAGCGCCACAATTTTCATCATCCTTGAAATGTGGGAGCTCTGTCTAGACATTTAAGGGACTAGGAGAAAACTTCATCCTTATATATTGTTATTACTATGGTCTTTTTAGCTGAAACTTAGGACTATTAGTATTTTTATTATCATTTGTTCAATTAATGTCATTTATTTTATGATGTTTGTTGTATCATATTTTAATGAATTAAACTTGTTATATCTTTTCTATGGATGGATTAACAACACGTTGAGATTGAATTAACTTTTCATTTCTTTTATTTTTTTCTTCTTTTAAAAAAAAAAAAACCAAAGTCTTTTACATTTTCTATTGCTATAAAGTACAAAAAACTCGAAAAAGTCACTACAATATATGTTGTATTTGGAATTATTATTTTAAAAACAATATGTATAAATTGTTGTTTAAAAGTGACTAAAGCAGCATTTTATGTCTATTATTAGTACTATTTTGCAACAATGTAAAAATATTTGTTAAACTATTTCTGAGAACATTTTTAAAGTTTTGTTATAGTATTTCTTTAATTGAAACTCTTCGTTCACATCAGAGAAGTTTCGCGTGCCATTGAAATACGATATTCACGCCACGTTCCCCGTGTACTCCATTGTTCACGCCGTTGTTCGTTCACAGCGCCTTAGTGGTTGATGGATGCATAATGATGGAGTGTGTCAATATGAAGTCTAAGAAATTTGATGCTCCTAAATTTGGTTGTATAGTTCTATTGAATTGAAAATATCTATATATGTTGGTTATGTGCTAGGATGGCAACATAACCTGCATCCGCAGACATCCACTTAAATCCGTTTGATTTAGGCGGGAAAAACTATTTTAATTGAGTGCAAGTGTAGATTTTAAATTTTATATACTTACACATATTGAATATATTTACACATATTGAATATACTTACACATATTAATTTCGAGTGTAGGTGGGAAAACCAGAACCCCGTTGCGAGCGGAGATAGTGTTAAGACAAAATCCCAAATTAATGTTTTGATTATAATTAAACAAAAGGTTAATTAAGAATTCTAATTATGATTCTTAGTGTTTTGGTATTTAACATGTGTATTTGAGTGTGTTAAAACAAGATAGGTACCAAGTATTACAAAGCAGATCTCATTAAAATCAAGAAAGCAAAATCAGTAAAACGAAGAACGTTCTTGACATATTTCTAGAAAACGAAGAACGTTCTCCACATTTGCCATAAACAAGAATGATCAGTTTTATTTGTGAAAGATTGGATCCAGGAAGTTTTATTCATCTCATATCTTCATCAAGAATAAACAAGGATCAATCTGAGTCAGATTCACGATAATGCCAAATAAATACAACTTCACGATGAAGAACAAAACAAAACTCAAAGTGTCAAGAAAATCATCAATCATTCAATCATACTCGAGCTTGTCAAAATCATTCTTAAATTGCAGTTTCATTCTTCGTGTGATTTTAGAATCAATGATAACTGACACTACAAAAAAAAATATCTATTGTGACACTCAGATTTTTTTGATGTTTTTTTATCTGTCACTAAAGCTACATTTAGCTACAGTTAGGGTGTCACTGTTTTTGAAAATAGTATACTCTTTTGTAAAAAAAATTAAATGCACAAAAATCTTCTCAAGTAGAAAATGGTTTTCCCTTTCTTCTCCTTTCTCTCATGTTTCATTAAACCCATTTCCCTTACTCCCCTCTCAGAAATTTTTCCACAATTCTAGTTAGGGTGAAATCGTTTTTCCATTTTCCCTCTCAGAAATCGCTTTGCTTCTCTAGTAACAATTCGATTTCCTTCGACTTTCCTCTTCGATTCATATTCTTCTTCAGTCTTTTTGTTCAATCGGATTTCTCTCATAACAAATAACAATTAAGCAGCTTCAGTTTTTCCATTCTTCTCTCTCGTAGCAATTCAATTTTCTGCAATTCAATTTAGCTCTTCTTCTCTCAAATCGTAAAATCGCTCATCTTCTCTCAAATCGTTCTTCTTCTCTTTTCGATTTGATTTTGTTTATCCAATTTTGTTCAATTTCGTTCATCGTCTCATAAAATCATAAAAATTAAGTTTCAAATCGTTCTTCCATCTCAAGTAATTGAATATCGTTCTTCCATCACAATTTCCTCGAAATCCATTTCCTTCAAGACCTCTTTACTGGATTATCAGACTCCGCCGTTGACTTCACCTATAACTCTTCTTCTCAAATCTATAACACTATCGTTTCAAAGTGTCGGATTCTTCAAGGCAGATATTGGGTGGCTCCATGTATTATTGTGATAGCCAGCTATATTTAGTAAGTTGCAAAACTAGTCTTCAATTCATGTTGAATAAGTAAGTTGCAACCTCTAGTAAAAAATTTCTACATCTTGATATTGGTAATTGAAAAAGCACATAACATGTTAAATAGTAATGACAATCTTCATGAGCAATGAACATTCATTTACATTAATTTCAGACATAGCTTTGCATGGTCCACAATTGAAAAAATCACCAAAGCGTGTTGCATAGAGATGATGGCTTTTTTCCTGAACTTTCAAACATATTTACATAGATACTTGATTTTGATCTTTAGATTAGGACCCTAGGTATCACCTCTTATCTTATAAAGTGCTTATTATTCTTTTGATTCTTAATTAGGGATGACTTCTTCTTTGTTTGATTTTTAATTCCTCTTACAGGATATTAAGTTTTGCCATTCAATCTATCTAAGGTCAGCTCAATTATTCCCATCTCAATGCTTTTGTTTCTAATAATTCCTCTTACACTCTAAATGCAACATTTCTTGAAACAAATAGTAGTTTTTTTTTTTTTTTTGCATTGACTTTTGCCTTTTTTCTTTACTCTCTTTTTCCCTTTTTGCTAAATCTATGACTGAACCAGCAAATATTTATTTATATCTTTAACTTGCTAGAAGACTCTAGGTCTTCATTTTGTGATTTGAAGACCTATGCTTTCAAAATGTAGTACAATAATAGTCTATTCATTATTCCGATGTGAAATACGGTGAACGAAAATTAAATGTTGTATACGAAGCTGGTATCAGCCGACATAAACTAGTGAAGGTTATTCTGAAAGCAAGTTGATGAAATCGATGAGCAAACATCCATTCAGTCAGATCTTATTGGTATGTTGTTCTGAGTGCAATAAACATGTCTGTTTGTGCATATATGTAATATTTAACGTGTGCGTCTCAATAGCTTCTATGGGAAACCAGCTCAGAATAATTGTCTCGACTTTGCATATGAATTTTGAAGCCTTATTTGGGTATGGTGTTATTCTAGGTCTTATCATGACGGGGAGCATTATAATACTCTTCAGTTAAAGGATGATTAATAGCGTTTCAGCAAGTGTACTAAATCGTTGCAAGTAATAATAAAACGGTAGTACTGAGTGTCGAACTCAAGGATTGCATTTTACTATCGAATTATATTTAATTACTATAATTGAAAAAAAAGTTCACAAATTGATTGAAGTAATATTTAAAATTAACAACAGTAACAAAATTGATCCTTTATAATGAGAAAAATGTCAGGGATGAGTTTCACTTTGAATCCAACCTTGGTGTCTAATTTGATCCTAGTTACTGAATTCCTTTATTGAATTATTACTGAATTCTCTTTATTATTTTTGCCCTAATGTCTTAGTGACAGAACCTTTAATTCCAAAGTGACCCCTAATTCCTTAGTAGATTTAAGATTAGAATTAAGTCTTACCGTACAAGAATTTTCTTGTTAAACTATTGCCTTTGCAACTAATTTAATTGGTTTCATGACCTGCATCTATCCCTAGACTACAAATTCATGAATTTCTCATCTCAAGTATTCCTAAAGTCCACTTCCATTTCAAAATACGAATCGTAGAACATTTTAATGTTGATCAAGCAATAAAAAGCATTAAGCACAAATATGAGAAAAATAATTCAATAAACTCATTCATATAACTAGAAATCAAATCAGAAAAATAAGGGTTTCATCTTGTTACACTCATCCCTAACAAATAGGGTTTAGTTACTCATGACAGAGGTATAAAAGATAGAGATTAGAGAAGGATTCATGAATGATTCTTGATAAAACTGCTCCAATGGTGTTAGAAACGGTCGTCTTTGAGTTTCTCTGCTATGGCAAAAGTTTCCCCACTTCCCAATAGCCAAAAAGATCCGTAAAAAGTGATAAAAATGCGTTTTTATATGTTCTGTTGCGCGTCGCGTGCTTCAGGCGCGCAACGGCAGTGGCGTCAGCGCAAAATGAGCTTCGGGCGCGCTTCAAGCGCAAAGAATCTTATGCCTGGTGTTTTGTGCATTTTTCTCCTATTTTGAGTCCGAATTGGGTTTTGGTGTCTTCATGAAGGTTGTAACTATGGATCTTAGCTTTCATTTTCAGTTGGTTTGATTCCAATTGGACATCTACAATTCCAGATATGACTGAAATACTCCACATAGGTCATATTGATTTCTCACCAAAATTCAGCACTGCAATAAAACAAAGAACCAACGCAAAACTACGAAAAATATTTACTTAATTAAGGAAATAAGAACATAAATATTTCATTAAATCAAATAATTAAAATCAACAAAATGTATCAAATAACTCCTTAAATTAACTAATGAATAAAAGGTAAATAAGACTAAAAACAATGAAAACTATGTATATGATGAAGAGTCATCACAACCCCAAACTTAATCTATTGCTTGTCCCCAAGCAACAATTAATTTCAGATTTGGTACAGTTAAAATCAAACTTAAACTCAATTTCTCAAATAAAATCAAACTCAATTATCAAAATCTTAGTTACTACAAAACATTCATCATGCCCATGGTTACTTACAAAAAACAACACAATTTGTACACTTTAGCATTCATTCATCAAATTCAACTCTCTCTTCACACAATCTCACCAAAATTTGTCTCAAGTGTTTAGAAGGGTGTTGAATTTATCACTCAAATCCTAGAACATGCGTCACGCAACCATAGGCTTGAAAAATTCTAGTTAGCAAACACAATGCAACAAACACATACACTTTTGGAGGACTTTCGGGTTGTAATGGGGCTTAGGTAATGGTAGGACATTTTGGGATAATAGGCTTTACTACTTGGAGTTAGGTACACATTTTAAAATTTTTCTACCACTTTTTTTTCTTCACATTTTCATTGTGGAGATTCTCAAACATTGACAAAAAAACCAAGACGTTATTTATCAAAGTACACAAATTGATTTTTTTTAATTTTTTGAGAACCACCAACCCAAACATAAAAGGTTGATATCCCATGAGCAACCCCAAACTTAGAACTTTACCAAGACGATAATTTTTTTTTTGCCTAACTCCAAGTAAAGTGATTTGATTAAATTCAGGTCTTTGGCTTGTAATGTGGCTAGAAACCGAAATAAAAGGGCAAGGCTCAAAGGAGCTAGCAAAGGATAAAATTTGCATAGGGTAGTTAGAAAGGCTCAAACGAACAAACGAAATTGCCTCAGTGTATGCATAAATCACAAGTGATGCAAGTCAGAAGTAGTGCAAGTTCTGAAGGGATAACACATGTCTAGATAATCACACAACAAAGAATTAAAGTGTTTAGGCCCAAAAGCTCACAGCTAGGATAATAAGAGAGAGTATGAACTGTCGAAATAATGCCAAACATGTCACTGAAAAGTTTAAAGTTTTTTTTAAAAAAAAATTGATGGCAAGTTAGACTTCTACAACCACAACGTAATCAACAATGTATGCATTAGTGAAACTCATCGAATTGAGCAAGGACATGAGCCAAGAAATAGAATTTAATTTTCAAAATCCCAAACAAAAAGCTTAAGACCAACTTCAAGTTGTTGAAAATTCTTCATCATAGTGCACGTTAACACACAATCAAAAAGAAACAAATTCAAATAACGAAAATAAGATTGCAAAAATAAAAGTTACCTCTACATATGGGTTGCCTCCCACGAAGCGCTTCTTTATGGTCATTAGCTTGACGCCTCAACCATTGTCAAGGTGGCATATATGACAGAAAGAACACGTCATCCTTCTTCTTCTTTTTGTTTGGTAGAAAATTCCATGAACTTGATAAATAAATGATGTTGCTTCCATATCCTTTTCAATTGGACATTTACAAACAAGGCATAGATTGATCTCGAACTTCATCAATCTCTTCTTTTTTCTTTTCCTCGTTCATCTTTTCCTCTTGCTTATCTTCTTCTACCACAACAATGAAATCATCTTCAATCTTCAACTTCTCCTCCATCTTCCCAATCTTAACCACTTGCTCAAATAACCTCTCACGTTGACTTTTAAATCTTTCAATTGAAACCATGTTATTCTTCATGAATTCAATCAAAACGTCCATAATGTGAAAGTCTTTGTCATCTGATTCTTTAGATAGAATTTTAGGAGGTAGAATTTGTTCCCAATTGATTTTTTTAATATAACACTTGTCATTTTCTGCGTCTTTGAACAAAATATCATCATATTCTATTAGTTCGACCAAGTCATCAAAACAAGTTCCATTCCTATGTCCTTCTCCGCAAAAGTCACACCTAAGAGGCCGCATCTAAGGGATATGAGGGTGATGTTTTAAAAATGTATCTCTCAAGATTTGCCCCTCAATCATGCGACATATACCAGATATAAGACAAGTATCACACTCTTCATATAATTGTAGTAGAATATCATCATTATAATCTTCCATGCCCTACAGCGAATAGTTATCTCAAACAAAGAAGAGAAAAACCACTAGCACATGACATTAGCAAGCTCAACAAATAAAAATAGGAAATAAAAGAAAAATAGTTTTTTTTTTCAAAATTAAAAATAAAATAAAAGCAAAAATTTTATTGTAGAGCAAAATATTTCAATTAAGTAAATAAATTCAATTCAATAGTGATATCGCAATCCTCGCAACGGCGCCAAAAACTTGATAGTGTTTCAGCAAGTGTACTGAATTGTTGCAAGTAATAATAAAACGGTAGTACCGAGTGTCGAACTCAAGGATTGTATTTTACTATCGAATTAGATTTAATTACTAAAATTGAACAAAAAGTTCCCAAATTGATTGAAGTAATATTTAAAATTAACAACAGTAATAAAATTGATCCTTTATAATGAGAAAAATGTCAGAGATGAGTTTCACTTCGAATCCAACCTTGGTGTCTAATTTGATCCTAGTTACTGAATTCCTTTATTATATTATTACCGATTTCTCTTTATTATTCTTGCCCTAATGTCTTAGTGACACAACCTTTAATTCCAAAGTGACCCCTAATTCCTTAGTTGATTTAAGATTAGAATTAAGTCTTACCGTACAGAAATTCTCTTATTAAACTATTGTCTTTGCAACTAATTTAATTGGTTTCATGACCTGCATCTATCCCTATACTACAAATTCATGAATTTCTCATCTCAAGCATTCGTAAAGTCCACTTCCGTTTCAAAATACGAATCGTAGAACATTTTAATGATGATCAAGCAATAAAAAACATTAAGTACAGATATGAGAAAAATAATTCAATAAACTCATTCATATAACTAGAAATCAAATCAGAAAAATAAGGGTTTCATCTTGTTACACTCATCCCTAACAAATAGGGTTTAGTTACTCATGACAGAGGTATAAAAGATAGAGATTAGAGAAGAATTACAAGAAGGATTCATGAATGATTCTTGATAAAACTGCTCCAATGGTGTTAGAAACGACCGTCTTTGAGTTTCTCTACTAGGGCACAAGTTTCCCCATTTCCCAATAGCCAAAGAGATCCATAAAAAGTGATAAAAACGTGTTTCTATATATTCTGCTGCGCGTCGCGCGCTCCAGGCGCGCAACGGCAGTCGCGTCAGCGTGAAATACGCTTCAGGCGCACTTCGGGCGCACTCCAGGCGTGCTCCGGGCATGCTTCAAGCCTACAACAGCTTCTGCCTGGTGTTTAGTGCATTTGCCTCCAATTTTGAGTCCGAATTGGGTTTTGTTGTCTTCATGAAAGTTGTAGCTATGGATCTTAGCTTTCATTTGCACTTGTTTGACGCCAATTGGGCATTTACAACTCCAGATATGGCTGAAATACCCCACATAGATCATGTTGATTTCTCACCAAAATTCAGCACTGCACTAAAACAAAGAAACATTGCAAAACTACAAAAAATATTTACTTAATCAAGGAAATAAGAACATAAATATTTTATTAAATCAAAGAACTAAAATCAACAAAATATATCAAATAACTCCTTAAATTAACTAATGAATAAAAGATAAATAAGACTAAAAACAATGAAAACTATGCATATGATGAAGAGTCATCAATGATCCTTGTGATGGACCTGCAAGGTCGATTGTAATTAAGGTTCTTATTGGAATTATGTTCCCTAATTCTCATATTAATGTTAAGAGTTAATTTAGAGTCGTAGGTTTTTACTGATTAATTCTAGTTTGTGAAAGGCGGATGCTGATCTTTCATCTGGGGTCTGTAAAGGTGGTTATGGCTGGAAGTGGATGTGAAAACTGAGAAAAAGTGGAACAGGTGCAATAAGTTGATGCCGTTTTCTTTGTTTGACAATTGATGATATCTCAGTTAAAGGAGAACTCTTGCAGCTTGCTGTTTTTTTTTTATTTTGGAAATTAACAACTTTACATGTAAGTATAAATTCTTTGTTGCAGATTCTATATCAAGTAAACGGAGATGTTGGGGCCGCAATAGAGTTTCTAATAGTAGAACAAGGAGCAGAAGAGTGCTCTTCAAATTCTGATTGCCTTCAAAGTCAGACTAGTACTAACAGTAATGGCTAGTCATTTCATTTTTCACTTTCTGAAAGTCAAACCATCATATTTTCCTGTTCATAATTGTTAATTTGGTTCTCTCTAGCATATTACATCTTGGTAGGATTCATTCATGCTTGTGTTTACTCTTTATATTCCAACTCTTAACTCGAATTCCTGGAATGCAGGTTGTGATGTAAATGAGAATCATGAAAAGCACAAAGAAATCATCGTAAAGGACAACACTAATGATTAATTAAACAATAGCTCCAGGAAAACCAATGATAAAATCACATTACAACAAAATGACAAGGTTTTCTTTCTATTTTTCTTCTTGTATTGTGATTTGTTGGTGTTTTAATTGCCTTTGAGTTGGTTAGGTGATCCAAAATCAATATGTTGTTCGCATTCACAAACATTGTTCTAATACTATGCTATCCTTTGAAATTCTGGTTTGTTGTTCTTGCTTCTCGTTCTATCGGGAAGATTCCTCGAAACAAGGTTTGCCTGTTTGGTTCAAAAAAGAAATACAAAGCTTGTTGTGGATCTACGTGGAAACAATCTGTTAAGTCTGTAATGTATGCATCTTAGGTTAAGCCATGTGAAGAGTTTTCATTGATAGGATCTCAAAGGTCAGATTGATAATGAGGTTTGGAGCCAAAGCATGTGGTATTTATGTTATTGGAGTTGGAGTGCCAGTTTTCAATTCATCTCAACATTTAAATAAACACATACACTCTTGCTTTCAGGGGTTCAGACACCTCCACGTGTTGGCTTTTTGGGACTCGGAATCATGGGCTCCCCTATGGCACAAAATCTAATCAAAGGTGGGTATAAATCATTATATTGTCATACTATTCTATTAATTAACCTATTAATAGTTTCTCTAATGCATTTGTTATTTTTAATAATAGTACTAGTAGCAGTAGATTCTAATTCAAATTTCATTGTGCGTGTCAACTCAATAGTAAGAGTTTGATTTTGTAAATTTCAAGAGACGTACTTCAAATTTTGTTGGTGATCATTGTAAAATGGTAATTAGTTCACTTTATTAAATAATAATTTTCCTCTTTTCAATTTTTTAAAACAAATTCATTCAAATTTTATTCTTTAGTTTACTTATGATTAATATGCCTTGACCACCTGAATGTGAAACCATGTGCAATATTGTTGCACAGGATGTTTACTAGTTCTTCACATTCTAATTTGTTCTGCAGATATAAATCATCTCCTGAGGAAGTAGCAGCATCTTGCGATGTCACATTTTCCATGTTTGTTGATCCTCAAAGTGCGGTGTGTGTATATTTCTTTATGGTTTTTTATTTTATTTTAAATCATCTAGAAGTTATGAGCTAGTTGTATTTGTTCTATTCCATATCAGGTGGATGCTGCTTGTGGGAAGCATGGAGCTGCAAATGGAATAGGTCCAGGAAAAAGGTATTATATTTAAATTCAAAGTTATAAAGTATTTTCATTTGATTGCTACAATTTGATTGCTTTTGTTGGATGATTAGATGAATATGTAAGTTGTAACACTTGCTCCAGTTTCAGGTTCCAAAAAGCCAGTAGAAGATGGACAGTTGATATTTCTTACAACAGGTGAATATTCTTCTTCAAGTACTAATAACTTTTGGCATGAGAAAAGACTTGGCGAAGGATTTTATTTTACAAGTAGAAAATTCAGCTAAGATGTGTCACGTAAGTTGCAGCACTAAATATTAATGGTCACAAGTAAAATTTGAACCTGTAAAAAAAAAAGGTAACTGTTATTTTTAAAAAGCAAGGAACACCCAACGTGATTTATCTAGAATACCCAAATTTAATAATCTATGCAGTCATGATATTCATTACAAAGTCTTAATTGTATCATATTACTATAAGTAATAAAATTGTAATATACTATCACGAATCATCATATTGGACTTTAAAATACAGTTATCCGGTGTGAACATAAATACAAAAGAGGACTACAAAATAAGGTAGCAAAATAAAGTCTACGGAGCTATGAAAATTCCACACATCTCATTTTTCATCTGTGAAAACTATGAAATATGAGAATGAGAATTAATATAAATGAGTTCTTGTAAAGGGAATGGAAAAGTTTAAAAAAAATTTCATAAGTCTGTAAAAATCAATGCAAATCAAAATTTCTTCTTTAAACATAAATATGGTGTATTCAATTCAACATAAAGAATTATATCATGACCGTGAATTACAATCACACTCGTGTGACTTGCCGATGTAATTTTGATTTCTGAGTCAGACAGACAGGTCATTAGCGTCGTAATGATTGTTTCCTAAATTAGTGTTTCTATTCGAAAGACACAATAACTAACCATAGATAATGTATGCTATATCAAATTAAAATGTTTTATCAAAAAGGAAATAAAACACATTAATACATTCTTAAGAAAACGCACATTAGAAATTGATGCACAATTTTCTATATTTTTAAAACTACATAATTCAATTTTTATATGCATGATCATTAAGATAATATAATAAAGTTAAATTGTTACAGGGGTTTTGTTGAAGGATGAAATAGAAGTCGATCTTGGGCGATTTTATGTGCAATTGTAGGAAAATAGTTCATGATTTGAAAGAAATGTTTTCATTTTTTTTTTTTTTTTGAGAAAAGCTAAAAGAGGGAATATGTATTTTTGCTTGTTTTACTTTTATTTTCGGAATTTTGAAAAACATATTGGTAAAAGAACTTTCTCAAATTTTCAAAAATTTTCACTTTTCATTTTCACAAATTAGACGGTGCATATTGAAAAAGTGTTTTATAATATTTTGGGTATTTTTTGTAGTGTACAGTTATTAAATAGTACTTTTTTTCTAAAAACAAGGGTTATCTAAGTGTTGAACTTAAAATAGAGATTTTACAAAAAAAGTTGTTCAAGAACTTGGTAACTCTTCCTCTTTCGTTTATAAGCACTTTTAATAATAAGCATAGTTAAATACGCACTATTATTTCCCAAATTTTGTTGTATTGTTAATATCATTATATCGTTATAATCAATAATAGTTCACTCTAAACAATTTTTTTTGAAAAATTCCGAACAAAATCAAAAATTAAAACCCAACCAAAGATACAAATTTGATACTAACCAAACTTAACATATATCCATGGAACAAACAAACAAGTCAAATAAAATGAAAAACAATAAAAGATAACTAGAAAATATAATTTATAATTTTCAAAAAAAAAAATCATACTTTATGAACCAATCTTGTTGATGTAATTATTACATACGAGATGTGTTTTTGTCAAACACAAATTGATTGGAATAAAAATAATCCCTATGTTCAAACTTTTAGTGTTTCCTATCACTTGGTGGTGGAGGTGGAGGTTTGCAACAAGGGGGGTTAGTACATATCATTGGCACACATTCTATTGTTCGTTTTCCACAACAATGTGGTAAACTTGCTTGAACATTGCAAATATGAGCACACACAATAGCAACAAGAAATACTACAATCTTCAAGAACATCTTCATTATAGTTTCCACTTTATAACCAAAGCTTGGTTTTCGAAGAAAAGCAATGTTGATATGTTATAGTTAATGGTACGTTAAAACAATGTTAACCTATTTATAGAGAAAAATAAAATTCTCTATATGTTGCAATCCATAATTTTTTTTAATCAAATTAAAACGTTTTATATTTGTTTACCGATTTCTCAAATTTTAATCTTTTTTTTATAACAAATATTAATATTAAACTATAAAAACGTGCAACTTATACCAAATTTGATATACCGAACATAATCATATAGGCAAATTATGGTAAAATTAAATAAAAAAATTTAAATGTGTTTTAACTCCGAAAGTAAACATTACACACATTGACACAAAAACAATTCATAAATGGATATATAATAGATGGTTTTTTGACAATATGATCCAGAAAATCATCCCTGCATAAATATGATTAAATTGGGATAAATATAAATTATATTGTTATGTAAAAAACTTTAAGAACTTAATTGGTATGAGACCCATATCGTGCTTGATTAAGTAAATAAATATTTATATTTATATTTGTGATCGTGTTGTGCTCCATAATATAATTGTCAATACTATAAATATATATAAATATGGTACGTCTAAATTTTAATACATTTTGATAGTGTTGAATGAGTCTTGAGATATTCCTAATTTAAGACTTGGACACCATGGTTTTAGCAAAAAAAAAATCTTAATTTTAATAAGATTATACATAAAAATTTACTTGAAACAATATACATCTACTATATATTTATGTTAATTATATAATTCTGTTAGTTACTGATTATAATCAATTGTAATGACATGACTTGAATTACTTTAAGAAGTTATAAAAATATTAAACGTGATGTGTCATAACAAAAAATAATTATAAGGAAGTTATTTTCAAATTTATAAAAATGACAAAAATATTACTACTTTTCTTACATTGGAAATACAACTAACT
>JBBPBP010009777.1:9220833-9232200 GCA_037974735.1 Cicer chorassanicum | reverse complement strand
ATAGAGATGACATTCCAACTATATTGACCAACAATCATCGTAACTCTTTTGAATATCTTAATGAACATGCTTACCAAAAATTATAAACATTAGATATAATTAACTATAGGAAGTTACAAACAATATAATGTTTTACATAATGTTTTACTTGTGTAACACCCCAAATTTTATAATAAATTATTTTATTAATAAAATAGAATTTTAAATAATTAATTTGGCGTTAAAGTTATTTTAGAATATATATTGATTAATTTTCTTTATATGTGTATTTTCTATGATGTGCTAATCTTGTACACATTTGACTAAATGAGTGATATAAATAATAAATACTATATTTTATTATCTTATATATTTCGCTAAAATAATAGTATTTTAGTGTACATATTTTAAAGAATAAGATTTTATGCGATTTTACGTGTATATATACGTTCGTAATTAATGTTGAGCC
Organism: Cicer chorassanicum; assembly: GCA_037974735.1. Taxonomy (NCBI): domain Eukaryota; kingdom Viridiplantae; phylum Streptophyta; class Magnoliopsida; order Fabales; family Fabaceae; genus Cicer; species Cicer chorassanicum. The sequence goes on along the minus strand of JBBPBP010009777.1, from coordinate 9,231,752 downwards.
TTAAGGCAAGATTGTTAGACCTTGGAGGTATTGGGGTGGGAAATTCCTAGGTGACTTGGAGGTAAGACTCCAAATGTCGGGAGCTACCATGCAACACACGTTTACCTCGACTGTCGCGTATATGTGTCTCAGGTTGAGTTGGGGGGATCTATGAGGACAGGGGCAAATTGAATTGTCCGTCCACCAAGATGGTGGCATAGTATCAAGCCTCTTAACCAAGTACTTCAGAGTTAGAATAGTACCACATTGTGAAGTAAAGTCTAAGCTCATGCATAGCATTGCATTTTCTTGTGATTGTTTTGTTGTGAATAATGTGTATCGCATGTGACAATAATTTATCTTAGATGATTTGATGTTATAGTGAAAGGTATTGATTTTCCTTGAGTGATTTTGACTTTTAATGTGATATTTTTGTTGAGGAATGTTTATGTAATGATACGATTTTATTTATGATTAATTGCGTGTTCTCCTTACTTATATTATATTATTAACATGATTTCAAAACTCACCTCCTTCGTTGTTTGTGTTTGACTGGCTTGGCCCTGCGTTTGCGAAATCGCAGTTATTATAGGTTAATGAGTTTTGAAGTTCAAGTTTGAGGGAAACCCCGCTCTGATAGGTGATACCGGGAACGAGGGTCATAAGTTGTATTTTATTTATTTAATTAGAAACAAATTTTTGTATGAAAACCTTAATGTTTTATAAGAGTAAAAAGTTTAAAGTGTTTCTTTTGAATTTTGAGAAATGTGATATCCTAAATTTGTTATAAAGTTTTATTTCCTTGAAAATAGATTTTCTTTATCCGCTGCGAATTAAAGTTAAAAATTCTATTATAAATTATTATATATTATTTTGGAGTTTAGGGTGTCAAAATTTGTATTTTAATATTAAAAAGGATAGTATGCAATAAATTGAACTTGCTAGATAAAGTATCAATTATTTTTTAAATTTTATGAAAATTTACAAATTTGGAGTAAGTTGACTCCACTATATGCGTGTGCACTCCAAATCATTTTTTTTTATAGTTTTTTGTTTGAAAGTTATGTGGTTTACTAATTCACCCCTAATCAATTTTGTTTTTTCTTTTGGGAACTTAGATGGACCCCTCCTTTATTTTATTGAAGATGCACCACAGCGCCACAATTTTCATCATCCATGAAATTTTCATCATCCACAATTTTCATCCTCATATATTGTTATTACTATGGTCGTTTTAGCTGAAAATTAGAACTATTAGTATTTTTATTAACATTTGTTCAATTAATGTCATTTATTTTATGATGTTTGTTGTATCATATTTTAATGAATTAAACTTGTTATATCTTTTCTATGGATGGATTAACAACACGTTGAGATTGAATTAACTTTTCATTTCTTTTATATTTTTCTTCTTTTTTTTAAAAAAAAAAAACCAAAGTCTTTTACATTTTCTATTGCTATAAAGTACAAAATACTAGTAAAAGTCACTACAACATTTGTTGTATTTGGCATTATTGTTTTAAAAACAATATGTATAAAGTGTTGTTTAAAAGTGACTGAAGCAGCATTTTATGTCTATTATTAGTACTATTTTGCAACAATGTAAAAATATTTGTTAAACTTTTTCTGAGAACATTTTTAAAGTGTTGTTATAGTATTTCTTTAATTGAAACTTTTCGTTCACATCAGAGAAGTTTCGCGTGCCATTGAAATACGACATTCACGCCACGTTCACGCCGTCGTTCACCGTGTACGCCATTGTTCACGCCATTGTTCGTTCACAGCGCCTTAGTGGTTGATGGTATGCATAATGATGGAGTGTGCCAATATGGAGTCTAAAAAATTTGATGCCACTAAATTTGGTTGTATAGTTCTATTGAATTGAAAATACCTATATATGTTGGTTTTGTGCTAGGGATGAACTACTTTAATTGAGTGCAGGTGCAGATTTTAAATTTTATATACATACACATATTGAATATAATTAATATTTTTTTAAATATTAAAAATTATAATCTTATCTCTATAGAAAATATTTTTTAATTTTATTATTGTCTAATAATAATTATTTTATTGAATTAATTATAATAGATTTGATTTTTAAATTTATAATTTTATATATATGAATGAGAGCGAGTATGGGTGAGAAAACCCGAACCCCGTTGCGAGCGGGGATAATATTAAGACAAAATCCCAAATTAATGTTTTGATGATAATTAAACAAAAGGTTAATTAAGAATTCTTTTTATGATTCTAAGTGTTTTCGTATTTAACATGTGTATTTGAGTGTGTTAAAACAAGATAGGTACCAAGTATTACAAAGCAGATCTCATTAAAATCAAGAAAGCAAAATCAGTAAAACTATGAACATTCTTGACATATTTCTGGAAAACGAAGAATGTTCTCCACATTTGCCATAAACAAGAATGATCAGTTTTCTTTGTGAAAGATTGGATCTAGGAAGTCTTATTCATCCCATATCTTCATCAAGAATAAACAAGGATCAATCTGAGTCAGAATTATTCCAGAATTCGAAGGATCAAAGACGTGCTTCATAAAAAGTATAAAGCAAGATCATTCTTCAAGTGAAGCAAATGCAAGTACAAATTAACAGGCTGTAAAGTACACTGCTGTTGTACCTTCAATCAAGACCTGCACACTTAACTTAAAGCTAGCAATCATTTCAGACAACTGACAGGACCACAAGTACAAGTCAGCTCATCTCCAACCAATTCGAAGAACGTTCTTGGATCTCAAGAACACTCCTGGTTTCAACATGAACTCTCTTGCTTTTTGGCTGATCTTATCCATTCACTTTCTCATGACAGCTGGCCTTATTCCAACAGATTAATGAGCTGTCACAAGCTCTCTTGAAGCATATAAATACAGCTTCACGATGAAGAACAAAACACAACTCAAAGTGCCAAGAAAAGCATCAATCATTCAATCATACTCGAGTTTGTCAAAATTATTCTTAAATTGCAGTTTCATTCTTCGTGTGATTTTAGAATCAGTGATAACTGACTTCTAAAATATAGAATCTATTTCTCAAACAGGAGTTGAGCAATACCCAGATTCTAATATTCTCAAAATTATTACTTTGTAACTCAAGACTATATTGTTAACATACTTGAGTAGCGTGTAGAAATCCTTTTAAATTTAAAAGGTAGCTTGTAAAATCCTTTCTGACATAGTGTAAGGTAAACCTGTGGAAATACTTTCTAGGTAGAAAGGTAGAAATTGTGTAATAGATCAAGACTGATCTGTGAAAACAGTGTGAAAACCAAGAACGTTCTTGCTTTGAGCACTTAGTGGAAAATCTCACATTTGTGAGGACTTGACGTAAATCGTGTTTGGGTGAACCAGGATATATGCTTGTGTGATCTCTCTATCTCTATCTCTATCTCTATATATTATCTATTTTACAATCAGCTTTTATATTGATAAATTGATATTGTTGTTTTTTCACTAACCAAGAACGTTCTTCACCAAGATCAATCTTGAGGTAAACCTTCAGTTTTTAAACAGGAATTTTTAAAAGGGGCAATTATAATTCAAACCCCTTTCCTTATAATTGACATTGTTACTTCAGATAGAAGCCTAAATTTCACACCCGTTATGAAACAGAGACAGGTGCAGGTTTTTCCCGATAAGTCGGGTGCGGGAGTGGAGGAGGTAAAATCCGCCCCCGCCCTGCCCCGTTACCATGTCTATTTGTGAATGTGTTTTGGAATGGTAGGCAACTCTATAGCTAGCTTAAGTTTACCTTCGATTTGTTACTTTTGGTATATTTTTAGGATAGGAAAGTGCATTGGTGTCTATATATTAGTAACATTTTTTTGACTGTTGACTAGTATTCGTCAAGTAAATATTGTGCATTGCTCCTATGAAGATGAAGATGAAGAAGACCAAAGAGAAATAAATTTTAATTTGGTTTATAACCAATAATTAATTTTTATGTGTTACATGAGAATAGATATCCAAGAACTGATATTCATGTGTTATATGAAGATAAATAACCAAAAATTTATCTTGATGTACTACATGAGATAGATAACTATAATCAAAAACTGATCTTCATGTGTTACATGAGATAGATAACCAAAATCAATGCTACATCTTTTTTTTTTTTAATAAGGAAAAATATATTAATGGGAGTATAAGAGGTACTTCATGAACATGCTTACCAAAAATTATAAAAATTAGATATAAATAACTATAGGAAGTTACAAACAATATAATGTTTTACTTGTATTTTAAAAAGTATAGTATACAATAAATCAAACTTGTTAGATAAAGTATCAATTTATGCACTTACACAACTGTGTCAGCTTGATCTTTCTTTCCTATATTATCTAAGCCTTATTAGGCTTACAGTTCTTTTTCTTAGTCTCAATAGACATTACAACAAACCCTACTTACTCTGAGTCTCTTTTACAAATCAAAAGATAACTTCAAAAGGTTTACAATTAAAATAATTATTTTGAGTCAAGTTCTCGTTACTTGATTGGGATGCACAAGAACTTCAAATTTTTGGTTTTTTAAATTTGGTGATTTATGATGAACTTTTAATGTGATTGAACTTTTAATCAAATTTTAGTCTTTTAACATAAGAGTGTTGAATATTTGATGTAAATTCCTTATCTTCAAATTCTAAACTCTTCTTTATTTATCAGCAAGATGTGCAGTTTCGATAATGTTTTCAAACCTTCTTGTGACCATTGGATTCAAATCCCAACACTCTATTTATGCTAGACTTTGGCTGGAGAACATAAGCATTGGAAGCAAGTGGTACTCTTAACATTGTTTCCATTGAATTATTTTTCTTATGAATATAGATATCCAAAATTTTTCACCGAAGACTTTATAGGAACCTTCTAAGAAAAAAGTCTACATTACTCATGCATTTGGTATTTTTAGAGTTGTTGAATCGAAATCAAAAAGCCTATATTCTAAAATTAATATTTTAATTTTATTATATTAAGTGGCAGACTCAGAAAATTTTCTTTGGTGGGACTAGAAAATAATCAATATATTTTGAGTGAAGAAAAATATAGAACTTTTACCAAATACATTGCTATAATAACAAAACAAACTCAAATACATAAAAGTTTTTACAATTATCCTCTACGAATGTTCATATATTAAAAATAATCAATAATTTTTTCATTAATTATCAACACTATAAAATATGTCACTCTCTCTATACATATCTAAACAATTATTCAACTATTTCTCTCATAAGATTGCACATTTCGTTCTTTCAGAAAAAATTTATCAAAGTGAAAAGTCATTAGACTTAGTGGAGAAGAAACATTATAATAGCATTGTATCAAAGTAAATTTTTGTTGTCTTGTGTATGGGACTTGAGCCCCTAATGTCATATGTGTACATCCGTCCATGTCTGTATTGAAACTTAATTAATTATCCAATCTCAATCCAAATTTTTTTGAAAATGCCATTCATGATTGTAAGGAATTCAATTCCAAAATTAATGATCAAGTTTTTGTAAGGAATTCAATTCCAAAATTAATGATCAAGTTTTTCGGTGATGTGTCAATTTCTAAACTTCAAATAGTCATTGACAAAAATGGCTCTTTGATGTATCGGTGAAGCTTGGAAAGAAATTTCCTTTGACAAATTTGATTTTGTTGTCGACATAAAAGTTGAAACTAAAGATCTTAACTTTTATCTGCGATTAGCATGATTCTATTTAGACAACTCTATATATGATTTAAATATTTTTTCGTAAATTATATTAATTTCTCATCAAAATTCAGTATTGTATAAAAACAATGCAAAGTTACAAAAAATCTCTACTTAACGAAGGAAATAGAAACATAAACATATTATCAAATTCAAAAATTAAAATAGACAAACTATATTTAATAATTCTTTAAATTAACTAATAATTATGCACACTAACGTGTGATGACTTTAAACTACAAAAAGTTCTAATTTAATGAATATCCACACAAAATAATTTTTTTTACAAAATTATAAAATTTAATTTCAGTGAGATGCGTTTAAATTTTACGCAACAAAATGTTATTATCAACGTAATCAAAAATATTATTATCAACATAATCAAAATTAGTTCTGCAGTTGGTGTACTTATGTTAGACTATGCCTTTTTTTTTAATTAAAAAAACAAACAGAGAGGTGGGATATGATTACAGCATTTCTATATATATATAATACAATTCACATTTCAATTTCATGACAGAGAATAGAGAAGCAACAGATACATAAATAGAATAAAAGAAGAAAGGTGTGAAAAAAGAAAATGGATCCTCTTATATGGAATAAGAAGAGAGATAGAAATACAAAAATTAGAGAGTGGAGTGAATAAGGGCGGAGCTTCCTTGTATACACCGCTATTCAAAATTCCCAATAATTTTAAAAAATATATATATTCCTATAACAAATTTATTTGATGTAATTTATGTATTAGTCTTGATTTTGTGCAAAACTCAATAGTTAATTCTATTTATTTATCTTCCACTTCTATCGTATGATCTTCTTGGTTGTATGAAACAATATTTGTGTAGATGAGTATAAGATAGTTTTCAAAATTAAAATGCAATCTGAATTATAATTTTGAGGAAACTTTTTATATATGAATTTGATTGAATGTAGGAAAGTAGATAAATTTTATAAAAAAAAATAGTTATGTTAAGAAATTGAAAAAATAATAATTATTAATTGTGACAAGATTGCGAAAATCAAATTATATAAATTTATAGAATAATTGTTTTTATGAGTAGAATTGTGGTTGTCAGATTATCGTTGTCGAAATGTATGTTTAAGTCTAATATCCGAATGTGACAGTCTATTTTTATAATTTTTTGTGTTACATGAATTAATTTAACCAAATGACATGCAACATGTAAATTTTCATTGCATCATATAGATCAGTACGTGAACTAAAATTTATTTTATTTAATTTTTAATTATGAAAAATGTTAACTAAAATTTAACTACCTCTCTATATTAAACGTTAAAGAGTTTGATATTAATATAATTTTGTAAATTTTTTTCTAATGTATAATATAATATTATATTTTTTATTTAACAATTAAAATTTTAAAAATTTATCATTTCAATATTTTAGTTCAATCTGCACCGATAAAAGAGAAACTCGTGATTCATGAAAGGGTCTGGAATATGCTGGCAGGTGGAGTCTAATTATTATTATGACAATAAACAGAACATGAAGAAAATATGTGCATGAGACAGGTTTTCCATTTCTCCATCACTGCGTATCTCTGAAAATATATAAAATTTTGAGAAATATCACATCCAAGTTAAAGCTCCAATTAGTAGCATCTCAACCACCACACGATTGACTTTTCTAACCACGTTTCCAACATGTTATTAAAATATATAATATATTTATATCATTCAACACTTTATTTTTATTTTATATCTATTTTTCTATCACATCATCAATATATTACGCGTATTATATTATTTTCTTTTTTTTTTTATTCAAGTGATTGACGGAATATATATTACTTGTAAGAGAATTTGACCCTTACATCTCTAAAAAAAATTTAGATGTTGCCTCACATTGACAAATTATCTAATTTTTGATTTTTTTTTAATTTCCAATTTATAAATAATATATCACAAATTTTAATAACTATAAAAATTCAGTACATATATTCATATTGGAAATTTTAATATAAATTTTACGGGTACATGCAAAAAATTGGAAAAAAAAATTTACTAGTAAAATTATTTTAAAAAATTTCAGTTAATATATACATATGAAAACAAAATTTATGGTTTATATATACTTATTGAAAGCTTCGAAAATAAAATCTCTAGCACAATAAAAATAAGAGAAAAAAAATTACATGCTGAAAATTTGAAAAACAAATTTCTGATTTATATTTGCATATTAGAAATCTCAAAAATAAAATTTCAAAATAAACAAAATGTAGGAGTAGGGGGTCAAAATTGTGTGGCATTTATCTCACTATGTGTCTATATATACTTCCATCCCAATCTCACACACTTCACGTATATAAGCTCTAGCTAACTTCTACAAATTTTGATTTAAGATGGCCTATTTAAGAAAGTTAATCTTGAATCTAACTTTGCTGTTTGGATATATGACCCTCATCAAAAAGCAAGTAAGTGACATTGGATACCAATAAATTATGGTTAAATTTTGAAATTGTGCTAAATTTTCAGTTGTATGGTATAATAGTTGCGGAAATTAATCAGATCTAATCATTTATATCCAAGTGTTGTATCATACAACTATTGTAGCGTCTTGGGTTTTTAATCTTTAAGTTCATTATTTATTTTATTCTTTTTTATTTCTTTTGAAAATTACATATGGTCAACTAATTCCACTTCAATGTAATTAATTTTTGTTTGTTTGTTTGGGAACTTAATTAGATGGACGCTTCCTTTATGTCACTGATGATGAACCACAAGGACACCATTTTATTCATAATTAATCATCCATGAGGAACATTTTAATCATGCTCAGTAATTCAAGGGAGCAACTAAGAAATAAAGAACCAAAGAAGTTGGGGCAGAGCAATTATTTATGTAATATTCTAATTGAACAATTATTTATGTAATATTTTACATTTAAGGTATATATGTTTGATGTGCGATACTAATACATATAATTACATTTAATCATTTTTTTAGTTGTTATTTTTATCTACATGCCAATGTTGCAATATTATAGTGAATTTTATTAGTACTCCGTTTGATTGATTTCTAAATTTGGATAGATATGCTAATATTAAGTCATTGCTTCAACATGCAAGCAATTGATAAGGCTTGTGAGCGGATCTAATATGTATGTATATTGTTTTACTTTGTTTTTTAATTGTTTTTTCCAGATTCCTTTTGATACATATTTTTCACGTATCAAGAAGTATCTGACACGAATAAGACGAGAAAAGTGGAGTATCTGTGCATCATAGTATCATAACTTTTATAGTCAACTAAACGGATGAAGAGTATTTAATCACAAAAATTGAATGGTCATGGTGGTAGCTAGTTTTGTTCATGCAATAACTTTAAGTATGTAAATTTAATTCGGTTTAAAATTTTCAAGTTATAATCCCAACAATGTTCTCCATGTGTTTAAAATCCTTCGTTATGAGAATTTAGTCAAAATCAACATGTGTCATCTTGCTGTAAATTTATCAACCTTGTCTCTTATTTCCTGATTTTAGTTTAACTTTTGTTGTAATTAAAATCATCCAATTTCAAGTGGATAGTGGTTGAATGATCAATAATGTATGATATCATTTTCATTCATACTTGACCCATATTCTAACTCATGTTCTTAATTACTTTATTGTTGTTAACTTCTTCAACCATTCGTTTTCAATTTTTTTTAATTTAACCAATTTATCTTATGGTTTAATATTATATACATATTCCAAATATTCAAGTGTGAGCAATTTTAATATTCTTAATGTTTAACCAATTTGATCACACATGCACAAACATCAGCACTCGTGCGAACGCAGAATCTCTTACTAGTTATAAGTTGATAAATATTAACTCAAGTTAGTTAAAATTTATTAGTTTAATTATTATCACTATATAAAACTGAATAATATATTCATTGTAATCAACTTTTTTCATTAAATCAATTCTAAAAAATTCAATTTTTCTCAACTATTTCTTATCTTGTTGGACTCTATCATGCTTCTCAACACTGCACTAGACTTACTCGCCAACCCCAACATCCCCTTCCCTACCCCCAAAGTATCCCTCCACCACCCTCTTATCCATGGGCCAATCTACCTTATGAGGTATATGTAGTTGCCTCCACACAAAAAAAAAAGTTTAATTCTTGGTCGATGCGTGTAGAAAGTTGTCTAGGTTTTTAGATTGGGTGGGGAACAACTAATTTAATAACGCGGTTATAAAATCATTATTTTGCACTAGTGAATATTTGTTGGGAGAGATCACTCTCTTAAGTAGATCTCTATTGATTATTTTCTAACTTCTAGTGGGAGATATATGTTAGAAAACCATGGATCTCGGTTAAAAAGATCTGTCGCGGCCTAAAATTTCGAGTGTTTCTCGAATTCAATGGAGTCGCCACCAAAGTTTATTTTAAAATAGGGAAAATATTGGAAAAACCCTTAAAAATAAAAAAATAATAAAAAATAAAAAATGGTCTTTGAAACCAAATTTTGAGTTCGGGAGTCGATTATGCGTAGGGAAGGTATTAGCACCCTACGACATCCGTAAAAAAAAACGGTTACCTATAATTAATTGTGCAAAATTAATATTAACTTAAATATATTTATTTCTCCTTTTTAAAATGCAAATATAATATTGTTATGAAAATAATCTAATGATAAATATACATTTAAAATATAGAGAGAAAAAAAAAGTTTTTTGTTATTATGCTTGACAAGAGTTCGATCTTGCTCCTACGTATCTCCCGGTGCGATGGAGAAATCAAAGCTACGTAGTTCTTGGGTAGAAAATGTGGATGTGTTGATTGCTTTTAAAGAAATTGTGTTTTGTTGTTGATACAAAAAATTATTTCGAAAAAGAAATTGTTTGATTTAAATAATAATTTAAAATGCAAGTTTTAAGACTATCTAGTCATACGACTCGTGTCTCAAAAAAATTTAAGGAATAAAAAGATGTCACATCTAATTTAATCCTTTTAAGAATATTTTTATCATTTTTTATTTTAAATATTAAGTTTTAAAATTTGTCAAGTAATACAACTTATGTATCAAAAAAAATAATAAGGAGTAACAAGATGTCACACCTAATTTAATCCTTTTAAGAATAAATTATCATTTTTCGGTTTTAAATACTAAGCTTTAAAAATATCAAGTAGTATTAAAAATTTAAGGAGTAAAAAGATGTCACATCTAATTTAATCCTTTTAAGAATAAATTATCATTTTTCGGTTTTAAATACTAAGCTTT
>JBBPBP010009777.1:9189465-9220823 GCA_037974735.1 Cicer chorassanicum | reverse complement strand
CAATTTTAGATTAATGTATAAAATAATAATAATAAATAAATAAATAAATAAATAAATAAATAAATAAATAAATAAATAAATAAAGAGATAAAGAGATAAAGAGAGTTTTAGAACTATTAAGTTATACCACTTGTGCTCTAACAACTCAAGGATTTAAAATATTTCAAATCTAATTAATTTTCTAATATAATATTTTATTGTATTTTTTATAACATTTGATTTTTTATTTATGAAAGAAATTAACCCCTTTTTTTTTAAATAAAATAAAGTAACTAATTTTAAAATGGGCTGAATAGCTTCATGTTTTTTTTTATTAAAGATTCAAGCCCAAGATTAAGGAGAAGAAAAAAAAAACACAACAGCAAAAGAAGGGTTAAAAAAAAACAGAAACCCCAGGTATTAAAATACTAAATCAGAAAAAGAGGCAGGGGCAGCAAGGAGGCAACCGTAAAAAAATACAGGAGGAGGCTGAGAGAGGGGAACCGGCCGCGAGAGAAAAGAGGAGGACGAGTCCAAACGCGGCGGCGGCGCTAAAAGGGATGATCGCCGTTTCGGTGGCGACGGCAAGGACGGTGACAGCGAAAATGACATTCACAGGTTCGATTTTTTGATCTGGTTTTCTTTGATTTATTTTTTTTGTAATCTTATTTTTACAAACTAAAATTAAACTCATCTTCAATGGTACACGCCTAATCCCTATTTTATTTTGCTAAAATTTTCATCATCACAATTTTTATTTTATTTTCACATACAGTTTACATCCTTTTCAGAATAACAAAGATTAAAGGGAAAGATTAAAGAGAAAAAATAAAAAATACCCTACTTACTTCTTCTTCTTCTTCTACTTTCTGCTTGTTACTGTTTTGATCTGGTTTTCTGCTTGTTCTGTTTTGATTAGGTTTTCTGCTTGTTCTGTTTTGATTAGGTTTTCTGCTTGTTCTTGGATGGGTTTAGGTTTTAACAATTTTACTGGTTCTCTCACAATTTTGCAATTTTTCTGCCTATTTGAGTTTGCTGCCCCCCCTTTTTGATTTTTTGCCTCAATTTATAAGTAAAAATGATGAATGCTTCTGATCAGTGGACAAATTTGAGTCTTGGATTTTACATTGTTTTTACAAATTTTAAACTGGATTTTGAATTGTTTTTGGAACAAATTTGCAACAATGTACTTTTAAGGAAAGATGTGTTTTCTACATTTTAATTGAGTGTTGTTACAATGTTGTTACAAGCAATACCTTATTAGGCTAAAAAAACAGGTTAGGCAACAAACTGTTTTGTTTTGGGTGTTGATGTGGTTATTTTGCCTTGCTGTATTGTGTTGGGTGTTGATGTGGTTATTTTGCCTTGCTGTATTGTGTTGGGTGTTGATGTGGTTATTTTGCCTTGCTGTATTGTGTTGCAGAAATTGCTTTGGACAGAAGTGTATGCAGAATGGATGTGGTTGGCTGGCTATTGGCTGGGGTGTTGATGTGTGACAAGGCATTGTTACAAACAAAAAAAATAAAAAAATAAAAATAAAAAAATTGTTGTAATTTATTTGTTTTATTATTTATTAGATTTTTTATAATAATTGTAAAATAATTATTGGGCATTGTTAATTAATGGACAAAATTGAGGTACTACAGCTGCCCCTATTTAATTATTTTTTACTAGTAAAAGATAATTAAATATAAGGACCTAAATTTTGTATAAATTATAAAGGAAATAATATGATATATAACGTAAGTTGGTGATTGGCAAAATGAAAAGCATCATCGTAGTTTTCGATGGATAGTAGATCAACAGAAATAAAAAATGATCGTCTTCGGATTAGATACCGATGCGTAGATCGACATAAATCGAATTAGATACCGATGCGTAGATCGACATAAATAAAGTGAAGTGATAGTGATCGTCTTCGGATTGGTTACCGATGCGTAGATCAACGTTAATATGCGTAGATCGACATAAATAAAGTGATAGTGATCGTCTTCGGATTGGTTACCGATGCGTAAAAATGATCGTCTTTGGATTGGTTACCGATGCGTAGATCGACATTAATAAAATGATTAATAAAATTATGTAAATAAAATGATCAAAGAGATTGAAATTTGTGTTTTTTTTTTATTTTTTTATTTTTTATATATATAAATATAAATAAATATAAATAAATAAATAAATAAAATAAAATAAAAAAAAAAATGTTATGGTAATTGCAACGCAAACGTATAATGAATAATGTGACACAAAAGTTGTTGAGTATAAATAAAGTATAAATGTAAGATATGCATGACTCATTCATTATGCATTGCACAAGGTTGTTGAGTATATTTAAAATATGAATGAAGATTTCATAGATCATGTGTGACTACATGGAAAATGTAAGATGCATGCAATGTATGTAAATTCTTTTATTATTTTTTTTATTTTTATTTTTTATTTTTATGGTTCCCCGATCCTTACGCGACTTTATACACTTACAAGATTCAATGGAGATAACAATCGTTCTTTGTGTGATGACTCTAGTATATCTTGTATGACTTCCCATTTTTCGAGGCGAATGCATTGTTTAAAATAATTACTTTTTTTTTTATACCACATATATGTTGAGAATCTATCGAGTTCCCGTGTATATATTTTTCAAGTGTCAAAATAATTAAAATGTTTTTTTATATATTTACACATATTTCAAATTTCAGAAATTTATTATCATAAAATAACATTTTTAAAAAAAATACTAGAACCACAAAAAACATGAGGCTGAATCAACTTAGAAAGAGGGTAATGTATAGCACCGAATGACAAGATTGGAAAATGTACATTCATTAATTTGAGAATAATACAATTGAACTAAAGGTTACAATGTAGGGATGAATGTGTTTAGCTTTAGTTGGAGAGATAACAACGCTAGTCATTCCTGTAATTTAGGACTTTTAAGAATAATAAATGTCCCAGTTTGAACCACTTGATCTGTTTGTTATCCCTAACTTTTGCATGGACCGCTCTTTCAAGTTTTCAATCCATCGGGACGCTCTAATTTTTGCCTAGGTCGCCTTTTCAGGTTTTCAACCTAGCGAGCCCATTTTTCATTATTTTTTTTTTCAAGCATAATACTTTTTAACTGCATCTGAGTTTACTGGAAGTGGAAGCTCATCTCCATCCATTTCTGCAAGTATTAGAGCTCCCCCAGAGAAAGCTTTTTTCACAACATATGGCCCCTCATAGTTCGGGGTCCATTTTCCACGAGAATCTCTTTTGATGGGCAATATTTTCTTTAACACTAAGTCTCCTTCTTGAAACTCTCGAGGACGAACTTTTTTGTCATATGCTTTTTTAAGTCTTCTTTGGTATAGCTGGCCATGACACAAAGCTATCATCCTCTTTTCTTCTATGAGATTCAATTGGTCGTATCGTGATTGAACCCACTCAGCCTCTTCTAGTTTTGTTTCCATCAGGACTCTAATCGAGGGAATTTCAACTTCAATGGGAAGTACCGCTTCCATTCCGTACACCAATGAGAAAGGAGTTGCCCCTGTTGAGGTTCGAACAGAAGTTCTGTAGCCATGTAATGCAAAGGGAAGCATTTCGTGCCAATCCTTATACGTCTCCACCATCTTTTGTACGATCTTCTTGATATTCTTATTTGCTGCTTCTACAGCCCCATTCATTTTTGGACGATATGGAGAAGAATTATGGTGTTGAATTTTAAAATTATCACACAACTCCTTCATCATTTTATTATTCAGATTGGTCGCATTGTCGGTGATGATCTTATTTGGCAAGCCATATCGACAAATCAATTCTCTTTTGATGAATTTGGCAACCACACTTCTCGTCACATTGGCATAAGAAGCGGCTTCAACCCATTTTGTGAAGTAATCAATAGCTACTAGGATAAATCGGTGCCCATTTGAAGCTTTAGGCTCGATGAGCCCAATAACATCCATCCCCCACATTGAAAATGGCCATGGTGATGTTAAAACGTTCAGAGAGGTGGGCGGTACATGTACTTTGTCAGCATAGATTTGACATTTATGACATTTCTTTACGTAACGACAGCAATCGGACTCCATGGTCAACCAATAGTAGCCAGCCCTTAAGATTTTTTTCGCCATAGCGTGCCCATTTGCATGAGTTCCGAAAGAACCTTCGTGAACCTCTTGAATGATTTTCTCTGCTTCCGCTTGGTCCACGCATCTGAGGAGAACCATATCATGATTTCTCATGTAAAGCACCTCACCATTTAAGAAGAAGTTCATTGACAGCCTCCTTAAAACCCTTTTGTCGTTCTCTGAAATACCCAATGGATATTCCTTATTCTTGACATAGGATTTGATATCATGAAACCATGGCTTGCCGTCGGACTCTTCTTCTATTGATAGACAATATGCAGGTTTATCCCTTTGTTGAATTTTTATGACTGGCACGTATTGACCGGTGCTTATTTTGAACATTGACGACAATGTGGCCAGGGCATCAGCTAATTGGTTTTCTTCTCGAGGGATATGGTGAAAAGTAATCTTCTCGAATTGTTCTGTCAATTCTTTGATATGGGTTTGATACGGAATCAATTTGGAGTCTCGCGTTTCCCATTCTCCTTTCGTTTGATGGATGACCAACAATGAGTCTCCATACACCTCGAGAATTTTTGCTTTTGATTCAATAGCAGCTTTAATGCCCATAACACATGCCTAGTATTCTGCAATATTGTTTGTGCAGTCAAAACGCAACCTAGCAGTAAATGGAGTTAACTGGTTCTCTGGGGAAATCAAAATGGCTCCAATTCCATGTCCTAATGCGTTAGAAGCACCATCAAACACCAATGTCCATTTTTCTCTATCAGATGATTCAGTCTCTTCAAATAAAGTCATTATGCCTTCATCGGGGAATTCACACTGCATTGATTGATAATCTTCTACAGGTTGTTGGGCCAAGTACTCTGCCAGGGCGCTTCCTTTGATAGCTTTTTGTGTAACGTATACCAAATCATATTCTGATAACAACATCTGCCAACGGGCAATCCTTCCAGTAAGAGCAGGTTTCTCAAAGATGTACTTAATTGGGTCCATTTTGGATACCAACCAAGTTGTATGACATAACATGTATTGCCTCAATCGACGAGCAGCCCATGCTAATGCGCAACATGTTCGTTCAAGGAGTGAATACCTTGTTTCACAGTTGGTGAACTTTTTGCTCAAATAATAGATAGCATGTTCTTTCTTACCGGATTCGTCATGCTGCCCCAATACACAACCCATTGACTCGTCAAGTACAGTTAAGTACATAATAAGTGGTTTCCCAGGAACAGGAGGCACTAAGATTGGAGGTTTTGACAAGTACTGTTTAATCTTTTCAAAATCTCTTTGACAATTCTCATTCCATTCAACCTTTTGGTCTTTGCGTAACAACTTGAAAATTGGCTCGCATGTAGCAGTGAGATGAGATATGAACCTAGCAATGTAATTCAATCTACCCAAAAAGCCACGAACTTCTTTTTCCGTGCGTGGAGCAGACATTTCTTGTATTGCTCTTACTTTATCTGGATCCACTTCTATCCCTTTTTGACTAACGATAAAACCAAGTAACTTGCCTGATCTTACACCAAAAGTGCATTTAGCAGGGTTTAAACGGAGTCTGAACTTTCTTAGTCGCACAAATAACTTTTGAAGGTTAACAACATGGTCTTCTTCGGTTCGAGATTTGGCAATCATATCGTCCACGTAAACCTCTATTTCCTTATGCATCATGTCATGAAACAAAGTTACCATTGCTCTTTGATAGGTTGCCCCAGCATTCTTCAATCCAAATGGCATCACTTTATAACAGAAAGTCCCCCATTGTGTGATGAATGTAGTTTTTTCCATATCCTCGGGAGCCATCTTAATTTGATTGTAACCTGAGAAACCATCCATGAAGGAGAAAAGAGAATATTGAGCAGTGCTATCCACTAGGACATCAATATGAGGCAAAGGAAAATCGTCTTTAGGACTAGCTTTATTTAAATCCCGATAATCAACGCACATTCGAACCTTTCCGTCCTTTTTTGGAACTGGGACGATATTAGCAACCCATTGAGGATATTTGGCTACTGCTAAGAAACCAGCATCAAATTGTTTCTTGACCTCTTCTCTAATTTTAAGTGACATATCAGGCCTCATCCTCCTCAATTTTTGTTTAATTGGAGCACATTCAGGCTTGAGTGGTAGCTTGTGTTCAACTATGTTAGTATCTAGCCCAGGCATATCTTGGTATGACCATGTAAAGACATCCACATAATCAAATAAAAGTTTAACCAACTTTTCTCGTTCAGTTTCTTTCATAGACATTCCAATTTTAATTTCTTTCTTATCATGCTCAGTCCCTAGATTGATCACCTCAACAGGTTCTTGATAGGGTTGGATTATCTTAGCTTCTTGTTCAATTAAACTTTCTAGTTCTGGGGGAGGCTCACAATCGTCTTCACAATCCTCATCAGTGTGATTAATTGGGCGTTCAAAATTACAAGAATGGGTTCTAGCGCTGCTATTTTCAACATATTCGTTTTCGACTCTGCATTGTTTGAATTAAGAAGAAAAAGAAAAAAGAAAAATATGAATAAGGATTGCGAAAAAGAGAAAAGAGAAAAACAAAAGTAGTTGAAGAATTCAAAAATGCATTGTTTAAATTAAGAAGAAAAAAAGAAAATATGAATAAAGATTGTCAAAAAGAGAAAGGAGAAAAACAAAAGCAGTTGAAGAATTCAAAAATGCATTTATTGATAATAATTACGGAATTGAAATACAGGCGCCCTAATTAGTTATCCTTATAGCCTTGGGCAGAGCAAAAGGAGTTAAAGTACACAATTACTTTGAACATGAATTAACAAACACGGGAAACTCGATGATCTTCCAATTGTTGAGACTGGTGTTTGGAGGACAAGGGTACACCAATTTGAGGGTATCATCATCAACATGGTCATCTTCTTCCGCAACAGCCACATGGTCCGCATATACTATTCCCGCGCTCTGAAATGTTTGGCGAATGTCACAAATAGAAATCTTCTGTGAATTCAGTGTCTGATTTTCCAAACGAGCCATCTTGCTTTCCCTTTTTTCCTTTACAGCCTTTTCTTTGTCAGCTTCAATAGGTACATATCCCAAACCGTACCTATCATTCTTTTCGGGTATATCTAACAATTTTCCCAATTTCGCAAAAACTCCTCCTTCCAACATCGATTTGGTAGACTTTAAGGATGTGGTAGGCAACTTTGGTTCTTTTAAAGGAGATCCTTCACCCATGAAGACAGCATTGGCGATTTCTAATGCTTGAAAGGAAGTCTCTATGGCTTCCTCCGTGTCCTCAATGTAGCCCGTAGAAGACAGATGACTAACTATCATATCTTCTTCCCCAGATATTATGATCAGCTTATTGTTCACTATAAACTTTAGCTTTTGATGGAGAGTGGATGTTACTGCTCCAGCAGCGTGAATCCACGGTCTCCCTAAAAGGCAACTGTACGCTGGTTTAATATCCATCACTTGGAAGGTTATTCCAAAGTTATGGGGTCCGATTTGAATTGGCAGGTCAATCTCGCCAACAACTTGTCTTCTGGATCCATCAAACGCTTTCACCACCAAAGCACTCGGCTTCAAACAAGCTCCATCAACAAATAGTTTTGATAGTGTTGATTTCGGCATGACATTCAACGATGAACCATTATCAACAAGCACTCGTGCAAGAATATAATTATGACACTTCACAGAGATGTGTAGTGCTTTATTATGCTCTGTCCCTTCAGCTGGTAATTCAACATCGCTAAAACTCAGACAGCTACTAGCGGTGATGTTACCGACAACCCCATCAAACTGGTCGACAGTGATATCATGATTAACATGGGCCTCATTTAAAACCTTCATCAGTGCCCCTCTATGTGCTTTAGAATTCAATAACACAGAGAGAACAGATATCTTGGAAAGAGTTTGATTTAGTTGGTCCACCACTTTATATTCACTTTGCTTGATGAATTTCAAAAATTCATTAGCTTCTTCTTTAGGCACCGTCCTTTTGCATGTCTCTGGCCCTTTTACAGCATGATTCGTCACTTCTTTGCCTTTTCCTCCATGGCCCTCCTTTTCCTTAGGTTGACTGGGGGCATATACTCGACCACTTCGAGTCATCCCGCCAATCCCTGAAATGTTTGTGACATCAGTACCTTTAGGTTCACAACCATCACTCGATTTATGATTGGCCAAGTGGGAGGTAATTTCATAATTCCATGGTACCGCCTTGGTATTTTTATAAGGAAAAGGAGTTGGTGCTTGGACAATTATTGCATTGGGCTTGTGAAGAGTTGGTTTGAGATTCTCTTTTCTATAGAGGATTTCCAATGGTCTTGGGAAAGATCTACTATTTTCCATGCACGGCTTCATGGTCAACACACGATCATCTTTTGCATACTCTTCAATGGCGTTGACAGAGGTATCCCCATGGCCCGGCAAAGGGTTACTTCCTACGTTGGGACCGTCTTCCTTGAAGGTAAGCCATTTTGCATTGATCAGTTCTTGCACTTTAGATTTTAGGGCTTGACAATCTTCGATGGAATGCCCTACGGCTCCTGCATGGTAATCACATTTGGCATTTGGGTTGTACCATTTTGGGAATGGTGGTTCCAGAGGTTTCATTGGCCTTAGAACTACCATTGAATTCTGGAGTAGGTGAGGCAACAATTGGCTATATGTGATGGGAATCGGGTCGAAACGGGTTATCTTTTTCTCTCGATTAACTGGTGGTCTGTAGTGATTCGGGGTTGGATTTGGGTTCCATTGGTTTTGTTGCGAAAATGCAGCAGGTGGTGGTTGGACCAAAGGTGGTTGATAATAAGGTAGCCTTGAAGGGTGATATTGCGGGTATGGAATTTGTGAGGTTGCAGCCACATATGGATAAGGAATGTAGGGAATTTGGGGTATCGGAGGTCGATAAGAATTCATGGCTGGAGAATAAGAAACCCTTGGGTTTGCCATTACAACGTTAGCATCCCCCTCTTTCTTCTTTGTGAATCCCATCTGGGGTTTCTTCACACCACTCGTTGCACATGCGATCTTACCACTTCTCATGCCACTTTCAACTCTTTCACCTATCATGACCATGTCAGAAAAATTTGATGACATACTCCCAATCATCTTATCATAAAAGGGAGACTGAAGAGTATCCATAAACATACCAACCATTTCCCTTTCAGATAAAGGAGGATCTACTTGCGATGCCAATTCTCTCCACCGTTGTGCATATTCTTTGAATGTTTCATTGTCCTTTTTCGACGAATTTTGCAATTGCATCCTGTCAGGGGCTATATCAATGTTATACCTGTATTGTTTCAGGAAGGCATCAGCCAAATCTTTCCATGAACGGATTCGATTTCGCTCGAGATGCATATACCAATTTAATGATGCCCCACTTAAACTGTCTTGAAAGAAATGGATAAGAAGTTTGTCATTATGAGCATGAGAAGCCATTTTTCTACAATACATGGTCAGATGGTTTTTAGGGCATGTGACACCTCTGTATTTTTCAAACTCAGGTGTTTTGAATTTTGAAGGGATCACCACATCGGGAACCAAGCACATATCAAAAGCTTCGAGACCATAGGCATTACTTCCTTCAATTGCTTTTATTCGTTCTTCTAAAACATGAAATTTTTCTTTCGACTGTGTATCATCACCAACATGAGGTTGTTGCCAATTAGCATCAAAATGGGGTACTTCGGGTACACTAAATGGAATATTTTCTGAAGGTATAGTGTTTTGGGGTGGCACGTAGCCCTGAGGAGATGGGATTTGCGGTTGGTTTAGGCTTTGAGAGTTGATATTTGAGGGGTTTGGATTATTGTCCATGGGATTGATGACTAAGGGTGGAGTATAACCATGTGAGAGACCATACATAGGAAATTGCATGGTTGGCGCGCGAAATTGTTGGGTAGCTGGGGTAAAGCCTGGTGGGTGAGACGGAGTAGCTCGGTGTTCTTCATTTGTAGTTGGAGGATTCCCATCTCTATTATCCTTCGTTGTTAAAGCTTGTATAGCCTCTAGGATTCGATCAACCTTGTCCTTCAATTGGCCAACATCCGCTCTCATCACTTCTTGGTTTTGCTCAAGTTCGTCCATGATCTTGGAGTTTGCGCGAGTTCGATAAGGGTGTCGGGGAAACAACTTTATTGATTTTTTCTGAAAGATCATATGATGCTAGTTAAAAAATGAAGATTTATATGCATGCATGTGGGTATTAGAGAACCATTGATTTCGCAACCTAGGCACAAACATCTTTTTAGAAAACATAAAACAAGCTCGTTGATTGATAATTAAAAAGGGTACAAGTGCAACATTTATCTCTATATCTGAAATACATTGTTTCTATCGCTCTCGGCGAATTAAAATATTCATTGCTTCTATTAAGCTATTACAATGTTGAATGAAAGTAATAATCTCAGCAGGTGTGACAAATGGAACTATGCTTGCTTCTGCTTTTCTTAAGAGTACGGGAACCCTTTCGATGGCTTGGTTGGCTATGGAAGTGAGTTTTTCACAACGATCCATCCACATTACCCCCTTCTTGCCCAAGCATTTCTATTGCTTTCACTTGTTCCATCATTCGGTTTCTTAACATATTTGCTTCCTCTTGTTCCTTCAACCACGTGTCTCGGTACATAGCAACAACTTCTTGTTTCTCAATTTTTTCTTCTTCTATCCTTGTCTTATATTCTACTACCACTCTCTCCAACTGTTGTTTCAAATCTTCCAATTGTCTATTCGCATTTCTTTCACTGCTTTCTGAGTCTTTCAACCATTTTCTCAACTTTTCAACCTCCTCCCGCGCCTGGTCTCTTTCTTGTCTTCTCAAACATAAAGACTCGTCTGAAGCCCTTAAATTGCATTGAAGCTTGAGCTTATAATCCTCCTCTACCTTTGCCCTCTTATTTGATCTTTCAAGAGAAATCGTCTTCTGCTCATTTTCCAACAGGGCGAACTCATATGCTCGACGAACTGCCATCAACTCTTCTCGCATATTCTTCTTTTCCTCTTCCGCCTCTAGAATTGATGCTTGCAACTTCTCAATTTCTTCACTAACAATAGTGGGTTGCACTGGTGTTTCATCAACCACCTCAGATGTACGACGAAAAGGCAGCTTGATCTTTTGGACCCTATTCTTGACCCACTGTCGGTAGCAATCATCTGCACCACAACTTCTACTTCCAAGTTCCTTCCCTTTTCTGATTATCGTCTTCCAAGATTGACGTACTCTCCTCAAATCTTCAATGTTTTCTAAACCCATGTCATAAAGAATAAAAGGGGTTATTAATTTTTGCATTGGTTCTCCTATGATAGGATACCCAAGTTGCCTCAAGGCCAATACCGGATTATAATTCACACAACCTCTAGTCCCCATAAGTGGCACATTAGGGAATGTTCCACATTGGTATATTACTTCTTTTACCTCTCGCCATCTCGCATACCATCGAACTATTTTTTCATTAAGATCTACCAACCTCTGAGCCCATTCTCGATCATCCTTTACGTCAACACAACAGTTCTTGAAATCATTGATAGGACAACGCTTTTGGCACCCACTATCAAACATGTGATTCACCAACCAGACGTACAAAACTGGTAAACAACACAAAATTCGTTTGCCTTTTTTTTCATGACAGTAGTTAAGTGTATAGTACACGTCAGCGAGGACGGCTGTTGTAGGATTTTCTCCTCTATTTTTCAAGGCTAGGAAGACATCGATTGCTGGTAAATCTATAATTTCTTCATCACTCGGGAATAGAACAACTCCATAGATGGTGAGAGCTAGCACTTCCATAAAAGCACTCCAATCTTGGGCTTTAGCTAAATGATGTGCTCTTTTCTCAAAAAAACTTCTTAGGAAACCAGAAGTCCCTTTCTTCTTTTGGCTAATCAATATTTCCTCTTCAACCATTAGTATCTCAGCTATTTTGGTTGTGGATGGATAATTCCCCATGTAACGATAAGGTTTCCCTTTTTCTAGGGAGTAGCCTAAAATTGGTCCAAACTCTTCCAAAGTAGGCGCAAGCTGGAAATCTTGAAAAGTGAAGCATCTCAAAGGAGAGTCGTAGAATTGAGACAAAGCAGTAATAGCCCCTATTTGTACATCCACACCCAATAAATCAAGAATCTTTCCATATTTCCTAGTAAATGTTGACCGATGATTAAGTTCCAACAAACTACGAAGTTCCTTTAAACTGTCAACCTGAGGCTTTTTGGCTTTCACATTCATAGTTTTCCTTAGCATTGGGGTTGCAGTTTCATTGTTGGATCCCATTTTTAATCAAAGATATCCACACCCTAGCTTTGAATTCAATGGTTCTCTAATGGACCTACATAAAAATGAATGATTATGAATAATGTATGGTATGGTGTCGAAAATAATTTTTAATGCATGAAAGAAATGCATGGTACTAAAAAATTTAACATTAACATTAACGATGAAATCTAATTGTATTGATAAAAAAAAATGAGAGGTATACTTAAATCGGATGGTGGACAAAAATAAATAAATAAATAATAAAATAAAAAAAAATAAAAAAAATAAAAATAAAAAATAAAAAAAATAAAAAAATCTATCATTTAAAAGCAAGAAAGCTAGGATATGACTTAGATGCATTCTAACCAAAATTAGAGAAATTTTAAAGTCTATAAGCTTCTAAATTCGTGAATTCTTTCCTGGGCGGGTTCTATAGTCCAAAAATTCATTGGTCTCTAGAGCCAAGTACTCGTATTGAAACATCACTACAAATAGGAAGTACATCCAAAATGTAGGTATTTTCAATAGAGTCATACTCTAGACGAGATTTTCGCAATAACCAAATAGG
The DNA here is from genome assembly GCA_037974735.1 of Cicer chorassanicum. Classification (NCBI taxonomy): domain Eukaryota; kingdom Viridiplantae; phylum Streptophyta; class Magnoliopsida; order Fabales; family Fabaceae; genus Cicer; species Cicer chorassanicum. The sequence goes on along the minus strand of JBBPBP010009777.1, from coordinate 9,207,976 downwards.
ATGTACATCCAATATGATTACCACTAAATCCCTAACTAAACTTAGGCTTCACTCAGACCCGGGTATAGGGTCTCACTCATAAAGGTGTGTGTAAGTGAATGTGTAGTGTGTGACGAGAATCACAATCCAATAAAATATATAAGATACTCAACACACGTATATAAATATATATATAAAGATAATGACTACAAGAAAATAACTAATAAACAATAAAGCATAAAGTAAAGAAAATGAAAGGAGAAATAAATATAAAAGAAGTCAAAAAATTTGCACAATTAATTATAATAGGCTTGACTCTCTAACAGTCCCCAGTGGAGTCGCCAGCTGTCGCGGCCTAAAATTTCGAGTGTTTCTCGAATTCAATGGAGTCGCCACCAAAGTTTATTTTAAAATAGGGAAAATATTGGAAAAACCCTTAAAAATAAAAAAATAATAAAAAATAAAAAATGGTCTTTGAAACCAAATTTTGAGTTCGGGAGTTGATTATGCGTAGGGAAGGTATTAGCACCCTACGACATCCGTAAAAAAAAAACGGTTACCTATAATTAATTGTGCAAAATTAATATTAACTTAAATATATTTATTTCTCCTTTTTAAAATGCAAATATAATATTGTTATGAAAATAATCTAATGATAAATATACATTTAAAATATAGAGAGAAAAAAAAAAGTTTTTTGTTATTATGCTTGACAAGAGTTCGATCTTGCTCCTACGTATCTCCCGGTGCGATGGAGAAATCAAAGCTACGTAGTTCTTGGGTAGAAAATGCGGATGTGTTGATTGCTTTTAAAGAAATTGTGTTTTGTTGTTGATACAAAAAATTATTTCGAAAAAGAAATTGTTTGATTTAAATAATAATTTAAAATGCAAGTTTTAAGACTATCTAGTCATACGACTCGTGTCTCAAAAAAATTTAAGGAATAAAAAGATGTCACATCTAATTTAATCCTTTTAAGAATATTTTTATCATTTTTTATTTTAAATATTAAGTTTTAAAATTTGTCAAGTAATACAACTTATGTATCAAAAAAAATAATAAGGAGTAACAAGATGTCACACCTAATTTAATCCTTTTAAGAATAAATTATCATTTTTCGGTTTTAAATACTAAGCTTTAAAAATATCAAGTAGTATTAAAAATTTAAGGAGTAAAAAGATGTCACATCTAATTTAATCCTTTTAAGAATAAATTATCATTTTTCGGTTTTAAATACTAAGCTTTTAAAAATATCAAGTAGTATTAAAAATTTAAGGAGTAAAAAGATGTCACATCTAATTTAATCCTTTTGAAAATATTTTATCATTTTAGTTTAGAATAAAAGAAAGAAAAAAAACCAAATTATACAAAATGTCTTAACAACTAAAATATAAAATAATACCACATCTAATTGCACAAATTTATTGGTCAATTTTAGATTAATGTATAAAATAATAATAATAAATAAATAACTAAATAAATAAATAAGTAAATAAATAAATAAATAAATAAATAAATAAAGAGATAAAGAGATAAAGAGAGTTTTAGAACTATTAAGTTATACCACTTGTGCTCTAACAACTCAAGGATTTAAAATATTTCAAATCTAATTAATTTTCTAATATAATATTTTATTGTATTTTTTATAACATTTGATTTTTTATTTATGAAAGAAATTAACCCCTTTTTTTTAAATAAAATAAAGTGACTAATTTTAAAATGGGCTGAATAGCTTCATGTTTTTTTTTATTAAAGATTCAAGCCCAAGATTAAGGAGAAGAAAAAAAAAACACAACAGCAAAAGAAGGGTTAAAAAAAAACAGAAACCCTAGGTATTAAAATACTAAATCAGAAAAGGAGGCAGGGGCAGCAAGGAGGCAACCGTAAAAAAATACAGGAGGAGGCTGAGAGAGGGGAACCGGCCGCGAGAGGCCACGAGAGAAAAGAGGAGGACGAGTCCAAACGCGGCGGCGGCGCTAAAAGGGATGATCGCCGTTTCGGTGGCGACGGCAAGGACGGTGACAGCGAAAATGACATTCACAGGTTCGATTTTTTGATCTGGTTTTCTTTGATTTATTTTTTTTGTAATCTTATTTTTACAAACTAAAATTAAACTCATCTTCAATGGTACACGCCTAATCCCTATTTTATTTTGCTAAAATTTTCATCATCACAATTTTTATTTTATTTTCACATACAGTTTACATCCTTTTCAGAATAACAAAGATTAAAGGGAAAGATTAAAGAGGAAAAATAAAAAATACCCTACTTACTTCTTCTTCTTCTACTTTCTGCTTGTTACTGTTTTGATCTGGTTTTCTGCTTGTTCTGTTTTGATTAGGTTTTCTGCTTGTTCTGTTTTGATTAGGTTTTCTGCTTGTTCTTGGATGGGTTTAGGTTTTAACAATTTTACTGGTTCTCTCACAATTTTGCAATTTTTCTGCCTATTTGAGTTTGCTGCCCCCCCTTTTTGATTTTTTGCCTCAATTTATAAGTAAAAATGATGAATGCTTCTGATCAGTGGACAAATTTGAGTCTTGGATTTTACATTGTTTTTACAAATTTTAAACTGGATTTTGAATTGTTTTTGGAACAAATTTGCAACAATGTACTTTTAAGGAAAGATGTGTTTTCTACATTTTAATTGAGTGTTGTTACAAGCAATACCTTATTAAGCTAAAAAAACAGGTTAGGCAACAAACTGTTTTGTAATACTTTTGATTTTGAAAATAAAAGGGTGGTTTGTAATACTTTTGATTTTGAAAATAAAAGGGTGGTTTGTAATACTTTTGATTTTGAAAATAAAAGGGTTCCTGCTGTATTGCCTTGCTGTATTGTTTTGGGTGTTGATGTGGTTATTTTGCCTTGTTACAAACAAAAAAAAATAAAAAAATAAAAATAAAAAAATTGTTGTAATTTATTTGTTTTATTATTTATTAGATTTTTTATAATAATTGTAAAATAATTATTGGGCATTGTTAATTAATGGACAAAATTGAGGTACTACAAGATCATATTGATAAGAAAGATAGAGAACATATGGATAATCTTGATAATTCATGTTGAAAGCATACATAAAATAATTAAAAAGACTTTCTAAATTGAATTTGTCATGTTCTATGTATAGAATTTATGAATGGTTAACTACAGCCTACTTGCTTACAATCTTTAACTAACTCTTAAAGGAGTTGCAACTAACTCATCTAACCAATCAACTACACTCTAACTAACTTCTATTTTCAAATTAATCGGTCTGAGTTTGAAGCAAGATTTATTCTAAAACATGTAAACACGCAGTTCTCATAAGAAAGCAAGAGTCAACAAACTAAACTAAAGCAAAATGTGTAAATAAGCTTTCCAAAGAGATCCGTTATGTTTCTTCTATTGGTGTCATAAATTTTGATCCATACACTAGGGTTTATAGAAGAACTAAATAGGACTTTCCATGTTGAACGTTCTAACTCCACGGATCGAAAATAGTAGCAACGACACTGCGAAAATTGAAGTACTTGTTGCATATTTCAACTTGAGTGATGAAGGAGATTGCAACATTGTGATAATACACGACAGAAAGAAGGAATTTCAACAACACTATGTGATTTAGTGTTTCTTCTTTAACCTTCTACAGTTTTTCTTCTACCATCACTTGTTGATTCAATAAACCAAAAATCTTCAAATGAAAATATTCAAAATCTAAAGATGAAAAACTACAACAACAAAAAAAATGATATTGATTTGTGAGAGCAGTGAAACATCTTGCTCGAACAACTATGGTAGAGTATCATCTTTTGCATTATTGAAATTTTCATCACAATTCAATGGATAATCTTCATTGGTGAGTGACCAAATTCATATTGATCTTCATCGGTGTTATCTGCGGAAGTATTGTATAAATTTGGAGTTCTATAACCATATGTTTGTGATACCATATTAGAAATTTATGAATCAAGGTCATGATCATATTAATGAGAAAGATTGAAAAAGTTGGGAAAGGAAGAGCTTATAGAGGAGGATTGCTAGATGTCATTAGGCATGAAAACTTAACCTGCACTTGTAGATACCCATTCAAACCTACCTCCACTTTGATAGGAAAAATATGCTTTGACCGGGAGCAAATGTAGATTCAAGTTCTCCCCCAAAAATCAAAGTCGAGGCAAGGCATAGATGAGGTGTTGATGCCCAAACTGGCCCAACTAGTTTTTTTTTTTTTTGAAGCAATGATAAATACTACCATAATTAATTAACACAACTACGAGACATCGGATTCGAACTCGGGACAAGACGTCCTATTGACATTTCCAAATTGAGATAGAACTTAAGGACTCCCATCATGTTATTTTATTTTAGTTTTTATATACATATGCTCATTTATTTTTATTTAATATTTTTTATGTTATAAATTTTAATCTATTTTCAATGAAAATTTTATTTCATTTTATTATTATCTAAGAACTATTTTTATTATATTAATTTTAATAATTATTTTTTTTTATATCCATGAGCGGAAGGGGGAAATTCCGACCCTGTCGAGGGCAGAATAGATATTTCAATTTCAAAACTCAACAATATTTAGAGACAAAGTATATTTTTGAATCGACCACGGTTGGTTTCGTTAGTAAGGAATTGGTCCACCTCTCACAAGGTCGTGAGTCATATGTAAGTATCTCCCTAATGAGCCTCTGAATTTCAACTCATCTAAATTTTTTATTATAAAAAAAAATATATATATTTTTGACGAAAAGTCAAGGACAAAGTGAAAAGATGTAAAATTCACCCCATTCTCGTACTTAAATGTCATACCAGCTAGAGTGTGACCTTGTCGTATATCGGTGCAAGTAGTTCATAGCACACCACAATTATGTTAAAATTAATTAAATAAAATCATTAATGTAATTGTACATAAATCCAAATATAACATCTAATCCCTCGGTTACATTATAAGTATTTATTAGTGTTTCAGATATATTAAAAAAAAAATCGTCTAATTAATAAATAAGTCATTTATATGTAAATGTATTTAATGTTGACTTAATACATTTCAAAATAAATTAGTAATATTAATAGAAGTAGATTTCAAAAAGATCCGTAAATACATCTAGTAATTTGCCTAAGAGTTTTTTTAGGGAAATTTGTTTTATCAATAAGTGTTTATAATTAAACATAGATGAAGTATTATTAGAACTGAAATCCAAGTTTCTACAAGCAAGTAGTTGTTCTTTTTTCTGTGTTATTCTCCACCACACTTGTTTCATCCATATCCCTCTTTTTGTACACAAAACCTTTAGCTATCAACAAATAAACACACAAATTCAAAGCACTTAACAAAGCCAACATCCAATAAAAGTAATCAAGATGTGCCCTATTCAAATTATCACCCAACCATTTACCACCACTCCTTGAAGTAATTTCCACCACAATAATTATAACACCATTGGTAACAAAACTTCCAACTCCAAGTATGCTTATATATGCTGCAGCTCCCAAACTTCTCATTCTATTTGACATTTGATCATAAAATAATTCTTGTAACCCAACAATTGTAAACGCATCTGAAATTCCAAGAATTGTGTATTGAGGTAACAACCACCAAATACTCATTGGTATAATTGCATTATTTGTATTGTTGTCTATGAGATTATTTTTTTTAGCAATATTTACCCTTTTACCCTCCACAAGAGCTGACACAACCATAGTAAATATTGACAAAAAAAGACCAAATCCAATTCTTTGTAACACTGTTATTCCAGAATGATGTCCTGTTATTTTTCTAGCAAATGGGACAAATAATTTGTCATAGATTGGTACTGCAAATAATATCACAATTCCAACTAAGCCTTGAAGTGATGCTGGAGGGATTTTGAAATGTGGTCCAATTGAATGATTTAATGTGCTACTTTGCTTTGTGAAAAATGTGCCTAGTTGACTTTGAACAACAATGAACATTAAACAACTTAGCCATATTGGGATTAACCGAATTACAAGCTTCACTTCTTCAACTTGTGTCACTGAGCATAATCTCCATGGGTTTCTAGTTTGGCTTGAAGCATCATGTTCATCAATTATCATTGCTTTGTCCAAAAATCTATGGTAATATTATTTTTTGTTAGAAGAAATATTCACCTTTGATAAATAAATGTGGTAATATGTAAAGCAACTAAAATCTAAGAACAAAATATGCAGGGACATTTAATATATTGAAAAATTTGTTCAAACCGGCAATACACTTCTTCACCGTATTTAGTCCGTGTGAATTTTACTGTTAAATTTTTTAGAACAAAAAAAAAATAATTGGATTCTAATTCAAATGAAAATTATTTCCCTTATGTTTCTTGTATAACAAACACACGAAAAACGAATTCACTTTTATATTTAGGTACATAAAATCTTTAATATATTTAAATTGTATTTTAATTTTTACTATAATATGCATTTTATCTAAATTTTTACTTTAATTCAAATGTCTTCAAAAACAGATGTAATAAACACTTCATTAATAAAAATTTAGCCCTTCTTTCAATTTGAAAAAATTAGAGGCCTAAAAAGATCTTTACCATATCTTAATTTGTAATTTAAACTTCATTTTAATTTGCATTTTCTTATAATAAAAAGTTTAGATTAGATAAAGTATCATCTATGCAAGATCAAAGAGAAGGGATCAAGACCCCCCATTTATCAAAATAAATTGAGAGCTCATATAGACACAAGTGGAATAGTGGTGGAACCTATTTTCAAAAATATTTTATAAAGTGGATTTCACCGACATTTCTATAAGAAAATCGATAACCTCAATAAAATTTATTATTAAATGCAAGTCTTTATTGATAATTTTATAGTTCAAAGTAATTCGTAGTCACTTATTCCATCTAAAATGAAATTAAAGTAAAAATTGTATTTGATAAATTGATATACCTAATTTAAAATTTATATCAAAGACATCAACTTTTCAAATATTATTTTCACTTATATTTTATTTCAAAGTGGATTTAATTTTTGTCATATAATGAATTTCATCCAACGCGACTCGATGATTAATTAACAAAATAAAAATAAATTTTGATTTGATTGCAGTTCAAATCCCTTCTATTCTTGCAGAACAATTCAAATTAAAATTCAATATTTTAAATTAAAAGATAAAAATTAAAGTGTTCGTTTTTCTTAACCAATTGATTGACATCCGACAACCACAATAATTGAAGAAAAAAGTGAAGATAAACTAATCGATTTTTGTAAAAACAACTTAATAAAGAGGAAAGTACCTGTATTGATCAGTGTGGGCCAAAGGACGATCTATGGGTTGAATTTGGGAATGAATTAAGTCACCATGATCATGGCCATACCAATAATTATCAGGCGTGTCCTTCACGCGCCACTTACGAGATGCAGCAACAAAAACTTGGGCAATACTTGTCATTGGGCTTCCTTTTGGGCTTTCTTTCCAATACCTTTTCCTTCCTAGCAAGAACATCACCAATGCTGCTGCCAACATTGCTACTAGAACTTCATTCCCCACAGCCCAACCCACATTGTCCTGATTTTATTGGCATATGATAAATTTTCAATTAAGATACTCCTTTTTTGTTAATAATTCAAATTATCTTATATTAAATGATTTTGAAGGTCATGACTAAATTGTTCTATGTGAGGGAAATTTCAGTTTTACTAAAAATAAGGGATGTTTGTTATAGGTTAAAACAAAGTGATTTTTTACTTTATATTTTCAAAAATGATTTTTAGAGATTCTACTTCAAAATATTAAATGTTATTTTGGGTTCATTTAATATTAATTGAAAAAATAATTTTTGATATTCGGTAATTTCAATACTGATTGTTAGATAATATATACAAAATAATTTTTCATTTTAAGTAATTTTTAAATTTAGTCCAAATAAAGATGTAACATAAAATTAAATACTTAAAATAATTTTTTTTGAGAAGCTACTGTAATCAATTTCTCATTTGAATTTTTTTTATTGTAATTCTCTTTTAAAAAAAATTATAATAAAAAGAATATAATACTTTAAAAATCATTTTAAAAGAAACTGTAACAAACAGAACCAAGATGTCATCAAATTAACGAGAAATATAATTATTGTAACATAACAAAATAGTTATTCTTTTCACTTTTTGAATTTTATAATTCAATAATTAATAGTAATTATCTAGAAAAGTTATTTTTCATAAATAATAATATTAAGATTAAAATTACCTGCAGATACACTATAACGAACACAGCAAAAATTGAACCAATTACAATTGCTAGGTACCACCAATTGAAAAATGAGCTTTTGGCGTCTCTCTCTTCCAATGTGTCTTCATCGAACTGATCGGCAGCAAATGTTTGTACGCATGGCTTGTGTCCGCCATCACCGACTGACAACACGTAAAGAGCCGTGAAGAACAACTTCTTGTTTTTCATTATGGACACTGATAGTGTCAACAAAATCATTCCCTGCATATATGGTGTTCATTATGTAATGTAACAATTAAACATTTTTAATGTTTGAACATGTTTAATAAAAAAGTTTATTTTGTGTACATTGTGAATGTAAATAACTGCATAGATAGACAACTAAGGACAATCTAATTAGAATAGGTGTTAAAGAGACTACATTTTAAAGTGACAAGAGGTATCTTGATTAGTTTTCCACAATTAGAATATCTTATGCTTTGAGTAGTACTCTTTTTTTATTGAATCCAATTTTATTTTTTTAAAAACAAACAACCACACATAAATGTGATTTTAGAAGTACTTATGATAAAAGTCAAATATTTTATTGATGTAACAATTACGATTGATTGATGGTATAAAATATTGTGTCATTGTATATGAATTAAATTATTAATTGAAATCATACACCTACTTATATTAGAAAATTTCATTATTTTTCCAACAAAATTATATATTGATAGTGAGAATTGAATTTGAACTATATGAATTGTCAACATAGTGTTTTCATTAGAAGGTAGATAACTATTCAACTAACACATGTGATTAGCTATATGTTGACTCATTTTTACTTCCCTTTCTTAAAGGAAGACCTAAATATACAAGTTTACTTGATGTCTCACAGTTTCACTTAATGTGAAAAGGTTGTCCTGCAAAATAATAAACTATTTGACATTTGAATTTAGGTATCACGAAATGCAAATTATATTAAAATTATTTGTAGATTTGAGTTGATATAAAGTCTTCCATATAGTGAACTTATTCAATACATGGAATATTGCATGGGCAACATTTGTTGTTCTAAATATTAATAATTTTGCAGCACTTGTGTAACTGTAAGGGTTTCTTAGAACTTAGTGTTTTGAGTGATGTAAAAATTAGGTTTGTCTATATTAGATAGTGATTGTATGTCTTTGTTGGTTCTCATTCTTAATCTCGCGCAAATGTCATTTGAATCAAATGAGTTCATGAAAAATAATGTTTTAGCATGCTAAAACTTTGTAACATTAAAAATATTTCTTAAGTGATTTTTAATTTTGTAAATCGACTTACAGGCTAATGAATCGATTCACAAAATGACAATAACTTTTTTTGATATTCTAGACCAGTGAATCGACTCACGGGACTTACGAATTGACTCACTGCAAAACATGGGGTTTTGTGAGTCGACTCACAATAGGTGTGAATCGACTCCCATTTGTGTAAGTCAACTCACAGTTTGTGTAAATCGATTCACAAGGCCACTAGAGTTATTTTTTTGACAATTACGTAGTTGTTATTTAAATTAGGAAGGATTAGTATGTTGTCAATTTTTTTTCGTGTATTTCATATATAAACAATCATAAACCTCTTGAAACAAAAATAATACTTTCACTCATTCCAAAAACATAATGCATTCAAGATCGTAATGCAAATTGAAAACTCTTTCTTATTCAAATCAGGTTTGCAATCAAAGTTTTGTGTGAGAAATAACATAGAGAGAATCTTTGTGCTGCGTTGTCTATTCCAGACACAAGTCATCAAGGGGATATCAATAGATTTTGTGTTGAAGAGCTGAAGAAGGGACATATTCAGTTTTGGCTAGAGAGGTAGTTTCTCTAGGGACTATATTGCAAGGAGTTAAGAAGGGTTCTTCTTCTCTAAGATAAGGTTTAAATTTTCTGTAGAGGGTTGTTCCAAGAATCTTGTTCAAGAGCGTTTAGGAAGAAGGAATCAGTGTACATATTGCAATAATTGTCAATGGATCTTGTAAACGTTTGAAATCGAAATAATGGAAGAAACATTATTTCTTTGAATGAGGACTGAATGTACTCTACATGTGAGGACGAAGTAAAGGAACTAGTATAATTTGTTGTGTGATTTTCTCCTTTCCTTAACTCATTTATTTTTCCAATTTCGTTCTTTATCGATTTGGCTCAATTTGGAGTTTGGTGGCAAATTTATTGCTTTCTGTCTTGATTGATAAAAAGGTTAAGTACTTAGAAATTCCTATTTTAAATAATGGAAGAAACTTTATTTCTGTGAATGAGAATTGGATGTACTCTACATGTGAGGACAAAGTAAAGGAACTAGTATAATTTGTTGCGTGATTTTCTCCTTTCCTTAACTCATTTATTTTTGCAATTTCGTTCTTTATCGATTTTTACAATACAATCGATCTTTGAAAAAACAATTCCAATACATTATTGTACGCAAAAATCTTTGAAAAAGTGTAAACTATATTCAACCCTTCTTCCTTTCTAGAGTTTATTGAACAAGTCATTTCTTGACTAACAAATTTTATTAAGAAAGCTATAGAAATGAACACATTTGTATAGTGTTCCTATAGGTATTGAAATGCATGTCTACTCAAGCTCACATTTGATATTTGTGAATGTTTGTCTCCTTAGTTTGGTTATATAGTATTTTAATGTATGTCAAAATTGGGACTTAACATAGGTGTTATTTTAGCTATGTTGCTCTCAATAACCACTAAGCATGGAAATAAAAAAAATAAAAAAACTAATTAACAAAATCAATCATGCATGGCATTAGGTGGATGTTGGGACTACTTTTGAAACTCATAGACATACATTGAACTTTCTTTTAAGTCATTTTTACATCAATGAATGATTCATGAAGTTCTTGAATCAATTCATTATTTCCGTGAACCTGTTTTATGAAAATCGATGCACATGAAATGATTCACTTGTTTTATGAATCGATTTATCAAATTTCTTGATCTCAAGACAAATCGATTCACACTTGTCGTGAATTGGTTTATGACAGTTAAGGACTAATCCTGAGGTTTCATAACACGCATTAATCTATTCATCATTAAGCGTGAATCGATTAACACGAACACAATTTTAGTTTTTCAATGCATTAAGTTGTGTTTTATCAATTGATCATTTACCTATAAATATCAGTCGCCTCATAAATTTTATTTTAACATTCATTCTTCAACTCTTTCATTCCAAGTCTGAATTTAGATTACACAAGTTTTCTAATTCACTTTCTTGTTGTTAAAATTTGAGAGAAAATGTGGGGTATCTTTTTTTCGATGAGTGTTCATATTTTGAGAGTTTCTGAGGTATCAAATTCTGCATTTTGTGAGAGAAAATAGGTATCTTTAGGGGTTTTGTTAATTACTTAAATGGGAAATGGTGTTCTTCAATTGAAGAGTTAAGGTTCAAGAAATTTGTTAGAACAAGAAACAATAGAGAGAACGAAATAATAAACAAGAAACACAAGACATCTGATCACGGAGTTCGGCAAAGTGTGCCTACATCTCTAACTACATAACAATTGTAGTTCCTTCTTATTAGATTAATGAATTAGGATTTACATATTACAAGTTATGTTTAAATACTAGTAATAAGGTTTGTATTACAACAATATCGTTGAACCATACAGTGCAGAGCTATCGTCGCCCCTATTTCCCTCCAAAACAACAGTTGGGCCAAAACACAAGGGCAACAATGAAACTTGCTCCTCTCGCTGCTCTATGCCCACTTGATACTACATACGAGTCATACTGAACAATCTCCACCTTAGCAAATATCAAGCCCTTATGAAGATTCACTGCATCACGCTCACATCCTGACAATTGGAAGTACAACTCCTGCTTAACACTAAGAAACATATAACAAGTTGAAGTAATGCTATTCTCACTAGTGACTTGCTTGGTCAACATATCAGTTTCATTCTCTTAAGAATGAACCTTTTCAAGTAACATCTATCCAGATGCCAGTAAATCTCTGATCTTGTGAAACCTCACATCAATATGCTTAGTCCTAGTGTGATACACTTGATTCTTTGCCAAATAGATGGCACTTTGACTATCATAATGCTACTGAACTTCATCTTACTCAACATTCAATTCATTTACTAATCCTATAAGCCATAAAGCTTTTTTTTTCAGCCTCAACTACTGTTATATACTCTACTTCAGTGGTAGACATGGCCAATATGAATTAAACTAATGATTTCCAAAATATTTGTCCTCCTACTAGGGTAAAGAAATATCTTGTTGTACACCTTCTATCATCCATATCACCTGCATAATCAAAACCAACATATCCTACAACTAAAAGATCACCCTATTTATTGCTAAACATGATACCATGACCTGTTGTACCCTTCAAATACCTAAAAATTCACTTGACTGTTCCCAATGACGCTTAACTAGTTTGGACATAAACCTTCAAACTTGACTTACAACTTATTTAAATCTGGTCTAGTGCAAACCATAACACTCACTAAACAACCAACAACACTAGCATACGAAACCTTTGACATATACTCTGTTTTTACATCTGTCTTTGGACATTGATCCAACGAGAGCTTAAAGTGATTCCTTAATAGAATACTCACAACCTTAAAATTACTCATATCAAATATGTCTAACACCTTTTCAATATAGCTTTTCTGATAGTCATAATTTTCTAACACTCATATCCTTGTGAATTTTCGTACGAAAAATTTTCTTAGCAACACCCAAGTATTTCATGACAAATTCTTTTCCCAAAAAGATTTTCAATTCATTTACATCATGTAAATGATTAGCATCGTTCAATAGTTCATCAACATACAATAACATGAAATTAAAAAAGCCATCATCAAGGCTCCTAACATAAACACAACAATCATACTCACACCTTCTGTGCTAATCTGAAGCTTGTAGGAATCAAAGAGCTTGTACCACTACAAAAGAGATTACTTTTGACCATATAGAGACCTCTTCAATTTACAAACTAGTCTACGTTATCCAATATCACTAAAATTCTCTTGCTACTCCATGTAAATTTGCTCATCTAGATCATTATGAAAGAATGTTGTCTTCACATTCATTTGCTCTAAATGCATGTCCTGACTAGCTACCAAGGCTAACATTTCCTTCATAGAAGTATATCTGATTACTAGAGAGAAAATATCGTCATAGTCAATTCCTTTCTTTTGTGAATAACCATTTGCTATAACATGAGCCTTGAACTTTTCACCTTTTTTTTCTATTATTGCAGGTTATCTCTTATACACTCACTTGCAACCGATAGCCCTTTTCCCTCTAGGAATCTAAACAAGCTCTCATGTCTAGTTTTTCTCTAAGAACTCTATCTCCTCCAGCATAGAACCCGTCCACTTATCTTTCTTATCGCTAGCTATAGCCTCTTGAAAGGTGGATGGATCTTCATAACTAGTAAGAAGAGTATAAGCTTCCAAGTCTTCATCTTTTATAGTGGCTTGATCTGATCGCGCTCTAGGTCACGTACAAGTAATATTGTACTCCACATGTATGTTCTATTTTAGATTATGGTTTAGCTTGTGGTTCAGGTACTACCCAATCACCTTACTACTGGAAGTTTCTCTCTATGATGTGGACATATCTATTTCAACTGATAATTTCAACATGAAGTGCTCATCAAATATAACATCTCTGTTAATCAACATCTTCTTTGAAAAATGATCACATAACTTGAACCCCTTCACACCTTTTGTGTAACCGATGAAGACACACTTCTTCAACTTTAGATCAAGCTTAGATCTATCTTCATTGGGTATATGCACATATCTTGGACACCAAAAAATTCTTAAATTGTGAAGATTAACGGGGTTACATGTCCATACCCCCTATGAAACTTCCCCATTCCAATTAAGCTCGTGGTGGCCTATTGATAAGATAACACACCATGCTAATAGCCTATAAATAGAAGCCCTTAGAAAAGTCCATCATTAAATCAGAAACATCTTGCCTTATCAGTTAGAGACATGTTCATTCTCTCTGCGACACCATTCTGTTATTATGTCTTTTAGAATTGAAAAATGACTCTGAAATACCGTGTTTTGCACGAAATTTCAGAAAATTTGAGTCAATGTACTCTATCCCATTATCTGCCCACAAATACTTGACTTTTTTTTCCTTATGATTTTCTACCTTTGCTTTCCAAACCTTGAACTTGGCAAAAACTTCATATTTATGTTTGAGGAGATACATCCAAACTTTGTGCAAAAAATACCTAGAACAACCCATAAAAGGTTCTTTGTTTGCCCCCCACACATCAAAATGCACATAGTCTAGGATTCCATATGTTTTGTGTTTTTCGGATTTAAAACAAACACGACACTATTTTCCAAGTATACAATACTTTCACAAAGCCAGCTTACAGTTGAGGATTCCCTTCAACAAATGTCTCTTATGAATTTTTATGATCCAAAGCTCATTGATAAGTCTCATACGCATGTGCCACAATTTTGTAGCATCATCATCAAACTCAACCGGCCCAACATCACCTACAATAGTACAACCCAACAATCAGTAGATGCTACATGTTCTGCTCTTTTCTCTCATCACTATCAATACACCCTTACTAACCTTCAAATTATCCCTATCTCCATCAGACCTATATGAGAAATCATTTTCTTGTATAGTACCTAGGGAAATCGAATTGCATCTCAATTCTAGAATATATCTAACATCATTCAACATTCACACACCCCTATAATCCAGAGAAAATTTAATTTGTCTTCTTCCAGTGATAAAACATGTTTTATCATCACCCAAATAAACAAAACCAAAACTACCTAACTTGAATGTGGTAAATCACTCCTTGTGCGGCATCATGTGGTAAGAACAACCAAAGTCAAGAATCCATGTGTTTTTGTGCACTTTTTAGATGAAACACAAAGAATACCTACCTCATTTCCAGGGCATCAGTTTGAACCATGTTCACAAAATTGAATAAGCCATGTTGTTTGAACAATCCCTCCTTTAATGCCCAATCTGTTTGCTACTAAAGAATTTTGTTATTTTTGTGTTCTTGTATTTGACCTCTTCTTCTCAGAACCTGTTTACATTTTTCCCTCCCATGGTCTTGACCTCCCTTTACATACAGACCTTCTCCTGAAGATTTTTCCTCTACAATCTGTCTCCATTGAGAATGAGACTGAAGTGTAGTAGTAATATTGTTCAGCTTGATAGTGTATTTATCATATCTTAAAGTTTCCACAAGGTGAATAAACTAACCTGGTAATGAGCACAACAGAATAATAGCCTTGTCTTTGTCATCGACCTTCACCCTAAGCCTCACCAAATCGGTGATTATTCAGTTGAATGTGTTGACATGTTGTTGCAAATCAAATTTGTCATGCATCTTCAACCTATATAGTTGTTGCTTATCAACAATTTGATCATATGAGTATTTTTCACAGATACTGACTTTTAATTTTCTCTCATAACTCCTTTTGAGATGTTGGGTATATGATATGATATATCGCTTCATTTGATACACACAAACGAGTTATACTTACGGCCTTATCCTTCATCTTTGTTCAGTCGACTTCTGCAATGTCTTTCAGTTTCTCCTCATGTAGCGCCTTTTGAAAACCTTATTCTACCGACAGATTCTTAACCTTTATTTGCAATAATGTGAATTTTCTGGTTTTGTCGAATCTTGCCATTTTGAATTTTGCACTAGAGTTGCTCGTCGTATAATAGCAATTGGTAGAATAGCAACATGATCTTAAAAGAATAGAGAGAATAAAATCACAAACAAGAAACACAAGACGTTTGATCACGAAGTTCAACAAAGTGTGTCTACGTCTCCAACTACAAAGCAGTTGTAATTTCTTCTTGTTATATGAACGAAATAGAATTTATAGAGTACAAGTTGTGTTTAAATACTAGTAATAAGATTTATATTACAAACAGTACCCCTAAACATACCGCATGTGGTTATCTCCCTCGCACCTAGTTTCCCCCCCACCACAACAATAGTTGGGCCAAAACACAATGGCATGGGAAAAGCTTGCTCCGCTCACTCGCCCCTTGACCACTTGATACTACATATGAGCCATACTCAATAAATTTTAAGAGGGTGTTCATCAAGTTTCATATTTTTGAGTGGTTCTTGAAGGATTAAATTTTTTCAATTGTAATTAATAACTTAGTAAAACTTGTTATGTGTTAAAATTCTATTTTGTAATTTGATTGCTCTTGAATTGTATTGAAATATGAATTTTACATGTGAAATCTTTCAGGTTATAGTTAATTCCTAATTTTTGGTGATATTAATTCTTGATTTTTCACTGAATTGTAATAAAGACTCTAGTTTTGAAAAGTAGAGGAATCTATTCAACCAATTCTTCTAAAGTCTTGTAATCATCCTTGTCTAACAGAATGCATAAAAAAATATTTTGAACTTGATTTGGTTAAATGAGATCATGATTGTTACCTCTAGAAAGAGAACCCAAGTTTAATTCCTATGAGGCATCCTAATTTTGAGGTTTGGGAAATCTAATAGTATTTTTTTGTGTATCTATATGCTAGAATAAGAGATTAGTTTTATAGGTCCAAATGGTTAAAGTTGTGAAGATACTCTGGTGGTTATTGGAGAGTTCAATAGTTCATTTGCCATGTTGTAATGAGAGAACAACACCAACTAGAACTGATGTAACAATATCTAAATATTTTCCTTCTTTTAAATTCGTTTTTTCTTCATTTCATGTTTGTTGTAGACTTTTTTTTTATATAAATTTTCTTAAGAACCTAAAATTATGCTTTGAGTGTGAGAGATTGCTTAACTTTTTGTTTTGCGTATGGAAGAATTAGAGCTCATATTAGGGATTGTGTCAAGGTGGTGGGAATGGTGAAGAGTGTTATAAAAAACGTGAAGACAAGGAGCACCCATTTGGACTTAGGACGTGTGCATCTAAATTGAATAAGTTCAATATTGAGCTTCAACGTGATAATAGGCCGAGTTTCTCTAGTATAATTTATTCTCTAAGTCAAGCAGTACAAAGCAGAGGGGTCAACAAGTAGAAAGGGTTGAAGTGAGTCAAAAGAAGCCCATTCGAGCTAATGAGGTTGTTACAATGTCGAATAAAACAAATGAGAAACAATCCAACATTGAGGATATAGAGAAAGTGGTTGAGTCTCTTGACAACTTTGCTATTTAGAAATTAGATAAGGAAGAATTGAAACAAGAAAGGATAATAGGGGAAAGGCAAAGAGGGTTATCAAGAGCGAAACAACGAAGGGCTTTGATTTATGGAAGAAAAGAGAAGAAAAAATAGGGTGAAAAGGATACTCCTTGAGGTTGTTAATGAGGAACATAGTGCATTCATACAAGAGAGAATGATCTCTAACAATGCTTTTATAGCCACCAAATGTTTCCACTAGTTGAAGAAGTAGATAAAGGGTAAAAAACGGATGATGGGCTTGAAGCTCTACATGTTAAAAGCTTATGATCAAATAGAATGGCCTTTTGTGGAAAAAGTCCTTACAATCACGAGATTTCCCAAAAACTCATTAAGGTCATAATGAGGTGTATCACTATGGTGTCCAATCAAACTATCAATAATGACCAACCAAACAAAAGTTTTGACTCAGAGTGTGGTGTAAGGCAAGATTCAAAAGGATTCATGGTATTAAGGTGGCGAAAAAAGCCCCTCAAATATCTCCTCTCCAATTTGAGAATTACATCTTTTTATTTATAGGAGTTAACTAAAATAAGGTTACAACCATTTTGAAGGTTCTTAGTATCTAACATAGTGCTTATGTCCAAGTTGTGAACATAGAGAATTAAGAGGCTTCACATAGTTGAAATGTGCCTAAAATTGACAAAAATATGATTTTTAATCATATGAGAGTTAAGATTGTGGAGCATCATTCGTGATATTTAGGTCTTTATTGTATATTTCATAGATAAAAGAAAAATATATTCTCCTTTATTCATAAGAAGAATTGGAATGGAAAGAAACTCAAGGGTTGAAAAGAAAAAAGTCTTTCTAGAACCCACAAAGAAACATTCATCAAAGTAGTAGTTGAAACCATAGAGGTGTTGTGAGTCTACTTGCAAGAGAAATAATAATGCAAGAGACCACCCTTCTCTAAAGGAATCTTTGGGGGTAGTTCTCAAATGCTATGTTGTAGGGCATGACCTTGTATATTTGTCTAAGGTAGTTGATTTTCAGAAATTAGTCATATGGATGATTGTTAAGATAATACGAAAATAATTAACCATTGCATCAATGAAATTTAATATTTACAAAAAAAAAAAAACTATTGAATGGCGTAAGTGTAACAAGAGTTACGTAATATATATATAT
>JBBPBP010009777.1:9153363-9172487 GCA_037974735.1 Cicer chorassanicum | reverse complement strand
ATTATATTTTATTTTAGATGAAGTAATTATTAATATATTAAAATTAAGTTAAAGATAAAAATATCATAGTGTAATTGTTAAATAAGTAAATATCTATGTTGATTCGTGTAATCGTAAAGATGTATCAATTTAATCTCTCACTTTATCAATATATATTCTAAAATGATTATGTAGTAAAAAAAATTCTAAAATGATTTTTAGAATTACAAAATGTTTAATCAAATTTGTTATCAAATGGATATTTAATATAATTCATTTAGTTTTAAATCCTTCTCAATATTTCATTTACTATCCGAGTGGCATATTTGATTGATTTAATTAATATATTATTTTATAATGTCAATAAGGCAAAGAACTAACTAGAATTTGAAGTGTCTGTAAAACTTAGTTGAATTAATTCCGTTATTAAATTCTACAGTTGTGTGATATTTTAATATAGTTATTTGTGGACCGATAAAAAAAAAACTAGAATTTTGTGTAACTTAAACAAAAACTAGAAGGAATTATAAGAAGAAGATTCAAGATTGAAGCGTTTTCCTTTCCTTCCAATGAACTTCCTCATACTTGTCTCTGCTTCAATCTCTCTATTTCTAGCCATTCTCATTGCTTCTCTCCATCTTCTCCACCCAACATGTACTCTCTCTCTCTCTCACTCTCTCTCTCTCTCTCTCTCTCTCTACAAACATGTGTGCACTTTTTGCATGCACAAATGAATGATTGAATTAAAAAAACATTTGTGGGTTTTGCAGATTTTCTTCCATGGAACAAGCTTCAAAACTCTTCTATTGAATTAGTGGCTGATTTGATTATAAAGAATGGTGTTATATACACAAGCGATGAGTCTCTCCCATTTGCACAATCCATGGCTGTGGCTAATGGAAGGGTTCTTCGCATTGGGAACCACTCTTTTGTCCAGGTTCATTTCTTCCTATTGGGAACCACTCATTGGTGCCCTTTTTTATAGATTCTAAAAAATATAATTTTGATTTTCTATAAATTTATAAGAGATTATCTTTTGTAGTTTTTTAAGAAAATGAAAAGTTTATTTTGTGTGTGTTTGTCCCAATAAAAATTAATTTTTTTTTTAAAAATCAGTTATAAAATTTTTGTCTATGATTTTATGAGTTCGTTTGTTACAGCTTTTCGCTATAAAGTAATCACTTTTGAAAATTTGTGTTTATTTACTACAATTTTTAAAAAAATTGAAAAATCTGATAATAATTTAAAACCTGTTTAAAATGAGAAGTTATTTTTAGAAGCTTCTAAAAAATATTATTTTTTATAATTGGTTTTTTTAAAAATATAATTTTTACTATAACAGCTTGTCATTTTTTAAAAAATTATAAATTTGTGGGATATCAAAATCATTTTTTTTAAATCTATAACAAATGGACCCTTAATTGCAGTCCAATTTGCAATTATCTTGTGAAACTTTATATTGTAGCAAAATATGGTTATGTTGCAGTTGCAGACGACAATATGAAACCGTGAGTTGGATGTGATTGTGAGCTTTTCAAATTCCACTGACCCTTTCTTTTTAACATTGTGTAGGAAGTGGCAGCTAATGGAACTCAAGTGTTGGATCTTGAGGGGAAAGTTGTGGTTCCTGGCTTTATTGATTCACATGTGCATTTCATTTCTGGTGGCCTACAGGTGTCGTACATAAAAAGTCATTTTCTGAATGATTCAATATTCTTCTTTACTTTTTTGTATGGGGTTAATTTTTCTCCTCAAATTAGCTCTTATGTGTGTATGTTAGAATTTGCTTTATACCTTTTCAGAATGATTGAAATTCTAATATGGCACTGTTTGGAAAAACAGTTTAATTAAGTGCTTGTTATATAAGTACTTGTGAATAACTTATTAACAAAAAATAAAATAAAGTCAAATAGTCAAACTATTTTCATATAAGCTATTAGCTGTTTTCATAAGCTATCCTAGAGAGCTTATACAATAAGTTAAAAACAGCTTGTGAACATGTCATAAACTGTTTCCAGGAGCCCTCCCAAACAGTCTCAGAAGTGCTTATGACCTTCTCCAACTTGGGAGCACTGGGTCGATTCTAAAGTGTCTTAGAGTTGGCCTTACAATCACAAGGACAAGAGGCTTAGTTAAACACATTATAAGCTTAAATCTATTTTAGACAAATATTTGTTGACAAAGACTGTGGTGTTAAACTCATGTGTACACAAATAATATATATTATGAAAAATACTCCTAAATTTCGTTCTCAAAATATTTTTCAGAACATAATTGCATCAATTGGGGCATGCAACCAACTTTTTTGCCGTCAAAATACACTGTTCACTTGTACGAAATAGATTACATTAAATGATCCAAGATTATCATTAGGACCAAATTCAAAATGGGGACTTACTCTACATAAGTGTGTTTCTTCTCTCTGAACCTAATTTTTGGTTTTATCCGTGTAAGAAATCTTTGTGAACTTATCTTATTTGCTTTCTTTCTAATTATAAAATACGAGTAATTTCTGCGTTTCTTGTGTGTATAATGAGATAACGCACCTTTCTATTTATTATGATGTTGCAATAATTACATTCAATGTCTAGGAAGTTGTATTGACTAGGATTACTAACAATTAGCCTAGAATGTTGCACAATCAAAGAATAATTAAAACATACACTAAATTTTAACACTCCCCCTCAAGCTAAAGCTTACTATGCTTTAAGTTTGTTACATCAAAAATTTTATCACAAAAAAAAATGAAACTAAGTTTTACAACTGATGGACTAGTTTGAGAAGAGAAGACACCATTAATGATTCATGTGTGAAAGAGTCACCATTTGATTGATTATCGGTGGGAATAAAACGTGTCACTAATATGATTCATATGTGGGAATAAAGTCACCACTGGGTTGATGTTGGTAGGAATAAAAGGCACGATAATATGATTCATATGTGGGAATAGAGTCACCACTTGATTGTCAGTGGAAATAAAATGATTGTTTGAGCAAATGGTACCTTGTCTTTGAAACTAAATTCTCACAGCAGCAGATACAGTGCAAAAGAGGGAGTTGAAAGATGAGAGGTTGTTGAAAAATCACCAAATCATGAAAAGACCCGTAGAAGGTGGCTAGAGACAGGTGCATGCACTCTCACACGTGGATTTGGTGGAGGCGCGTGGGACACGCGTAGAGAAGACGGATGCGCATGACAACGCGTGCAGTGTCGGTTGGCGACGGGAAAAGCACCATCGTGCTCACCGGAGGATTGTGCGGTGGTGTTTGTTGGTTTTGGATGGTGGGTCGCACTAGAAAAGGGGCAGCTGTAACAGAGTAAAAAAAGGACAGAAGAGTGACAGCTGGTGTAAAGCATAGTTGTGTTAGAAAGAAAAAAAAATCACTGGAAAAACGCACAGTAAAGGCAGCGCTTTTGAGGCAGCTGTAGTGTTGTGGCTGGTTGCTAGAAAGGCAGCCGGAGTTGACGGCGACACACGACTGTATGAAGCCAAAAATTTGAAAGACTGAAAAAGGTGGTGGTGCTGTGATAGAATCAGAACCAGAACCAGAACCTGAACCTGCTCTGATACCTGTAAAACATGAGTAATTTCTGTGTTTCTTGTGTGTATAATGAGATTGCGTACCTTTCTATTTATAATGATGTTGCAATAATTACATTCAATGCCTAAGAAGTTGTATTTACTAGGACTACTAACAATTAGCCTAGGATGATGTTACACAATCAAGGAATAATTAAAACATACACTGAATTTTAACACTAATTATAATCATGGATGCAGATGATGCAGGTGCAACTGAGAGGTGTGAATGAGAAGGAAGAAGTCATTAGAAAGATCAAAGATGCAGTTCAAAGTAAACCTTGAGCTCTTAGATTCTCATTTACTACTTTGAAACTCTGTTGAGGTTCTGAAGTTAAGAAATATCATAGCTAAATGCAACATTGATTCAAAGAAAAAAAAGGCGACGAATGACGATACTTGCAATTAGGTTTCGATGTGTCATCACTCATCAATCATGTTTTTGACTTCACTAGTACTTCAATCTTGATTATTAATCCAACCCCATCAAGGACCTATGTCTCATTTAGCTGCTTCTGTTAAATATGAGCCTAATTTCTTCAGCTTACAAAAAGAATTTCCATTACTCTTTCTTTCGGTAATAATGCAGAAATATTAGTCTTAACAGGCATGTTGTCTAAGCCACAAAAATATGTTCATCAAATGGATACAAATCTGTATTATGGTATCTGATATATATCATGGTCATCAGTACCTTACGATACAAGCGAGACATATCTCAATTCGATACAAAGTTGAACCCAATTGATAAGAATCCCTTGTGTGTATCTACTTCGGTTATGAATCTCATATTGAATCCCGATTCATTGTATTGAATCCCGATTCATTGTATTGAATCCCAATTCATTCCAATGAATAACTACCTAAATTTAGTATAGTCAACCACTTTTTTGTCCTGTATAGTCAACCATTTTTCTTTTATCGTTTGATTTATGAATTGAATCTTAAATTATTGAGGTTCATAATGATATTTTAACTTATAATTTAGCTATGTCACTTGTTTTTCCTTAAAACATATCATACTTTTATTAGTAAGGCATCTTACAACTCATAATAATATTTGATTCATGATTCAGAAAATAGTTTGATTTGATAACCATGAAATATATACTTATTTAGACTGTTAATATTAGGCACAAAACCAGGTTCCTGGATTTTGGGTGGTGGATGGAACAATGATCAATGGGGAGGAGATGTGCCTACTGCCTATTGGATCGATGACATTACACCTAATAATCCTGTAAGGAAAACACTATAATAACTTCTGTTTTTGAACATGTTCATCATACACAGCATTGTGAGTCTTATTGAAGTATACAAGCAGGTTTGGCTTTCAAGAATGGATGGACACATGGGATGGGCTAATTCAGTGGCACTATCGCTGGCTGGGATTACAAATTTAACCGATAATCCAAGAGGAGGAACTATAATGAGAACTCATGATGGAGGTAATAATTTTTTATCCGCATGTAAATAGAATGAGGTGAATTTGTAAAGCGTATAAGACTGAATTGGTTAGACCTTCCTTCAAGTAATCTAGGATTATTCTGTAATTTTTCCATGTCGCTTTTTTGTAAATCATTCTCTTTAATTTAACTTTATTTTGACTTCATGAATCTTCATCCAGTAACTTGGATTGTGAACTTTGAGTTGCTGCATTTTAAGGATTGTTTTTGTGATAATATGTTGTGAGTTTTGTGATTATTGTTTGAAGTTGAAGCAAATTAGCACATCGTATTTCCATTCCATCTAGTGTAATTGCTAACTGGAAATCTGTATTGTCATATTAATATTCTTAGGTCATGTTTGGATAAACAACTTAATTTAGCGCTTATAACATATGTGTTTATCATACAAACGCTTATGCATAAGCTATTTCTATAACCAAAGATAAAATAAGGCAAACTATTTTCATATAAACTATAAATCGTTTTCATATACTATTCTGGAGAACTTACGAAAATTAGCTGAAAACAACTTGTGGACATTCATAAGTTGTTCCCATAAGCTCTCTAAAACAATGTCACAAGTGCTTATGCAAGTAGCTAAATTATTTCAATATATATTTTTTGTTATATAAAAGGATATAATATTACTAACGGTTGTGTGGGGTCTTTCATTTCATGCAGAACCTACTGGATTGCTAATTGATTCTGCAATGACACTAGTAGTCTCCCAAATTCCTGAGCGTTCTATAGATGACCGGAGGGAAGCGTTGCAAAGAGCAAGCAGTCTTGCTTTGACAAAGGGTGTGACAACAGTTGTTGATATGGGAAGATATTTTCCAGGGGTTTCATCAGATCTTTCTTGGGAAGATTTTACAGGTTTTAGTGTTATAGTTTGAGTTTTATGCATATATCTAATCAAACGAAATTACGTTATGATCATTTTAGATGGTTTTTATTTATTAAAATTGAATTTAATTTATATACACCGCCAATGTAGAATTTTTTACACTGTCAATTTATTATAATCGCCAGATCATTAAAAACATTTGAATTTAATCATACATACTTCTAAAGTCGCATATATGATTGACTGTAATTTGTAGACAGTGTTAAACTTTTAACGCTGAGCAAACATAGTCATCAAGGAAAGAAAGAACATCAAAATCTTCAAGAAACTGATAAACCAAGCAGTTAGTAATTATGCTCTAAGAAACACCATTAATCCATTAAATCCCAAATTAAAATTAGCAAACAATAATGAGAGTAGAAGATTTTATCTTATTCCATTACATAATTTTGTTTTTGTAAGGAATTGATTTTATCTAAAATATAAAATGAATAATATTATAATATAATATAATATAAGAAAAGGATGAAAAAATGGAATGATGTCATATTATTCTGTTTAACATAGTAATAAATCTTTTTAAACAACAATTCCTACTTATTTACTCAGTTATATGAAGCCTCAATCTTTTCCTAAGATGACCTTCATGCATGTTTGTTTTTTGTGTGAATTGTACAGATGTATATCTGTGGACCAATGCTATGTCAAAAATGAAAGTTAGAGTGTGTTTGTTTTTTCCAATGGAGACATGGAAACAGTTTGCGGTACTTTTATAATTTTTTTTAATTATGATTTTATTCTGTGCCTCAATTTTAGTGCTTATTTTTATTTGTCTCCACTTTACGTAATCTTTCTGCCTTGTTTGCAAATGAAACTCTTAACTTACGAAGAAAAATATTGAACAAGAAATTTTCTGCATTATGACTTTATCACATTTCCAATACTTGCCAATTTTTAAGTACCTGAATTCTGAATACATTTATTCCTATTCCTACATAGGATCTGGTTAATAAAATGGGCCATTCCTTAAGTCAATGGGTTTATTTCGGCGGTGTTAAAGCTTTTGCTGATGGATCTTTGGGTTCCGGTAGTGCGTTGTTTTATGAGGTGAGACTAGTATTTAAGAATTTTCACATTCAATATCTGTTCTGTTAATGAACAAAAAGTTAAATGTTCTTCTTATGATCCCTTTGTAACCTAACCCCTTAGCTCCATATTTGGCCGCTTATGGGTGGAAGGCAACAAACAGTTACAAAATCCACCTTTGATAAATTTAAGGTTTAAATATGTTTTTGGTCTTTACAAATATACTATTTTTTTATTTTAGACCCTTTTTGTTTTGTTTTTAATCCTTGCAAATATACCACATTTTAATTTTGGTCCTTGTTTTGTTTAGTCCTTGCATAGTATGTTCATATTGAAATTGGTCCATGTAATATTCA
The DNA here is from genome assembly GCA_037974735.1 of Cicer chorassanicum. Classification (NCBI taxonomy): domain Eukaryota; kingdom Viridiplantae; phylum Streptophyta; class Magnoliopsida; order Fabales; family Fabaceae; genus Cicer; species Cicer chorassanicum. The sequence goes on along the minus strand of JBBPBP010009777.1, from coordinate 9,165,191 downwards.
TTTAGTCTCCTTATGTAGCTCATATTGGAGGAATTATATCAAATGTTCTACATACTAGATAAATTTCAACATAAAGATAAATATGTCACAGACTAAAAACACAAGGACCAAAAGTAAAAAGTGGTATATTGGCAAGACTAAAAAAACAAAAACAAAAAATTACAGGGACTGAGACAACAAAATAATATATTTGCGAGACCAGAAACATTTAAACATAAATTTAACACCTAGTTTAACCATGTTCATTAGATCATGTAGTTATGAAGGTATTTACATTAGTGTTTAAAATTTTGTAGCCTTATCAAGATGAGCCTGACAACTATGGCTTACAAGTGACAGAACCTGATGTTCTTCTCAACATGACATTGGAGTCAGATTTATCGGGTCTTCAGGTGCTTCATTCTACTTCTATTACCACCAACCTTTGATGGATTAATGTGAAAAATCTTAGTTACTGTCTTTCTGTCTTAATATTTATTTATTTCAGGTTGCAATTCATGCTATAGGAGACAGGGCAAATGATTTGATCTTGGATTTACACAGTTCAGTTGCTTCTACAAATGGAATGAGGGATCGAAGATTCAGGGTATGTCAGGATTAAAATATGAGAAACATTCAATAATTTTCTATCAGGTTTATATATATGTTTAGTCCCTACGTATATAACAAATTTGGTTTTGGCCTCTGTAATTCTTTTTTTGTTTTTCATCCCTGCTAAATTAGATGTCTTCATTTTTACTTTTTAGTCTATGATGTCAACTTCCCATTTAAAAAAGGATGACGTAGCAAACAGAGATACATGTCATCCTTTCCATGTAAGATGACAATGCCAAGTACTAGATTGTATATCCCATTCATTACTTTGTAAAATACTCGGTTAGTTATCGGAATTAGTTAGAGATTGTGCAAGTTAGTTAGACCTCTTTTGCTCTTTGTTTTGTACTAATCCTACATGCTATATAAATCCTTTCATTGTAAACTCAATTCAATTAAATCAATTGATGAGATTCAATATGGGAACAATCCTTTCCATATTCATTCCTCTAATAATCTTGGTTGTGTTGGTATCTCACCCATTGAGTGGGGACAACTACAATTCATGGAAGAAAGCCATGACTATGGCACTTTCGGGGAAAAACAAATTCGGTTTTGTTGACGGTTCTATCGATCAACCCGCTCCAAATCAACCCAATAGTTTAGCATGGCATCGCAACAACAACTGGTCACATCTTGGATCTTGAATGTGATCTCGAAGCCCATGCAATCCACAGTTCTTCATTGTTCTACCGCGAAAGAAATTTGGGATGATCTTCAAAAACGCTTTGAACAACTTAATGGCCCCTTCATCTTTCAGCTCAAGCGTGAACTGACAACCCTGCAACAAGTTTCCTTGTCTGTTACTACCTATTATGCTAAGGTTCGTTCTCTTTGGCAGTCTCTTGTTGAATTACGGCCCTCCCATCATTGCAATTGTGGTGGTATTTGTTGAATGAGAAGAAAATATTGAGAGACATGTTGAATCACTCGTGTGTTTTAACTACACAACAGAAGTTCTTTATATAGACTTTATGTGATAAATGCACATAATGACAAGAATACTTACAGACGATAGGAATACTTACAGACTTTCAATTTATTTAAATACTAATATTTTATTTTCAACAGTATTCAACCTTGGGCTGATTTTATTAAAATGGAACATGTTATGCATTTCCTTATGGGACATGTTATGCATTTCCTTATGGGATTGAATGACTCCTTGCATTCTATGGCCTACCACAGGAGTACTCTACAACTCGTGATCAAATTTTGGGGTCTATTACTGTTCTAGATATGTCTACTACCTCAGCGATCCTCCTTCGAGTACCAACAAAACATCCAGTTGAGCACTCTATTACTTCAGCTCTGGGTGACACAGTTGCCCTTGCATCTCTGGGACATAATCAGAGTCGCTCTCGTGGAGGACCATCCAACTCTAAGCCTCGTCCCAAATGTGAGCATTGTAATCGGCTTGGACACACTAGTGATCGCTGTTGGAAGTTGCATGGTAAGCCTTCGCCTTCAATAAATGCTACTCAGCTTGATCCTTCTGCCACTACTCAGACTACACCATCTCCACAAGGCTCCCCGACAAATTATGAAGATTTATATAAGACCCTTAATTTTAAACTCTAAATTATGCAATTTTAGTATTTTTATCTGTCAATTGAGTTGCGACGAGAGTAGATATTTTTATCAAAATAGTTTGAGATGTGAGTGAAGTGATGTGTGTAAGAATATTTAGATATTTATTGGATTGGTTTAAAATATATATATATATATATATATATATATATATATATATATAAATATATTATATATATTGTTTGCTGAAAATATATATATATATATATGTATAAGTGAGAAGAAAGCAAGAGGTAAACAGAAAGAAAACTGAAACATTTCCCTACCTCGCGAGCTTTTCTTTTTCTTCTTCTTTCTTTCTCTGTTTCGAAAATGTGTTGGTCGGTTTTGAAAAAAAACCGCAAACATATTGAGGTAAATTTGAGGTTGTTCAATGTGTGAAATTGTTAAGGTAAATTTGAGGTTGTTCAATGTGTGAAATTGTGGAGATTGAGTTTGAGGTGTTTATGTATTCATAACTGTTAATATGTGTGTTATGAATTTTATTGAGGAAAAAATGTTTTGAGTATATTCTGTAATAAGTTTGAAAAATCGTTAGTGTTAAATGAGTATAAAAAATGAAGAATCTTTTAATAGCTGTATTTACTTAACGATTGTAGTGAAAAGAGTCAGAGTATGCTCATGCATTTCATAGCCTGTGGTGACCGTGATGGGCCACAGTGGTAGTGGTGACTGCGATGGGCCACGGTGTTAAGTGGTGACCGTGATGGGTCATAGGATGGTTCCATGTGATTAGTTGGTCCATCTTATCCTTACGAGGATTTAACTAATGTGTAAGGTCTGTGATAGGCTACACTCTAGTAAATCGTGCTACTCTGTGAGAAACTGCATCTCGATAATTAGTACTAAGGCCTGTGATAGGCGGTACAATTATGATTTACCCCCTCGAGAAGGGTTTTGTTTTGGAAATTCCAGAATCATGTGCATTGGCATATACGCATTGCATTAGGATGCTTGGCACGCGAGTCATGTTTGTTATACTATGATGATTGTATATACATACTCGGTTGTTGTTCGTTATTGTGCCATAATTGCTTTGAGGTGTGAATTTGTGTTGATTAAGTTTCAATATAATTATGTGTTCATAATTGATGTTATGAATGTTTGATGTGTGATTGATGCGTGAATTTGTGGAGATTAACTTGGTGTGAATTATGTGTTCATAATTGATATTATGAATATTTGAAGTGTATTTGATGGGCTTTGTATCGTAAATATTAAATGATTTCGAACCATTTTCAAAACTGGAAATCTGCATTATTTCGCAGTTGTATTCGGCTACATGTAGTGTGTATTCGAATACATATTTGAAACATTCAATTTTTTATTTGAAATTTTAACATCGTATTCGAATACTAAATCTCGTATTCGAATACAAATGAGTGGATTTTGCCACTGACTTGATTTTGTATTCGGCTACAACCATGTTGTATTCGAATACGAAAATGCGTTTTTTACTGACTGTCCTGTCTCGTATCCGACTACATCCTGTCTCGTATTCGAATACAGATGTACAGTTTTAGCTATTGACTTAGCACTCGTATTCGGCTACTGTATTCGAATACGACAATGTTGTTTTGCTAAAAATTTCATTTTTCAACATTGTTTATGCATTTTTGACATATGAAAATCCTTTCAAGGAGTATGCTAAGATGAAAGGTTCTATTGTGCATTTAAATTTAAGTGCTAAATGTTATTTGTTAATTTCGGTTGGTGACCTTTTACATTATTGTGGATCGGGCTTACGCTCCAGATTATTAGAGTTTTGAGTCGTGTTGGAATTATAACGACGCCGAAGACGTGGCATAGCGATGAGTTTGGATTTATGATCTAAAGCAGTGGAGCTTGGTGCCGCTCGTGGATCCTTAGTACCCATCAATTTCAAAATTTTAGCTTCTAATGGTATTCTACACCAAACATCATGTCCTTATACACCCCAACAAAACGGGGTAGTCGAACGCAAAAATCGGCATCTCATTGAAACCACATGAACCTTACTTATCCATGGCAATGTTCCATTCCGTTTTTGGGGGGATTCCGTCTTAACGGCATGCTACCTTATCAATCGTATGCCGTCTTCTGTCCTTGATGGCAATATCCCTCATTCGGTCCTCTTTCCCCATACCCCCTCTTCACCCACTACCACCTCGTGTCTTTGGGTCCACGTGTTTTATTCACAATTTATAACTGGGAGTGATTAGCAAGGAATACTCCAGTTGAAACAATATCTTTCAAATCAATTTCATACTAAGGACCTCGGTAAACTCCGTTATTTTTTGGGTATTGAGATAGCCCAATCCAAGGATGGCCTTGTAATTTCACAAAGAAAATATGCTGTGGATATTCTTGAAGAAACAGGTCTATTAAATTCCAAGCCAGATGATACTCTTATGGATCCAAATGTCAAACTCCTATCTAATCAGGGGGAGCCTCTATCAGATTCAGGAAGATATAGGAGATTGATTGAAAAATTAAACTATCTCACAGTCACCCGTTCTGACATTTCCTTCGCTGTTAGTGTGGTAAGCCAGTTCTTAAATTCTCCTTGTCAAGAACATATGGATACTGTAATCTGTATTCTTAAATACATCAAAAATGCACCTAGAAAATGTCTCATTTATGAAGATAGAGGACATACTCAGATAGTTGGCTACTCAGATGTCGATTGGGCATGCTCACCCATTGATAGACGATCCACTTCCGGGTATTGTGTACTTGTCGGAGGAAATTTAATATCTTGGAAGAATAATAAACAAAATGTTGTTGCAAGATACAACGCTGAGGCAGAATACAGGGCCATGACACTAGTAACATGTGAACTCATCTGGTTGAAACAGTTACTGAAAGAACTTCAATTTGAAGAGGCCAACACAATGACACAAATATGTGATAATCAAGCTGCATTGCATATTGCCTAAAATCTTGTTTTTCATGAGAGGACCAAGCATATTGAGATAGAATGCCATTTTGTTAGAGAAAATATCGAATCAGGTGACATCATCACTAGCTTTGTCAATTCCAATGATCAGTTGGTAGATGTTTTTACAAAGTCATTGCGAGGTCTTAGAATTAGTTATATATGTAACAAGTTGAGTGCATTTGATTTATATGCTCCAGCTTGAGGGGGAGTGTTAAAATATTATATTAGTATGTAAATAAAATAGATAGGCTGTAAGTGTTCCTGTCTATTAGTGCTCATGTCTATTAGTATTCCTGTCATTATGTTTGTTTAATATACATAGTCTATATAAAGAACTTCTGTTGTGTAATTGAAACACACGGGTTATGCAACATGTCTCTCAATATTTTTCTTCGTATTTAACAATGCCTTTTGCTTTAACATTTTCTCAGTATAAATAATAGTTACAACATTTACATCTAATAATTACACTTTAAGAGGATCAAATCAAATTCTGATTTGTCTAACTTATTTTAGAAAAACTGGTTAATATAATTTACAAATTAATATTATTTCCTGATTCACAGTAGAAACTATTAGATTGACTCCTAATTTTCTTCTGCACAATGTGTTGTATATTCCTCATTTTAGTGTTAACTTGATGTCTGTTAGTGCTTTACTAACTGATAATTCTTTCTCTATCATTTTTTTCAAACAATCAATTTGTGATTCAAGAGATGGCACACTTCAAGAGGATTGGCAAGGGTAGCCTCATTAAGGGCCTCTATGGGCTATCTTCCCAGGACCAGATTTCAAACCACATTGGTCTAAATTACAAGTTTAAAGAACCTGCCTCTTTCCATTCTTGTAATTCAATTTCTTTTTGTAATAATGCCCCAATTTGGCCACATTTTTTATAAGATCCTTATATTTTTAAGCAATAAAATACCTTTTGCCATGTCAAATGAATTTACTTTTTCTATTTGTCAAATATGCCCTCTTGCTAAAATTAGACGATTGTCTTTTCCTGCTTATAATCACATCTCTGATGCTCATTTTACTTTGTTGTATTGTGATATTTGGGAAGAGATATTTTCTCACTTTGGTGGATGAGTGTTCAAGATACACCTGGATTTTTATGCTTAGTGCAAAATCTAAGGCAACAACTGCAATAATTAAATTTTTTGGCATGGTCAAGACTCAATTTGGTGTCACTGTTAAATGCCTTTGGTCTAATAATGCCAAGGAATTAGCCCTCACTCAGTTCTTACAAAACCAAGGCACTTTGCATCAGTTTTCTTGTGTTGAAAGGCCAGAACAGAACTCTGTTGTAGAACGCAAACACCAACGTTTGTTGAATGTTGCTCGTGCAATATTTTTTCAGTCCAAGATGCCAATTACGTTTTGGGGAGAATGTGTTGCTACTGCAGCCTTTTTGATCAACAAATTGCCCTGTCCAATTCTCAAGGATAGATCTCCGTATCAGATTTTATATGGTGAAGATCCTGATTACAACTCCTTGAGGTCTTTTGGTTGCTTGGCCTATGCTGCCACATTGCCATCCAGTCGCAACAAGTTCACTGCAAGAGTAGTTCCCACTGTCTTTGTTGGTTATCCTCATGGCCATAAAGGTTATAGACTATATAGCATTCAAACTCAAAAGTTTTTTATCTCAAGGGATGTCACTTTTCATGAGACTACTTTCCCATTTCATGACTTACCTAATACATCCATCTCACAGGATCCATTCCCTGATTTGGTGATTGCCATTCCCATTCCTGAACACAACACACCATATCCTAATCCCCTTTTATCCGAGCCAGATATTCCAAACCCACCAGATGATCCAAATCCTCCAAATAACCCATATCCTCCTTCCCAGGATATTTTTACAGTGCATAGATCCATTAGAAATACTTGTTTACCTACTTACTTAAATGACTCTGTGATGACATCTCAGTCACCCCTCTATTCGATTCAATAGTTTTGTTCTTATACTCATCTCAACTCATCATACAAGTCCTTCATATGTGCAGTATCAGTTGCTTCTGAACCTCAGTTTTTCCATCAGGCAGCGTCTAGCTCTGAATGGAGACAAATGAGTGAATAATCAAAGCATTGGAGGCCAACAATACTTGGTCTCTTGTTTCCCTTCCACTCGGTAAGCATTGTATTGGCAATAAATGGGTGTATAAAGTGAAATTCAAACCTGATGGCAGTGTGGATCGTCATAAAGCTCGTTTGGTAGCCAAGGGATATACTCAGCAAGCTGGTATTGATTTCTCATGTACTTTTTCTCTTGTCGCCAAGCTCACTTCTGTTCGTGTTTTACTCACAGTGGCAACAACAAAGAAATGGCATTTGTTGCAATTAGATGTGAGTAATGCATTTCTTAATCGTGAATTTTTTGAAGAGGTTTACATGACTCCTCCTTTGGGTTATTATCCTGCTAAAAAGGGATTGGTTTGCAAGCTAAACAAATCCTTGTATGGCCTTAGACAAGCTAAACAATCCTCCATCCATCTTGCTTCTAATCCTGCCCACCATGAACGTTCTAAACATATCGACATCGACTACCATTTTATACGAGAGTTGGTTCAATTAAACTTGCTAAACCTCATTCATGTCAAAACTCACAGCACCAATTGACTGACATCTTTACTAAGGCTCTTCCCACTCCAGCCTTCTTCACTCTCATTTCCAAGCTGGGAATCATCAACATCTACTCTCCATCTTGAGGGGGGTATTAGATTGTATATCCCCATTCATTACTTTGTAAAATAGTTAGTTAGTTATCTGAATTAGTTAGAGATTGTGCAAATTAGTTAGAGGTTGTGCAAGTTAGTTAGATCTCTTTTGCTCTTGTTTTGTATAGATTCTGCATGCTATATAAAGAAGGATTTCATTCATTGTAAACTCAATTCAATTAAATCAATTGATGAGATTCAATATCAAGTGTCAACACAACAACACCACATTGAATGATGGTGACATGACAACATTGCTGTTGAATTTGTGGGATTTTAGAGAAAATGAGGAGAGAAAATAATAAGAGCTTGAATATTATTGATAATAGCTTTATACTAACTTGATTACAAAAGATTCAATACTAATCTCTATTTATAGAGCTACATAGACTCAATCATAAATTAGGAACAAATCATAATAATAATGATAGATATTCCAAGAGATCTCTATGATTATAAATTGATCCTATGAAATTATTCAAGATACTCTAATATAATATGAAAGATATTATAAGATATTTTTTAATATTCTAACAACTACCACGTGGCATTTCCATTGCTACATGGAACTGACATGCCACCTCAAAATCCCATGGATAACAGAGATGAAAAGCAAAACAAAAATGATTTACATGTAATATATTTATATATATATATATATATATATATATATTATTGGTACTAAAATCAAAAGAAAAAAAATACTTTATTTTCAATTTGCAACTTCATCTATTGCATTCACAAGTATATCGTCATTTAGTGATATATGTTTTACTATAATCATTATGAACAACTGAAACTTTGCTTTCAGATTGAGCATGCTCAGCACTTGGCACCTGGTACTCCATCTCGATTTGGCAAAGAAGGGGTTATTGCTTCTGTGCAGGTTTCTTTTTATTACCATTATCTTGCAGTTTTCAATCTTTTTTTAACAGTGGAGCAGTTTGTACAATTGCTGCACCTGTACCATGCAAATAAATGATAGGTTTAGCTGCATAGCTACTAAATTCAGTAACTGATTTTCTTTCTTCATTTTTCACTACAATTCTTTTTGTTGAGAGTTCCACATCAGATAAGACATGGCCTGAAAATGACATTATAAGTGGGAGGCATCCCTCACCTTACAAGCCGGTTCTGTAGGTTTGAGTTTAAGCTCAATTCAAATTCTAAGATGATATCAAAATCTATCTAAGATTCATTGCGCCACTCGGGTTATGCTTAAAATGTTTGGTTTTGGGCGTGAGGGGTGAGTTGGGTTTAGAGTTCTATATCGGATGAAATATGACCTGAAAATGTATTTATAAATGGGAGGTATTATTCCCAAATCATACCTTGGTGTTTCTTTTGAACAATTCAAGTGTCCTATAGGTTCTAGAACTTGTAAAGGACTCCATGATCAATTCACAACAGCTTGTCTAGTAAACCACATGAATGTGTACTATCAAATCTACTAGTGCATTTGGTTCTTAAAGGTCCAGTGTTCTATCATTCAGCTTTAGGGCAAAAAGTATTGCTGATTCTTGAGCCTGATTATCATTTTCAGTAATTTCAGCAAAAAGTATCATATTTAGGAAAATATTGTTGATTCATGAGGTTGATTATCCAAAACTATTGCCTTTCCGCAAAATTTTCATTACCTTTTTCTTTGCTTCCATTCTGCTGTATATCGTCCTAGCTTTCAAAGTAACATAATATGAACCTATTCATATGGACCATATCTTCACATTTATATATGTAAACAGTTTAATCAATGTCCTTTACAAGATTTGTAATATTCTTGTTACTATTCACCAACAGCCAGATCACTTATTGGATGACGCCAATTCTGCCGGTAGGAAGCTTGGCGATGATAGAGCTGAAAGAGAATCATATTTATTTAAGTCACTCTTAGATTCGAATGCATTAGTTACATTTGGTTCTGATTGGCCGGTAAGCGTGTTTATCTGGCTCATTATAATCGTCAGGTTTGGAATATTTATTTGTCCCAAATTATTTATCCCTCTAGAATAATAAGACAACATTTATCAACTTTTTCCATTACTATCTACACATTATTGAAAATTTTTGGCTAACTATTTCATTACTACTACTTACAACTATCCCAATTAATACGGTATTTTAGTCTTCACGTATTATTTTACTTTAGAAATCAATTCAACTTATTATTTTTGTAAGAAGTGCGCATTACTTAAAATGACATCTATAACGAATTAAGAGGTACTTCACTAAACATCATGTTTCTGTTTACTAGGTGGCAGATATCAATCCCTTGAGTGGCATTAAGACAGCAGTGAGGAGAAGACCTCCTACTTGGAAAGATGCATGGATTCCATTAGAGTGCATCTCATTAGAAGATGCAATTAAGGCGTAAGCATCGTCAAGCAATAAAATTTGTTTTAATGTTATATTGCTTACTGATATCTTGTCTTTTATCTCATTTTAATGTGCATAATGTTTTCCTTTTTAATGATTGACACAACATATTGATGGTCTACTTGATGTTTTCTCCTAGTGACATTTAGGGACTGTTTAGATTGGTTTATTTATTAAGTTTATCTACTGGACTAATCACTTGTGAGACTGTAATTAAGATATGGAAACAGCTTATGACATGTTCATAAGTTGTGTTTAGTTTATTGCATAAACTCTACAAGATAACTTATGTAAACAGTTTATAGCTTACATGAAAATAGTTTAATTATTAGTATAAAAAAAACAGTTTAACTTTATTTCTTCTTTTGTTGTAGAAATAGTTTATACATAAGCATTTATGTTATAAACACTTCATTAAGGTAATTATCCAAATATGGACTTACTCTATTGATCTTCTCCATTGATAAGCACTTATTTAACTTTTGTTATAGAAAACTTTTTTAAGACTATTTTCCTTTTAACGATTAAATTTTGCTTTCCACATCATTGCTCATAAATTCATAATGTCATATTCTACTTATTATTGTTTTTTTGTTAGTCAAAGTGACACTAAGGTTTATTTTACAACTGTCCTATGAGAGATTTGAATTTGGTACATTAAGATTACAAAGCTAAACTTTTCCGATTAAGCTAGTACCTCAAATGTTTCTTAGATTCTCACTCATGATGACCTTTTACAGGTATACAATTTCTGCTGCTCGTGCAAGCTTCATTGACAATGATCTTGGATCTCTATCTATTGGAAAACAAGCAGATTTTGTGATATTATCCACTGATTCATGGAACGACTTTGCTGAAGCAGCATCTGCTTCTATTGAGGCAACATATGTTTCTGGAATGAAAGCATATCCTTGAAACCCTCATATGTGTTTTGGTTGTGTCGTATGATTGAAATTGAAATGTATTCTTAGTATTTTAACTAATCTGTACCAATGAAATAATTTCTTTTCATAGAATGAAATAATTTGAGTTTAATAAAAATACATTGCCATTGTAAATTAGTTTTATGTTGATATCCGATAGAAGTCATATACTATTGAAAGAAGCATCTATATTTATAGTCGGATACGTCTCGAAAATGATTACCTTCGGTGAAAAAACAAATGAGAAACCAAAAAGAAAATGAGGCATCTATTTTGTCATATCGCATCGTTAATTTCAAGATACACATTTAAAAAAAAGAGTGATGTGGCAAAATAATATTTTATTTTATTGAATATTAGTATAAAATTGGTTTATAGTGACAATTATATTTTTTAGTGTAAAAATTCAAAATTGGTCTATGGCATCTTGGACTGGTTTAGTATGAGAAAAAATGATACTCAAATTAATTTCTGAGAATTGCATAGAGAAGACATTAGTTCCTTCGTTAAGTTTAATCTCTCTTCTATGTTGTTAAGTAGAAATTCTAGTAGTCTGATGATATAAGACTTGTAAAATTAATTCCATCCTTCGTTTATATTACTTTATAATCATTATAATCATTTCTTCTTCTTCTTCTTTATTTGTAAATTAATTTTGATTTTTAAATAGTGCGTTATTAGTTTAAACTCATATATGGAATT
>JBBPBP010009777.1:9129005-9152896 GCA_037974735.1 Cicer chorassanicum | reverse complement strand
TGTTGTTACTTTTTTTTCTGGAAAGGCTTGATGTTGTATCTTTATCTTTCTAGAAAAAATATATGCACGGAATTAGTTAATATCAGTCATTTAGTCATTTATTGTATGATTATATTTTATAATTGTAATTTTTATTAATTATTAACGATATAATCAATCAATCAATCATATTAATAGATCATATAAAATTGTATACGATGCATATCAAGTAAATTTTTTTATTGCTCTTGTATCCTTGTATATATAATAATAATAATAATAATAATAATAATAATAATAATAATAATAATAATAATAATAATAATAATAATAATAATAATAATAATAATAATAATAATAATAATAATAATAATAATAATAATGTAATGTTGCACTACTTGTTATTACTCATTAACTTGTTTTTAAGAATATTAAGAACATACTCTTGAACATATATTCTAACATATTTTTATTGTATTTTCCTTTTATCTTAGAAGAAATGATAAATTTCACCTTAATTTACTCACACAAATGTGAATGAACTTGGGATAAGACGTTCAATCTAACAATATCGACATTTGTCAGTTGAGCTAGGATTTAAAGATTTTTGTATTGTCTCTTTTGTGTTGGTTGAAATTCATATAGAGTCCCCCAAATTATGTGGGGCCCATTTTAATTTGTTGGGACCTATATAAATGTCAACCAATAAAAAATAGTGTGTTAGAATGTGTGTTAAAGAATGTATTTATAGTATTATTATAGTTGATTTTTTACACATTTGGTATTTTTCTTTAACCACTTAACATTTTTTTTTTATTAAACTATGGATTTAAAGGTAATGCAATGTCAATGTAGTCTTGTTTTATATCGACAACCAATAATAACTTGTCATGCGAACAAAATATTCAATAATTATTTTTGTTTTAAAAATTATTTAATATAATGTGGCAGACTAAATGAGTATAATTAAACAACGATGTAAATTAACTTTATACTATACTATAGTGCACTACCTTTGAAACTCTTAAACTATTTTTATTTCTTTTTATTACTTTTTTTTTTTGACTAATTTTATTAGGCTTCTTAGTTAATTGTTTTTTGACAAGATTCTTAATTAATAGTTAGTCCGTGAATAAAATAAAGTCTTTTTTTTAATATAATTTTATTTTATTGTAATATTTTTTATTTATCTTTGATTTAAAGAAAATATTTATATTTTCTCTTTAATATTTTATTTTCTTTATCTTATGTTGTCTATATTGAACGGTATTTATGTCATTTTAAAAATACATTTTACTCTTTCTTCTTATTTTTTTCTTTTCACTTTCTCTTAATTTGTGTGATAGTCTTACCCATTCCAAACATAGAGAAAATTTTAACACAATTTATTTTTAGTTTTGACTTTAAGGGTGTTAGATTTTATTTTGCCAGTGATACAATTAATGGATAGTAACGGAGGAAAAGTAGACATTAGATACAAGTATTTAATATTTATAGACTAATGTAAATCTCTTGGTAAGTGTTCAATGAATTATAAGATCTTTCTTATTTTGGAGTAAGGCGTACCATCCTCTCACCCTAAATATTTATTATTAAAAATAAAAGTTATAGACTCGTGTATTGAGTTAACTAACTATGCATCTAGGAATAACGATATCTCAGCTAGGCCTAATTTGACCAACAATCCTCTAACAATATAACTAACAAGATATTCGATAGAGCACAATGATGTAACATTGAAATTTATGGTTGAAGACGTGTCTCGATGACACCGACACATTAATTACATTTAATTAATTCATTTTTACAAATTATTATTGGTGTCAACGTGAAAGTGTTAATATGTTATTCGTGTCAGTATCTCTATTTCACATGTACAATTAATTGAGGCTAGCTGCCGTGTAATTGATTATAATTCTCTCACATTGATTAACTATTAATATCATAGATCAACTAATTTGAATATGATAAATTCTAAGAGCACTTGTTAAGAAAATAAAAAATAAATAAAAATATTCAATTAAAAATGTATTAAAAGTTGTGCTTACAAATTTTTGTAAGTTTAAATTTGTTTTTTCCAAGGCAAAATTTTCTTTTATTTTTATTTCTTAGCAAGACCCTTTAATAAAAATTTGAAATTCCATCAAAACTTAAAGTATGAAAAAAACACATAAATATGTTCCCATGCTGACAAGACTCACAATCAAGAGTCCTTAAATGTGAAAGTTGCCAAAACCTTTAACTTATCTAGACTTGGATGACCCAAATGAAAATGAATAATATCTGGAGATGGAGATGCAGGAACACCACATACTATGGATGAATGAGGATGAAGATAATAGAAATCATGTGATTCATATCATGTTCTAATTTACTTTCTTGTACTTCGGTCTTGTATAAAGAAAGGGTCAAAACAAAATGTTAGAGAATAGTTGAGAGAACAAGTGTACGTATTGAAATCAAATTAAAAGGAGAACCAGACACAAAAACACATAATTCAAGGATAGAGATAGTAAAGGTGAAGTTTGACCAATACTAGTAACACATGCTTGAGAACTATTAGAAAGAGTGGTGTTGTAATGTATTTTAGGCGGTTACAAGTTATAGATAAGAGAGATTACCAATAACATGATCAAAAGCGCCAAAATCTAAAATCCATGATCCCACGTTATTAGATAAACCATTCATATAATTACCAATATGAGCCAAATTAGTTGCAGCAGAAGTTTGTTGGACTGCCATCAAACTACTAACAATAATTAACCTCCAATAATAGAGATGCAATGAGATTTAAATAAATAATTTAGGTATTTGAGTAAGATGTAGAAGTTTATAGTATTGGCCTTTTATTTTAATTATTGTTCACTTGGACTTTTTGGCCTTTAGGCACGTTAGGTTATTATCCATTATTAGCTCTTACTATATATGAAGTGTCATGGAGTCATTTAGGATTATCCAATGAATGAAAATGTCTTTCAATTTTAATTTGTTGCTAGCTATATCATTTATTTCGTTTTGGTAACGTAGAACCCTAGTTTTTGTAGTCTTGCTCAAAAACTAAAAATAAAACACTAGGATTTCGAGTCTTGCTCTTGAAACCAAGTTAAATAATTTAAAATAATCAACTTGTATTTTGCAATGAGATTGTGCAAACTTATATACAAGAGAGAACCTATCAAGAAATGGAAATCAGAAAAATAAGAAAACTAAATCAATCCTAATAAATAGAAAATAATCAACATAGACAATTAATGAAGGACCTCTTTGGACTCCATTGTATGAATTATGAAGCATCTATTTGGATTGGTTTTTGAATGTTATTTGGTTGTATGTAAATAATCGAAGTATACAAACGGTTAAAGCGAAGTACTAATGTGGGGAATATGTGTATCCCCATAATTAAGCCACAAACAATACATGAACAAACAAAAATCACAAACAAGAATGAAACCGAACACACTTGTTGTCATCAGGAAACAAATCATGAAATGTATACACTACGCTAAAAATGACATTTTATAGCGTGTCTTTTACAACGCTTATTAAATACAAGCGCTGTTGTATAATTATTTAAAAATTACGGAGGATACAACAACGTTTTTTTGACAAGCGCTGTCAAAAAAGCGCTGTTGTAGGGTCATATAGGGTCACATACGCTTGCACATAATGTTTACAACTCTTTTACAGCGCTTTTTTAAAAAGCGTTGTAAATTGAAGCGCTCTCACATAGCCTTTCACAGCGCTTTTTGAGCGCTTTAAACACAAGCGCTGTAAAATGTAGCGCTCCCACCTTATGTTACATAGCTTTTAAAGCGCTTCTTGTTAAAGCGTTGTAAAAGCCTTGCGCTTTCACATAATCAAATGACCTATTACATCGCTTTTTATACCAGCGCTGTAATAGGTTTGCCCTTTCACATTTTTAAAGGACCTATTAGAGCGTTTTTTGTACAAGCGCTGTAAAATCATTCATTTTAAATAAAAAACATTCACTTTAAATAAATAAAAACAAATTTAAAACAAATTTAATACGTTGTCCTAACCCTACGAACCCTCATCTTCTCTACCCTGCGAACCCTCCTCTCATCTACTGTGCGCTCATCTACAAATTGATTTACGTTGCTTCTCCTTTAAAACAAATTGATCAACGATGTCTCAGGTACTGTATTTTATTTATTTGTTGTTGTCACTAATTAAAACTGATAAATTATTACATATTAGATATGTTCTGTTTTGAAATTGTTACATGATATTAGATATGTTTTCATGATATATATGTTCTGTTTTGAAATCAATCTTAGACCAATATTAGATATGTCTATTATATATAGGTCATATATATCAGAATTGAAATCATGCTTATTATTTGTGTAACTGCATTTATATATATATATAGGTCATATAAAATGGACCAGAAATGGATGTCTGCCAATCAATAGACAAAAGAGTATGAAAATGGAGTGAAGGAGTTTATTGAGTTTGCAGTGATGAATGCAAAAGATCTAAATAGAGTCGTTTGTCCTTGTTTAAAATGTTGTTTTGGAAAATGCGTTAGAGCAGATGAATTGGAAGGACATTTAGTATGGTATGGAATTGATCAAAGCTATACATGTAGGATAAGGCATGGTGAGAAAATCAATGGAAACACCCGCACAGATACATATGCTTCAACTGATTTCGACACAGATACATATGAGCCGGACCGAGTTGAGGAGATTGCAAAAGAAGTTGAAGATCTTCGTGATTGTCCTAAAATGTTTGAGAGCTTGTTGAGTGATGCAGAGAAACCATTATATAATGGTTGTACTAAATTCACAAAACTTTCGGCGATATTAAAGTTGTACAACTTAAAAGTGAGTAATGGATGGTCTGATAAAAGCTTCACATAATTACTAACACTCTTAAAAGATATGTTGCCAGATGATAATGAACTTCCCAATAGAACCTACGAGGCTAAACGAATTTTGTGCTCTATTGGTATGAGTTACGAAAGGATTCATGCGTGTCCTAACGATTGCATTTTATTTCGAAATGAATATGAATTACTAAAGGCGTGTCCGAAATGCAATGTCTCTCGATATAAGAAGAAAGAATCTACTCCAGCAAAAGTCGTGTGGTATTTTCCTATAATACCAAGATTTAGGCGCATATATCGCAGTGAAGAAGATTCAAAACACTCGACATGGCATGCAGATGAAAGAATTAGAGATGGAAAGTTTCGGCACCTTGCAGATTCTCCGCAATGGGCAAAAATTGATCACGAGTATCCTGAATTCGGGATAGAGTCAAGAAATCTACGCCTTGCACTTTCTACTGATGGAATGAATCCACATGGTCTTCAAAGCATCTCACACATCACGTGGCCTGTGATTTTGTTGATTTATAACATACCTCCATGGTTATGTATGAAGCGTAAGTTTATGATGTTGCCTCTATTAATTTCTAGACCCAAACAATCGGGGAATGATATCGACGTATACTTGGCTCCTTTAATTGAAGATTTAAAAATTATGTGGGAGACAAGTGTGGAAGTTTATGACGGGTATAAGAAAGAATGTTTCAATTTGAGGGCTATGTTGTTCGGCACAATTAATGATTTTCCAGCATATGGTAATTTATCAGGATATAGCATTAAAGGTTAGTGTGCATGTCCTATAAGCGAAGAGAGTACAAATTGGATGCGGCTGAAACATTGTAAGAAGAATGTATTTCTTGGACATCGTAGATTTTTACCTTATAGTCATCAGTATCGTGGGTGGAGAAATGCATTCAATGGAAAATCAGAGGAAGATAGAGCTCTTGTAGCATCGATTTGATATCAAATACTTGAGAAAGTACAAGGTTTGACCAATAAATTTGGCCATCCTTTTGCGGGAGAGCTGGTCAAAACTGGGTGGAAGAAAAAGTCAATTTTCTTTGAATTGCCATATTGGAAGTCATTGTATGTAAGACATTTTCTCGATGTGATGCATATTGAGAAAAATGTATTTGACAGTGTTATTGGTACGTTACTTAATGTACCAGGAAAGTCTAAGGATGGCATCAATGCAAGATTTGACTTGGTCGATATGGGAATAGGAAATGAATTGGGTCCCGTAAAGAAAGGAAATCGCACATATCTACCTCCAGCCGCTCATACTCTATCTAGAAAGGAAAAAATTGTTTTGTGTAAATTTCTACACGAAGTTAAAGTTCCAGAAGGATACTCTTCAAACATTAAAACTTTAGTTTGTATGAAAGACCTCAAGTTAAAAGGTTTGAAGACCCATGATGCTCATATTCTAATGGAGCATTTGCTACCAATAGGTATACGTTCAATTTTACCTGAAAAAGTTTGTCGAGCCATAACTAAATTATGTTTCTTCTTCAAGGAAATTTGTAGTAAAGTGATTGATCCTCAGAAATTACCTAATTTGGAAGAAAAAAATTATTATTTGGAAGAAAAAATAATTTAACTATTTGGAAGAAAACAAAATTATTTGGAATTTTTCTTGAACTTAACTGATCATCCCAAAATAATGAAGTCACATAGCCCTAATACAACGGTCTTTTGAAAAAGTGTTGTAATAGAGTTTTTAAAAAATAAAACAAAGAGGCATTTTATATATAAAACCCTATTACAGCGCTCTTTTGAAAAAACGCTGTAATAGGGTTTAAAAAAAATAAAATAAAGGTCTTTTAAAGCGCTTTCTTCATAAGCGCTGTAAAAGGGTCACACAGCCCTTGGAACAAAGAGGCATTTTATATATAAAACCCTATTACAGCGCTGTTTTGAACAAGCGCTGTTATAGGGTTTTAAAAAAAATAAAATAAGGAGGTCTTTTACAGCGCTTTCGTCATAAGCGCTGTAAAAGGGTCACATAGCGTTTGTATATAATAAAACAAAGAGGCATTTATATATAGAACCCTATTACAGCGCTCTTTTGAAAAAGCGCTGTAATAGGGTTTTAAAAAAATAAAATGAGGAGGTCTTCTAAAGCGCTTTCTGCATAAGCGCTGTAAAAGGGTCACATAGCGTTTGCATATAATAAAACAAAGAAGCCTTTTAAAGCGCTTTTTATGAAAGCGCTGTAAAAGGCTTTTAAAAGACTTCTAAAAAAGCGTTGTAGTAGGCTTTTAAAAAATAAAATAATGAAACCTATTACAACGCTTTTTCAAAAAAGCGCTGTAATAGGGTTTTATATATAACAGTAAACCTCTTCAGTTTCATCTTCATTACGTAAACTTCATACGAGTGTTTCAATTTCCTCTTCGTTCTCCTTCTCATTGCGAACCCTACGAACCCTACGAGTGTTTCAGTTTCCCTTGTTTCCTCCTCATTACTTACCCTCATTACGTAAACATCATACACATGTTTCCTCCTCATCTTCATCCTCCTTCTCATTACGTAACCATATATTTTTAGTCTTTGTTCGTCTTTGTTTCGTCTACGAACCCCGTAACCCTACGATTGTTTCGTCTTCGTTTTGTCTTCATCGTCTTCTGCGCTGTTCGTTTGTGAACCCGTAACCCTAAGTATTAAAAAGCGCTATTTCAGGTATTGTATTTATTAGTTTTTTGTTTCACTAAAATGCATGTTGAACTTATACTACTACGTACTTAGACTCTGCATGTTGATGTCATACTGAACTGCATGTTGAACTTGTTGTAGATAAATGGATACAAACAAAGATTTAGAATGTCAAAATGAAGAAGTTGGCAACACCAAGACTTACGAAAATGAAGTCAAACGTGGTGCAACCATAATGCAAAATGTTATAAAAGCAAGAAGTACTGGGCAAAAATTTGAGGTATACTTTGTTTGCTGTTTTCTTTGTTTGTTGTTTATACTATACTTTGTTTGCTGTTTACTTTGTTTGATGTTTATAATTTGAGGTACTTACTATATGAGTTTATTAGGTGGGATGGAATGAGAGTGGTCAGCCAATTGATCCCAACAGTTCAATGTTTGTAAGTTATATTGGAGCTGTTGGTCGTCAGAATATCCCCATCACAATAGATGATTGGAGAGATAAGGCATTGGATGCAAAAGATGTATTGTGGGCTGATATACAAGTAATTTTTTACTCGAATTTTTTACTTATAATTTTTTACAAACTGCTTTGAAGTATACTTTACTCAAACTATATCTTTATTTGGTTTGCAGACAGCTTTTGATGTTGACGAGGTGAGAAAGAGTTACGTGCTGAGAGTTGCCGGGAAAATACACTGGGGTTTTAGATCTCACCTCTCAAATTGCTATCTAGGAGACCGAGATGGAAATATGAATGCGGAAGCTCCAAAAATATATAAACATTATATATCAAATGAGGAATGGAGCGCATTCGTAGCAAAAACGTTCGGACCCCGCGTTTGTTGTAAGTGATTAATTTATTAGCATTTGTGTTTTATTATTCATATTCATAGCGTATTTTAAATTTTTACAAGATTGTTATTTTTTTTATATAGAATATTAGTAAGGCAAATCGCGAGAGGGCAAAAATTATTCCCCACCCATACAAGAAATCTCGTATGGGATATGCACGTCTAGAGCAAAAACTTGTAAGTAATTAAACATCACTTTTATATAATGTGGTACATTATAAACTATACTTACTAACTAATATTTTGTTTATGATATTAACGAGAATAGCTACAAGACACCCAATCCGATCAACCGTTGGGTCGTCATATATTGTGGAAGGAAGCTCGCGTAAATAAAGACGGAGTGGTTGATAACGAAAATGTTCAAAAACTAATAAAACTTTGTGTAAGTATATTTATCACTTTAATATTTTTTAATATTGTATTTTAAAATTGATATTGAACTAATCTTTTTAATCCTACATGTATATATTTTAGGCGAATCTCGAACAAAGTTCGGAAAATCAAGAGGACAACAAGGCTAACTGCAGGGACATACTAGGTAAAGTGTTTAATGTTCCTGAATATTCCGGCCGCGTGAGGGGAAAAGATTTGGCGTAACTCCTAGAAGCTATTTTTCACAAGAGAAATGCCAAAATCCATCTAACGAGGAAGTATAAGAAAAGATCAAAGTATTAACAGAGCAAATGACATTCTGTGTGAAGACGAATAAAGACAAGCAACTTGCGGATCAGCTCCAACGTGAAAATCAAATGGAGAGTGAAAACGCGAGTTGCAACGTTGGTCTCAAAAGTCTTCCTGAGGTAATTAATTACTTAATAAAATAAAAAATTCATTCACTAATTGTTTCACATTCTTATGTATTAATCATTGATTTAGGGTGTCACTCCATGCGTGTTGTACTTATCCTCCCCTACTCATCGGAATGTCGAAAAAGGAACATTGTGCAATAATCTGGGCGAAGTATTGCACAACACACCGATCCCTGCGGCCCATGTCAGAGTATCACTAGTTATTGCTTTGGAACCAAATGCATTGTTGCCTATACCGGACAACGATGCAGATCTGAATTATTTGGGCGAAGCAATTGGCAGTTACGTGGCATGGCCCAAACATATTGTTGCCCTTGATAAGGTATATTTAATTAATTGAAATGTATGTTTAATTGATTATATTTAATTGCTGAATTTTTTTCGATGTTAACTTTAATTTCACATTTATTTAGATTCAAACAAAGTCTAAAGGGAATGATAAGAAGATTCCCAGAAACGAAATAGTCACATTGCCCGAAAAGGTTTGTCACATTTATTAAAGGTTTGTCATTTTTTCAAATTCAATAAACTAACAAACTGATTAACCTCATTTTTTTAGATTCAATCCAATAAACCACCCGCATAGCAAGCCAGCAAGCCAGCTGCCGCACCACGACTGGATGTTCGTGTTAAAAATAAAGCCGGCAAACTTCAAAAATTGGAGGCTAATAAAGCTGACAAATTGCAAAAGCTGGAGGGTAATAAAGTGGACAAAGTTGCTGCTCAAAAACTGGATCGTGTAAAATCAGTTGCTGCTCGTGCTCCTAAAATAAGTCAACCACGACTTGCTCGATATGGGTCGTGTCTTGACATACTGGCAAAAAAAAATATGGGGAGCGACAACGAGTATGAAGAATTTTTTTTAAAATGAGCACATATACGAACTTCTCGACCATAAGGAGCTCAGTGCTATTGTCATCAGCTTATACATGAGGTAAAAATTACTTTTAATTGCATTTATTTGTAATTAATTTAATTTATTGGTAATTAATCTAATTTGAAATTTTCATTGAAGGTTTTTGTATGACAAGTTCGTGTGCACGCGCAGATTGTCAAATAGATTTTCATTATTGTCTCCGCATAAGATTTCGATGCTTAAACACGATCTAGTGAATGTAAAGAAATACGTTGTAGATATACTATTAGGAAGTAAAGAGAAGGATAAGTTGTTCCTTGCACCATATAATTCAGGGTACGTAATTATATATTCTTTATTTATATCTTTTTTAATTTATGAGATCTTAATTTTTTAGTTGTGTAAACCAAATTTTTGTTGTTGTAGGGCACATTGGGTGCAATTTGCAATCAATGCGACCTCTGAAGTTATATACTTCCTAGATCCCTTGCACGACCATTACAACAATCACCCCGAGATAAAGACTATATTCGACACGTAAGTAATATTTATTTATTTTTTACATATATATATAAATAATGTGTTTGTTAATGCTATAATAATCACATTTATTTATTCGATAGTGCTTTACAAGTTTTTCGAGCTCAAAGAGGTGCTACAGTGTCGAAGCAAAAGTCAAATAACATCACATGGATTCCAATAAAGGTTTGAAGTATATGCTTTTAAAATTTCATTTACAATCAATGCACAAATAGTTATTGACTTATATGTTTTATTTTATAGTGCCCTCGTCAAACTAACAACATCGACTGTGGGTACTATGTATTGCGATTCATGAAGGAGATTGTTGATAAGAATCAAATTATAATCCCAGAAACGGTACGGTATTTTCATTATTTGATTTTCATATATAAACTATGTATATATTTGATTATAACTTATTTATGTTCAATTTTTATATCGCACAGTACTTTGACAATTCCAGTCCAACATATTATGAAGAAGATCAAACAAAAATAAAGGAAGACTGGTGTCAGTATGTGATTGAAATGAAGATTATTTGATTTGCTGGGAAATGACATGCTGCAAGGGATATGGTAGTTCTGTGGTGTTTGTGAATGTGTAGTTGTGAACTGATAGTTATGAATATGAATATGTAGTTGTATGAATATGATAGTTATATGAATATGTAGTTGTGAATATTTAGTTATGGGCTGGTGAATATGGTAGTTTTATTATGAATATGTAGTTGTGAATATGTAGTTCTAGGCTGTTGTGAATATGTAAATATGAACTGATTGTTGTGAATATGTAGTTATGTTGTTGTTGTGTACTGATTTTGTGAGATGATTGTGAACTGATTCTGGATGAAAATGATTTTGGTATAAAAATTAAAAGACAGCGCTTTCTAAAAATTTGCCAAAAAAAATCAAAAAACGCTTTTTAAAATTTACAGCATTTTTAATAAAACTAAAAAAAAGCACATTTTACAGCGCTTTCTCAAAAAAGTGCTGTAAAACGTGCATTAGAATGCACCTACTACAACGCTTTTTTGAAGAAGTGCTGTAAAAGTTGCATAATAATGCATCTATTGAATGCACCTACTACAACGCTTTTTGGAAAAAGTGTTGTAAAAGGTGCATAACAATGCATCTATATGAATGCACCTATTACAACGCTTTTTTGGAAAAGCGCTGTAAAAGGTGCATAACAATGCATCTATATGAATGCACCTATTATAGCGCTTTTTTGGAAAAGCGTTGTAATAGGTGCATAATAATAAAACAATTAAATGCACCTATTACAACGTTTTTTCATAAAAGCGCTGTAATAGGTGCATGCATATGAAGCGCTATTGCAGGGATTTAAAAAGCGCTGTTACAAGGATTTACAACGCTTTTTTCATAAAAACGTTGTGAAACGAGTATAACAAGCGCGCAATATATCCACCTATTTATAGTGCTTTTTTATTTTAAAAAGCGTTGTTGTATCTTTTTACAGCGCTAGTAACTACAACGCTTTTTTTTTTTTAAAAAGCGTTGTAAATGGCTTAAAAAAAGCGCTGTAAAATGCGTTTTTTCGCGGAGTGATACTCCTGAATTTATGTTGGAGTAGAGAAAAAAGCTTCTATTATTTTTGCTACAATTGACTCCAAAAAAGTTATTCAGTGGACCTTAGTTTTTAAAATTGAGTATAGAGTGATAAATTTCAGTGGCGCAGTTGTTTTTGGAAAATTATACCCTGTACTCAAATTTTACCTATACCCTCACAAAATTTTTAAAATGTCAAATTTATCTTTAATTTTTTTTTACTATTTCACTAACTCAAATTCCCTTTTTTTTATCATTCAAAGATTTTTGGACAGAGCAATTAAAGTTTTCTGGAATTTCTGGAAAACTTTTTAAAAGATTTCCGGTATACAAGTTTACAAAGGTGTGTACCGAAAACCTTTTTAAAAGTTTTCCGGTACAGAAGATTGAAAATGTGTAGTGTCGGAAAACTTTTTTCACAAGTTTTGACATAGATCAGGTATGAATAATTATAATTAATATTAATATTGTAAAAATCAATTATTGTGACTAATTATTATAATTTAATTTGTATTATATTTCAGATATTTCATACACGGGAAGCTGTTGTGAATTGGACTAGGGAAATTGGTATAAAAACAAAGTGACCGTTATCATTACTAGATCAAATAAAGAGACAGGAGAGAAATGGAGGAAGAATAAATTAATATTAGGTTGTGACAAAGGAGAAAAATACAAATGTGTTAATAGTTTAACTTGAAGTTCAACAAAAAAGTGTGGTTGTCCTTTCAAACTTAGATCAAAACCATTAAAAGATGGTTTATGATGGATAATTAATGTAATTTATGGAGTTCACAACCATGAATTACCTGATATTTTGGAGGGACATACATTTCTTGGACGCTTAGATGAAGAAGAGAAAAAACATGTTCATAACTTAACAAAATATAATGTTCTACCGAGGCACATGTTACTCTCATTGCAAGACCGAGATAAGAATAATGTTACTCAGATTTTATAAGGTAATAGAACATAGATGCAACATTTATTTAAGTTAATTGAAGATACAAAATATGTGTATTGGAATAGAAAGCGGGAAGACTCAAATGTTATGAGAGATATTTTTTGGGCCCATCCAGATTCAGTGAAGTTCTTGAACTTGTTTCCTATCGTGTTGATTATGGAAAACACCTACAAAACCAATAAATACATAATGTCATTACTTGAAATTGTTGGTATGACATCAACAAAGAAGTCATTTGTAGTTAGATTTGTTATTTGGAATGTGAGCTTGAAGAAAACATTTGGTTGACATTAGAGAGGTTAAGAGATCTGTTTGCTACATAAAATAAATTTCGTCACGTAATTGTGATAGACAGAGATCTTGCTTTAATGAAAGCAATAGGTATTGTATTTCCACATGGTGTTAATTTATTTTGTCGATTTTATATTGACAAAAATGTTGGAGCAAAATGCAAGCAATATGTCTTAAATGATAGACAAGAGCTAGTATTGAATATGTGAAAGATATTATGTATTGCAGTGATGAAAAAGAGTATATCATGCGCTTGCACATGTTTGAGCAATCATGTGTCGATAATAAAGTGTTTGTTGATTATGTGAAAGAAACTTGGTTGACTCCTCATAAGCAAAGGTTTGTTGAAGCATGGACAAATCGAGTGATGCATTTGGGGAACACAATGACTAACAAGTATGTCATATCACAACAAAACTTAGAATTTCTAATTTTACTATATATTGTTGGATTGCTCCATGGTGACAATTTACATGTAATGGTAGGGTTAAGTCAGCTCATTGGAAACTAAAGTTAATGTTGGGACAAAACATGGGTGACATGTGTAAATGTTGGGAGGCTATGAACAACATGATAAGGTTGCAACTTAAAAAAATTAGGGGCTCGTTTCAAAAAAGTTTCTTTGATAAAACACATGAACACAACAATCTATTTTATCAGAGTTTGAATACATTCGTATCAAGAGAAGCTCAAAGATGCATTGCTCAAGTATCTGAGAAAGTTGAGTGGGATGGTACTGACAAATCTATACGTGGGTGCTCTCTCAGAAGAAGATACAGGTTATCTTGTGCTTATGAATTGGCACAATATAAATTGATGGGTGAATCAATTCCTCTAGATTTTGTGCATATTCAATGGAGGAAATTAAGCATGGAATGTGAACTCATCAAAGACACAGAAGATGGATTAGAGTTGGATATGTCTACTGAGATGAATGCCTTATGGAAACGCTTTTGATCACTTGATGTTATAGGAAAAAGAGTGTTGAAGAGTAAGGTGCTTGAACTTGCTTTTCCAACTACAAATTCAATGTGTGCACCACCTGAAAAAGTTAAAACCAAAGGATGAGTGAAGAAGAGTAAGAGTAAGAAGCCGAATGGATATGATGTATATCAAAACCCTTCTTACTTTGAGCATGTTAATGCAACATATTGTGAAGATCCTGATTCCCAACCATCTCAATCATCAAAGAAGAGACATTCTTATTCATCAAAGAAACAACCCTCTCAATCATCTCAATCCTCAATACATTTGTTCTTGAGAAAATTTCCTGATGTTATTCAACAATACATTGATGACATACTTAATGTGATAGCAGATGGAAATCGTGGCTATCATGCTATTGCATCATTGGTTGGACACAATGAAGAGTCTTGGTCTTTGGTCCGCCATAGTTTGTACCAGGAGATTGCTTCTCATATAAGTCCATATGATAAATTGTTCTCATGACGCATTAGAGAAATCAAAGATTCTTTGAAGATAACAAGTTTTGGTATTCAACCCCTAGATAAATGGATGTCCATACCTGATATGGGTTATGTGAGAGCGACAACATATAAAATTATTCTAGTCATGTTTGGTCAGATATTTTTCATTACTTTCTTTCCTATTAGGGTTTCACATTCAGGATCGACAATAAATGATCGTATTATATGTATTAGTTTTGTCGAAGCAAGTCATTGAGTTCTAGTAAATAATACTTATTTCTTAAATATCTTCAATCTATTTTGCAGTTAAAGGTTAAAGATGGATTTCTAATGCTAGACATTGCACCAGGTTGAAAGAAATATCGCACCGATGAAACAACTTCTTGGGCAATAGCATATACGGGACGTCTACATCAGTGGGAGTATTTATTAAGCCATATGGCACGTGTTACACAAGATGCATAACCCGTATATGGCATAACATTAGATGAAGATTGATTTTGTATGGACTACAATACTTTAAAACTTATATAAAATCACTTGTTATTAGTTCATTTTAGTTACTACTTTCGTTATATTTCATCTTGTATTTTATTTAGTTGTTAATTTACGTTGTTTATCACAAATAATATAAAGTTAATGATATAACAATAATGTGAAATAATTAAATAAAAATAAAATAACATTAAAAACTACAAAAACGATGTTCATCACAAATAAAAGTAAATAACGATTAACTAGTGTTATGACACGTTATATATAAAGCTCGAAAAAAGTAACTATACATATCGTCATTTGGATCAGCATCATGTGCATCCAACCCCCGTTGTATAAGATCACCCACCTGCTCTAGGATAAATGGCTGTTCACTAGAAACTTCTATAGCGGTGGGGATATTAAAATCTGGAATGTGGGGTACACCATCTGGTCGCACTAAAAGTGGATGAGATACCCTGTAGAACCACTCCAAATATCCATCTCGACACTCAGATGAATATGTAGCTAGATGTATCCTATGATGTAGTTAGGTGACAAAGGTCAAATATCCCATCCATTCCACATCTACATCAGATAATCTAGAAAGAACTGGAGGTGGGGGTGGTGGAATATGTTGAATATATCCAAATTGTCTGAAACACCTCTCAGGAAAATATGTCACTACTGTGCTGCATAATCGGAGGTGCCCAATGTATAATATGATATCATCGAAGGGAATGACATCCCTATGATTCTCCCATAGTCTCCATATGATGTCAACAGGTGTCAGTGCATCAATCATCTGTCTGTACTCAAGGACTTTGTGCTTGCCTTGTTGATAGCTTCATCTATTCATTCTGGCAATACACTCAACGTCAACACCCTGGTCACCTCTTTTACAAATATGTGGAAAATATTTGTAAATCCAACACTATTGCAAATAAAAATAAATAAATTAATGATAAACATAAAAATTAATAAATAAAAATCGTAACAATTAATAATAATCATTAATATTTAATACCTGTAGTAGAGACATATATCCACCTAACTATTTGGTGTCGTAACAGCTGACATCTGAGAGGTAGTCATAAAGGACTACGAGTGCAGCAGTACCCCATGCGTATCTACTAGTACCTTCTAAATCTTTGAATAGGGGAAGGTATTTCGCATCAATTAATGCATGACTTTTATCTTTGAACATAATACTCCCTACCAGATTCAACACATACGCCCTATCAAATCTATCTGTTGCACACTGTCTTTTGAAGACCTCTTTCAACCAATTGTAGTGGGGCTAATCTAGACAAATTCACCCACGTCTCTATAATTCGCGAGAGAACTTTTGGAGTAAATTGTTGCAGTTTCTTTCCACGAGCAACTATTTTCAGTATTGGTCGCGCTGCATACAAGTAAAATATATGACATTAAAATTAAATATAGAACAAAAATAATAATTAATTTAAATATTTTTAATGCACCATAAATAATAATTAATTTAACTTACTTCACCAAACTACAGTCTTCCAGAAACATGATGCCGTTATCGTGTAAGGACCAACAAAGCATATGGTTCTCTAGGATACCGTGTTAGCTCACCCTTCTTCTGTACAGGTCTCTCCTACATCTCCTCCTCATGTACTACAGTATGCTGCTCCTCTTCATGTACTGCCTGCTCCTGCTCCTCATGTTTAGCAATATCAGCCTCTAGGATAGATATATGACCTTGCTCTCCCTCGTCATCATCTTCCACTATAATTCGTCGTCTCCTTCGGGATGCTGTCGGTCGAATCTTTTTCGGAGCATCCATAGATTATGAAGTTTCAACATCATGTGTTGTTTGTACTATTTTGTCGTCTCTTCCTCTAGCACCAACACCCATTGAAAAAAAAAAGAGTAAAAATAAAATGAATTAAATAAATAACAAAGGAGTAAAAATTAAAAAATATTAAAAAAAATATAAATTAAAATAACTTTCGGAAAACTAAAAAAAGGTATTCTGGTATTGTGTTGAATTTCAGAAAAGTTGAAATACATTTTCTGGTAGTTCAGGAAAAGTTGAAATAAATTTTCCGATATTGGAAATGTTGAAATTTAGTTTTCTGAAAAATAACTTCTATACCGGAAAACTTGAAATAAATTTTCTGGAGTGTAACTTGTGCACCGAAAAACTGAAATGATAGGAGAGTGAAAAATGATAAGTTTTAATATTTATATGGGGGCTTATATGTCATTTCATTCAATTTGTGGGGGCATAGAGTAAAATTAGGGAGACAGGGTATCATTTTCTTGTTTTTGCAACCTGCAAAATTGAGTATAGAGCGATAAATTTCACTCCTGCATTGCAAAAGAAACCCCTATATCCTTAAATCCTATTGATAGCGTGAACATTTAAAACCAAGACCTCACAGTTGTGTATGTGAGTTTATAGTAGTATTTATTATTTTTTTAGAGACAAAAAAAGATCAACCCCTGTTCCTACTAATATACTTTTATCTTTATATATTTTACTTAAACCATTCATTTTTTATTTTTAAGAATTAATAGTATTTGTGATCTCCTCGAATAAGTGTGTACTTCTTAAGAAAGAGAAAAAAAGTTTTAAGGGTGAAAGAACATTCTTATCATTCAACATATTTAATTTGATTCTCAAAGTACAAATTATATAATGCTAGAACATCATAACAAATTTGAAGAATTTAAGGAAATGAAATAACAAAAAACATAAAGTTAAAATTTAGGGTAGTTTCATCTCGCAACTTCTATGTTTTCAAAAACTTTCAAAATTCACATTTGTATCAGCCAATTCATAAGTATTTTTTTTGTTTGTCAAAATATACATTCGAATTGGCAAATCCAAAGAGTACTGAGGGTGTAAAAATAAACTCTCAAAAACTAGTTCTTTCCACCAAGATTCCATAATCCTCCGTCTAAGTTGGCCTCTTGGACTAATGTTTCCAAGTGTTAGGTTTCCTATTTCGGACTCATTCTCACTATTGGACTCCTCTCTATTTTGTATTGGACTTTGACTTCATGAATTCCTATCATTTTAATCTCTCTAATCTTTTCTTTTAGATTCTTCTTCTACAATGGCGTGATTTCAACTCATGTTAATACTTCGTTGATGAATCATTTGTAAATACTTTTATCACCACTCTCTAAGACTTGAGGTCTATCCTAAAACTAATAAATCTCAAAATCGTAACTCATCTAATTATTTTGTTTAAAATAAAATAACACGTCAGAGAAAAATATGATTTTCTTCCTCGCCCTCACTCAAATCCACCGTAAAAACCAACCACAATGAAGATGTGTGCAATTATTCATTATTACATCACATCAAATGAAAATTTCATGGAAACTCTAACTTGACTTGTATGAGCTCTCCGTCTCTCACTAGTCACGATCTATTAGCTGGACAATACTCCAAAAGAAGAGAGGAAATTATGTTCTATGGTAGAGTTTCTAGCCTATACACCTGTATTAATTTGCAAGATTATCTCTATCTTGGCTTAAATATATTTCAAAAATACACATTTAATCTTCGAAGTTTAGATCAATTTTTGTTTAGGTAATTTGAGTTTTTTTTTCTTTTCTACTTCAATCCATTAAATTATATTCGTTTACACCATTAACCTTTAATATATTAAATTACACGTGCAATTTTTTAAGTTTGAAATTTTTTGTCGAATTACTGTCATAAAATGTTAAAATCTAATTGAAACATCGTAACGAGTTGACTATACATGTTACTTTGCATGTGCAAAAATTTAAAGACATTGAATATGTGAATAGACATTTAATTACCTTGCTTTTAAGGTTATACATATATTTAAACTATTGTAGAGAAAATCAATAATATAGACCATTTATAAGATTTGATCAATATTTTCTAAATAATTAGTATGAAGGACATATATATTGTTGAAATATTTGGTAAAGTTTCAAATGATCAGAAGCTTTTCATTGAACTAATTGTTGTCGAAATTGAGATAAAGAACAAACGATGTAAACAAAATGTAACTTAAAAGAACAAATCGAGATAAAATTAAGTGAGAATTGAGTTAAAATTAAAAGACTACATGTTTTTTTGCCTAAATATAA
Source organism: Cicer chorassanicum (assembly GCA_037974735.1). NCBI lineage: Eukaryota > Viridiplantae > Streptophyta > Magnoliopsida > Fabales > Fabaceae > Cicer > Cicer chorassanicum. Next base: position 9,133,535 of record JBBPBP010009777.1, on the reverse strand, counting down.
TTTTGGCCTTTTATCTAATATTCGTTTTGGTCATTTATCTTTTTTATTTATTTTTAGTTGAAATATGTTTTTAGTCCCTGCAAATATGGGTTATTTTGATTTTAGTCATTGCAATTTTTTCTTATTTATACCCTTGTAATTTTAATTTTTTTTTTAAAAAAAGTCCTTAATGAATATTTTATAGTAAAAAATCTTTCACATGATCAATTTTCACTAAAGTGGCACATACTTAATGTATCATTCATGGTGATCGTACATTTTTTTATTATTAAAATTAAAAATAAAATAGTAAAATAAAAACAAGGTTAAACTAAAAACTCATAAATTCATCACAAATCCAAAAAAATTATCCAAAAACTCATATTCTTCTAGAAAAAAAAAAAATCATTTAAAACCCAAAAGATTATCTTTACTAACTCAAAAATCCAAAATTCATTTCCTTCTTCAACGCTAGTGACTCTTCCTGAGACAAATTCTACCAGCAAGTCAGCAACCATCTTGCAACTATTTCCTCATGCCAATTTAAACACCATTGACAAATGAGTATAGCAGCATCAAGAACTATTTATGAGGGATATATTTTAATCATTTTCATCATAACTCCTTCAAACAAATGTATAATTATTGTCACGAATTATTGAGATCAAATCTTATATTAATTGTAGAGTTAAGTGTGCAATCTTAATAAGGATGTGGTGAAGTTACAGTAAAATCTAAAAAATGTCATTTCTTTAGAAGAGTTTACATATATTTCAAAGCATGCATGAATAATTTTTTTAAGTGAAAACCTATTATTGGGCTAAATGGATATTTTTTAAAAGAATATTATATTAGATACATATTTACAATTGTTAGAAACGATTTCAATGATAAGATATTTTTATAACTTTTGTTGTGATTGTGACAAGGAATAAAATATACGACTTATAAAAGATGAAAAACCAAAATGAATCAAAATAAAGATAAAATACCACAACGAATGTTAGGTAAAAGATAAGAAATCAAAATAATATTTAAGCCAAATATCTGTCATTAATTTTTCATTTTTTTTCTTCTAAACACACCATGACATTTGCTCTCTTCCTACATAAGATCCTTTATATTTCACGAAAGTAATAATTTGGTCCTTTATATTTGTAACACTTAAGTTCTTTAAGTTTAGCTTAGTTTCCGCTTAGATCCTTTATCTTTTTATTTTCTCGATGTAGTTATTTCAGTTATATTTTACTTTCACCATTAGCCTTTAAGTCATATTACATTACGCATGTAGTTCATTAAGTTTGACCATTTTCTTAAATTACAATTAAGATCCAGTCTAAACAACACAGAGAGTTGACTATCCATGCTGCTTTACAAGTGATGAAGTTAATGATATTGATTATGATGATAGGCCTTTATTACCAAGTTTTTAGAGGCTATATATGTGCCTAAATGGTTGTAGAAAATCGAGAAATATTGACCGTTTATAAAGTTTGTTGATTGTTTTCTAAATGATTAGTATGATGGACTCATTGTTGCAACATTTGGTAGAGTTTCAAATAGTAAGATGCTTTCAATTGCATTAGTTGTTGTTTAAAGTAAGGCACATGACTAACGATATATGTAACTTAAAAGACTAAATCAGGTTAGTAAAAAGTTAAAGGAACTAAGCGGAAATCAAACTACTGATATGACATTTCTGTTACAAAAAAATATAAAAGATCAAACTGTTTTTTTTTTCATAGGTTCTCTTCAGCGAAAATTCGAACATAAATTCGTCATGTTATAAAAATTTAATCCCTTCTGATAGACCTAATTCTAGTTGGTGTCGAACCCAAATTTTTACTATTAACTTAATATATCGTATAAAGCAGGGGAGTAAACATTAATGCATAACATTGTACAGTTGTTTGATGAATCATTTCTCAATCTTTATAAAACATTTTTTAACATCCTCAATTATTAAAAGGTTTAATATATTTTCTCTCTCTATAAAATTTTAAGTTGTGAATTTTAATCCTCGTAAAAAATTATAACTTTTAGTCCTTAAAAAATTATCTTGCTTGCATTTTTAGTCTATATTGTTAATCCATAATATATTTTTGAATGAATTTTTTGTAGACATGTTTACAATATTATAATAATTCTTTTTTTTTATATATATAAAAAAAATGTGTTTAAAATTCGATTTCTAGGTATATAATTTGGTTACTTTTATGCTGAGTTGTTTACATTTTAAAAAAAAATCATATTTAATTTATTAAATTTTAAAAAGTTCTAATTTTTTGGGAGAATTTTTTTATAATAATTTAAATATAGTTGTAAAAAATCATTCAAAAGTTTAAAAACTGAAAGGACAATTAAACATGTGTTTCGTTTCAGTAGGAACTAAAACTACTTACCGGATAATATTGTACATACTAAAGTTATATTTTATTTTTATAGAGACTAAAACTAAAATGTTGAAAATATTTTATTAAAATTAAAAATATATTTAACTCATTATTAACTAAACAAAATATAAATTGTTTTTCTTTTTATTTTATCATAAAGGTTTTGAATGCGTTCACATTTGCAATTTGATAAATTTTTATAGTATTGTCCTTTTATAATATAAACCCTTTACAATAGATGGTACAAAAATGACCCTCAATTATTAATATCGCATCGACACTTTCGTATTGAAAGTATATTTCAGTGTCTAACATATGTAAATTTTAGACATGAACATAATACCAACATATTAATTACATTCAATTAATTTATTTTCTCAAATTATTATGAATATTAGACGGTTATTTCTAGTGTCCCGAATTTGTACTATTTATAGTGAACAAATGAAATGATAGCCACGTAGAGAAAAACTAAGATAAGCAATAGTTGACTTCTATACTACTTTTCTTGTAAACCTTTTCTTAGTGTTCTCAAGCAAGAAACTTTATGGCAACTATTTGTCTTCAGATGCAAAAAGCTTGATGTTTTACTTCTTGAAAAGCTAAAAACAACACTGTTGAGTCTTCAATCAATACTAAATGATGCTGAGGAGAAACAGATCACAAACCATGCTGTCAAAAATTGGCTAGATAACTTGAAAGATGTTGTCTTTGAAGCTGATGATTTGTTAGACAAAATCATCACAGAAGCATTAGTATGCAAAGTCAAAGCTAAATATCAAAGCCAACAAACAGTAAAATCTAAGGTGAAGAACATATTTTTTCTAACTAGTCATCAACCGTACCATGTCTAACAAGGTGCGGTTTCTTCTTTTTGAAACACCATTCCATTGAGCAGTTTCATGAGGAGTGAATTGGTATATAATTCCACATATTAGTCGTCAAATTGTTAGTTTAAGTGCTCACCACCACGATCTGATCATAGGACTTTAATACTCTTGCCAAGTTGGTTTTCCACTTCATTCTTAAACTCTTTGAAATTTATAAAAGTTTTTGATTTGTGTCTCATTTGATATATAAAACCATATCGATTAAAGTCGTCAGTGAATGTGACAAAGTAATGAAAATCGCATACATCACTATGTACTAATTCCAAAAGATCACTAGCCCTTTCACTTTGACCAATAAATGGGACTTTAGTCATCTTTCCAAGTAAACAAGATTTACACACTTCAAATGATTCATAGTCAAATGAATTCAAGTAACCTTCTTTATGGAGAGTGGATATGCATTTCTCGCCTATATAGCCTAAACAACAATGCCAAATGTATGTAGGGTTCAAATCATTTGATTTAACGCTTTTTGCATTTATGTTATAAATGGACATATCTAAATCTAAGACATAAAATCTATTACATCTAAGCGTACTTGCAAAACACATCATCTAAATAAATTGAACAACTTTTATTTTTAATAATAATATTAAAATATTCTTTGTCTAAACAAAAAATAGAAATGATGTTTTTGCAAATGGCTGAAATAAAATAACAATTTTTTAGTTCTAAAATATGCCTAAAGAAAAATGTCAAAACATAAATTCCTATGTTAATGCTTGCGTAACTCCTATCATATGTCTTAGGCGAGTAGAGCGGTCTTACTTATAATCTTTCCTCTCTTTAGAGATATTAAAATTCGAAGGAGAAATGAGTTGCTCTATCCTTAAAACAAGGTCATGATCCATACATTAATGCTTCAACTTTTAATTAGGAAAGATGCATATTTCTTTTGGTTGTGATGTATTATAAACTTATGCTTAGATTAAGTGTTCTATGTTTTTTATTAAATTGATTTTAAGTTACTCATTTTGTAAATTGAAAGCACAACTACTTTATACATAACTATGTTCAACAACATATAATTTTGTACGTACATTAACTTTCATTCTATGTTGAACTTTTAATTTTAACAAAAAAATATAAATAAATAAAAATCATAATTTTGGATTATCTATTTTACCATCCAAAAGATAATGCTATGGGACTTGGTAAATTTAATAAAAAAACAAAATATAATAATAATAATAATAATATTAATAATAATAATAATAATCAAGTTATTTGTTTTACCTTTCAAACTGTAGTTTAATTATCAGACCCGA
>JBBPBP010009777.1:9114064-9127685 GCA_037974735.1 Cicer chorassanicum | reverse complement strand
ATAATAATACCAACTCTAAATTTTAAACGTGAAAATAGATGCGATAGGTTTTAGATAGCACATTTATTTAAAACATCAAATTCAATCTTAACTATTCATTTAAATTTCGTTAATATAAATTAAGAAACAAAGCAATAATTGAAATATTAAATTATTTAGAATTAATTAATTTAACATATTCTAATTATCTTATGCCTGTATTTTTAATCACTATATTTAATCGTTGAGTGTTTACAAATACACCAACTGTTTGATCATTGAACTTTTTCAAATTCTTGTTAACAACATACTAATACACACTAAACATATAATATATATAAACAGATTTTAATATTTATAAATTTATTTTTTTAATAGTTAATAATGATGTAAAAATTTAGTAAATGTATAAATCTAGCCCTCTAAATGAATTAAATAAAAAATCATAATTAAATTTTAATATATTTTTGTTTAATCAATCTTAATATTAAAATTTAATAATATAGTAAAAATAATCCTTTCAAAATATTTAATACTGGATTTCTCATCTTTTATATCTAAAAAAATATTGGTAAAGTTCAATTCTACGGCGAGTGCCGAGTTGTAGTTTTATATCTAAAAAAATATTGATAAAATTCAATTCTACGGCGAGTTGTAGTAATATAAAAACATAGAAAAATCGCTCAAATATACTTTATAAATTTTGCACATAGAAATAACCCTACTTAGAAACATAATAAATACAATCACATTTATATACAAATTTTCCCACCAAACAATCACATAAAAACATAAGAAAATATAATCACATTTAGACACAACTTGCAAATAGTAATAAACACATAAGAAGATCGACATACCAGATATAGTCACAATTATATATCACCAAAAATCATTGAATTTATATTTGTATGCAAAACTCTTATGATCACGATATATTCATCTCATACCAATAAGAAATTAAATGCATGTTATTTGGTTAAGTTAATTCATGTAACAAAAAAAGATGTATAGAAAATATGTCACTTTCACGTATTGATAACAGTGACACAACTACTACAATTTTACCCATAAAATAAATCGATTATAGAACCCAAAATTACAACTATATATTATTTATATTAATTAGCATATCTATTAATATCTCTATCATCGAAAAAGAGGTGCAATTATTTTTTGAACAACCTAATAAATAAATTTAACAATATGCATCTAGAAAATAATCACTCTATACAACAACTAGCATCTAATTGTCACAAAAAAAATATATAGAAGATAGTAACAACAATTCTTATTTATATAAATAAAAAAACAGTTAGTTTCACAATTTAATTTAATTTCTTACCTCTTAAAATAAATTATTCACTACATAATAAATCAAAGGAATTATTAAGAAATAATTATATATAATATATGAAAATATAAAAATTGTATGATATGCGATCGCCGGTTGACTAGAGGCAGAGATTGCTGCTAGAAACAAAAATAAGATAAGTTGATGCGCATCTCGCATTGTGTTTTGAAGTGTACCGGTACAAGCAGTAAATCCACTGTAAAGAAAATTAAATCAATTAATGGCTAGAAACTAATGATTTTCAAAATTATGAAGATGTCAGCTTCTAATTGTAGATATAGTTTTTCTTATATGCGGACCATAACCATTTATATATAGTAAGCACATGCCATTTTATAAGTAGCCACTTTTGGAATGAGCTCATGAAAGACTTTGGATGGAAGATTCTTTGTTTGATGGTGTACTATCATGGTGTTTCTTCTAAAGTGTTCTATGAAAATCTGTCCACTTTGTACTCTCTTGTTTACAACTGGAAATTAATGTCAATGTGTTTCAACTTTGTCAAGCTCCTATTGTTAGTGGACTATATCACAGTTGATTTGTTGTCACAAAATAACTGTGGCGGTCTTTCAATTTCTTTCAGCAACTCAGTGACAAGGTTCCTTAACCAAACCACGTAGTTAGATACCTCATAGCATGCAACAAACTATTCTGCCACACTGGATGAAGCTAAAAGAGTTTGCTTAGAACTATGCCAAGAAATTGAACTGTTTGAACCAAGTTGATTTGAAAAAATATGTTCATAACTTGTTTTGATGATAAAAGAATCATTTGTGGGAACAATTTAATGTTCTAACGTTGAATTTAAGTGTGTAGGTTCGAATTCATATGATCGGTCAATAGACTCTCAGCGTATCCTCTGATAACTAGACGGAGACAAAGATACAACACGACTTATCCTCTCTTTGCTAAGTATGATACGCGAATAAGCATTGCGTTCAAGTGCCTATGATAGCGCAAAGTAATGTCGCAACATATTTTCCTCTGATGAACTCAACATGGATTATAATAGTCTGCCTTTAATAAGAATTCTTCTACCTCTGCCTTTGATAAGCGTGACAAGAATTCTTCTACCTCTGTCTTTGATAATCACATCAAGCGTCTGATTCTGAACTTTTATGTATCCTCTGAAAAAGTCAACGCTCTGAAGACAAAGCAAATTGCACATTATTTGATACATATCATGAATCAGTTATTTTTCTTAAGATCTGAAGATATTATCTGATCATCGCTCCCTCTGTTGCCCAACTGTTTCAAACAGATACACTAAATTAGTACAAGATCAGTCTTTTCTACAATCAGGACAACTTCCAGAAACCCTAATCGTACTTTATAAAGGACATGCCTCCCTCAATGAAGCAACATACGAAAGATACACAACATAAAGGCAACAAGCGATAAGCACATATACGCTCTCAATATCATTCTATCTTAATTTAGTGCTAAGAGAATTTATGAAGAAAAATCTGTAAACACTCTTTACGAGAGCTAATTCAAAAATACTGAAAACCCTCTTTGTTGTAACCTAACACAGTAGCGGTTGCCTTCCTCAAAAGCTTGATTGTACTAAGCTAGAAGGTTGAGAAGATTGAACATAGTTAGTGTGACTATTAAGTGTTCAAGTGTAATTTTGGTTCAGTGATAAACTAGTGATTAAATCCTTTAGGTTAAAGGGACTAGAGTAGCTACTATGTTGGTGGTGAACTAGGATAAATCATTGTGTGTCTCTACTCTATTTTGGTTAACTTACTTTGTTTTCGTTACTTTAAGTATAGCCACGTAATTATTTTTTTTTATAAATAATTCAACCCTCCTTTTCGTGTGTTCTTTTCGTTCTACAACTAGCATCAGAGCACAGTCTCAAAGCTGAGCACTTAACCGTGTTTGAGTAAAGATCTCTATCCGTTATGGCTAACTGTGGTGAAGAAGTTACAGGCGAAAACATTAACAAGTCTCATCTATTTGGTGGAGAGAGAATTGAGTATTGGATAGACACACTCAGATGTTTCTTCATCTCTCACGATCCTGAACTCTAAGACATAGTCGAAGATGGCTATGAAGCTCCAAAAGATGTTGCTGGTATTGAAATATCGAGAAAAAACTTCGATGATGACCAAAAGAAACAATATAAAATGCATAATTCATGACGAATGTTATCATTTTCAAGGAATTTGAAAAGTGCAGCAACAAAGAAATAACTAAGAGTATCTTTGATACTCTAGCTCTTAACTATGAAAGAAACAAACAGGTACAGGAAGCCAAAGTTAATCTATTCGTTAGAAAGTATGAGCTCTTTTTGATGGAGGAAGATGAAGACATTGAATTTTTTTTTTTTTTTTCAGATTCCAAACTCTAGTTTTTGGACTGAAGGTTCTTCAGAAGAGCTACACTACTACCGACCACGTCAAAAAGATCCTCAAAAGTCTTTCAAGTAAGTGGAGACCAAAGGTAATAGTTATTCAATAAGCCAAACATATAAAAAAAATACCTCTGGAAGAGCTAGTGAGTTCACTCAGATCCCATGAGATTGAACTAGTTGAAGACGAGCCCAAGAAAAGTCTAAATCCCTGGATCTTAAATCCCAAGGAAATAAGACAAGTTCTAAGGCTTTGCAAGCAACTAAAGACTTAGAGGAAAGCGAAATGGAAGATCAAAGTGAAGACTCAGATGATGAAGAGTTGTCCTTTATCTCAAGAAAAATCCAGCGTACGTGGAACAATAGAAATAAATCCTTTCCCGAAAGAGATTTAAAAAGATCCCAAAATAGCAGAGAAGAAAGTGAAAAGCTAGAGAAAAGAAAGCTCACCTTCTATGAATGCAAGGAACCAAATCATTTCAAAATCAGAATGTCCTAAACTTGACAAAGGAAAATCCCACAGTTAAGACTTCAAGACGAAAAAGAAAGGTCTCATAGAAACTTGGGATGACTCTGATGAATCATCTTATGAAGATGAAGAACATGCAAACATGGCTCTAATGACAGACGTTGATTCTGACTCTAAGGCTGTTGATGAAGAAATTGAGGTATTCTCTCTGACTTATCTCGTAGTGAACTGATAGATATGTTAAATGAGTTTCTCAACAAAAATCATAAGGTTTCTTTAAAACTTAAGTCTATTGGAAAAGCTCATGACATCTTAACAAACAAATGTGGTTCCCTTGAAAAAAATATTGAAAACCTAAAAAGGAAAAATCTAACTTTAAAAGAAAATGTTTCACAAACCTCAAAGGATAAAGTATGCAACTCTATTAAGTATGAAATAGAATTTCAAGAGTTTCTAGCCAAAGACATAGACATAAGTAAACAAGCTTCTATGATCTATGGTGTCACTAGAAACAATAAACGCGGCATAGGCTTCGAAGAAACAAATGAAAATCCTAGATTCAATCAACCTTATATTGCTTGCGCATACTGTCATGAGAAAGGTCACAACAAAATAACTTGTCCTATGTTTAAAAACATGGAAAGACAAGATACCTTTTAAAACTAACAAACCAGGACCAAACCAAACTTGGGTGCCTAAAGATAAAATAATCTATATTGCAGATATCCTTAGCAACAAAGTTGAAACACCAGTCACGGTACTTCGACAATGGATGCTCACGACACATGATAGGAGAAAAGTCTATGTTCCAAGACCTGACCCTCAACAACGTAGGATTTGGAGGTGATCAGAAAGGTAAGATCATTGGACACAACATAGTGGTTATGATGTAGTCTTCAACCAAAAGTCTTGTAAGGCAATAAGTCAAAAAGATGGGTCCATACTATTTACTGGGAAAAGGGAAAATAATATTTACAAAATAAATTTATATGACTTAAACAAACACGAAATCAAGTATCTTATGTGTGTAAGCGACATACAACTGATATGGCACAAAAGATTAGAACATGCCAACTTAAGGTTAATCTCAAAATTAAAAGGACTTGAATTAGTCAAAGGCTTGCCTAATCTTAAGTGCAATTCAAATGTTCTTTGTGAGGCATGTCAGAAAGGGAAACAAACAAAATCTTTTTTTTTCTTCTAAAAACGTTGTTTCTACATCTAGACCACTTGAAATTTTGCATCTTTATCTCTTTGGCCCTATAAAGACTGCCTCTGTTAATGGTAAAAAGTATGGAAAAAGATGAGTCACATAAAGTATTCACTACCTTCTGCAAACAAGTGCAAAAAGAAAAAGGTTTTGTATAACAACGATTCGTAGTTATCATGGAGGTGAATTTGAAAACAAATTTTTTGAAGACTTTTGTGAAGAGAATGACATCTTACATAATTTTTCTTCTCCTAGAATACCTCAACAAAATGGTGTTGTTGAAAAGAAAAACAGATCTCTTCATAAAATGACACACACCATGATTCACAAAATGAATGTTGCCAAGCACTTCTGAGTAGAAGCATTGAACAATGCGTGTTACATTTAGAATATAATATATATTATACATATTGTTAATAAGACTCCTTATGAATTATGGAAGGGAATAAAACCCAACATTTCTTATTTTAATAAATTTGGATGTATTTGCTATATCTTAAACAACAACGACAATCTTGGCAAGTTTGACTCACGATCTCAAAAATGCAGCTTTTAGGGATACTCTAAAAGGTCTAAAGCCTATATAAGGTATACATCAAAGAAACAATCATTGTTTTGGAATCAATCCATATCAATTTTGATGACAAAAAGCTTGACCACAAAAAGTCAAAAAGAAAAAGGTTTTTGTATAACAACAATTCGTAGTTATCATGAAGGTGAATTTGAAAACAAGTTTTTTGAAAACTCGTGTGAAGAGAATGACATCTTACATAATTTTTCTTCCCCTAAAATACCTCAACAAAATGGTATTGTTGAAAAGAAAAACAGATCTCTTTACGAAATGGCACGCACCATGATTCACAAAATGTATCTTGCCAAGCACTTCTTGGTAGAAGTAGTGAACAATGCGTGTTACATTCAGAATAGAATCTATATTAGACATATTCTTAATAAGACACCTTATGAATTATGGAAGGGAATAAAACCCAACATTTCTTATTTTCATCAATTTGGATGTATTTTTGCTATATCTTAAACACCAACGACAATCTTGGCAAGTTTGACTCACGATCTCAAAAATGCATCTGTTTGGGAAACTATGAAAGGTCTAAAGCCTATATAGGGTATATATGAAAGAAACAACGATTGTTGTGGAATCAATCCATATCAAGTTTGATGACAAAAAGCTTGACCATAAAAATTCAAAGCTAGATGTAGACTTGCAGATTTATAGATTTCAGAAGAACTAAATACTTTAGAGGAACCAAATATAACTGAAGAAGCGTCAAACTCAGTGCAAAGTGAATTAGAAGATCAATCTAACAACTAAGATCAAAAGCATCAAGAATCCAAAACTAGATGGAAATACAAGTCTTATCATCTAGAATCTTTGATCATAGGCAACTGAAATGATCCCTTGAAAACTAGATCCGCTCTTAAGGAGACATCTCTGTTTGGGTTGCTCTCTCAAAGTGAACCTACAACCATAGACGAAGCACTGTCAGATGATGGATGGATACTAGATATGAAAGAAAAGTTGAACCAATTCAAAAGGAATGATGTATGTGATCTAGTTCCTAGACCCATAGAAACGAAGCCAATCGAAACCAAGTGGGTTTTCAGAAACCAACTCAATGAGAATTTGAAGTGGTTAGAAACAAAGATAGACTTGTATCCCAAGGTTACCGTCAGCGGGAAGGTATTGTTTATATTGAAACCTTTGTCCCAGTGGCAAGGTTAGAAGCTAATAGACTTTTACTTTTCTTTGCAGTATTTAATAAAATCACCTTATATCAAACGAACATGAAAAGTGATTTCTTAAATGATTACATAAATGAAAAAGTATATGTCAAACAACCACTTGGTTTTGAAGACAATGAATTTTCATACCATGTCTTCAAACTAAAGAAATCTTTATACGATCTAAAACAGGCTCCAAGAGCTTGGTATGATAGACTAAGCAACTTTCTTTTAGAAAATAACTTTGAAAGAGGTCAAGTTGACACTACTTTATTTAGAAAATCATCTAAGAATGACTTTTACATTGTCTAAATATATGTTGATGATATTATTTTTGGTTCTACTAACGATGATCTCTACTAGTAACTTTCTAAGTTAATGCATAATGAATTTGAGATGAGTTTGATTGGAGGATTGAAATTCTTTATGAGAATTCAAATTCATCAAAACCCAAAGGATTTACTTATTCACCAGATCAAATACACTCAATATATGCTTAAAAGGTTTAAAATGGATTACTGTAAACCAATGTCCACCCCTATGCATCCAACTTGTTCTCTTGACTAGGATGAGTCAGGTAAAAAGGTAGATCAAAAGATATACTTAGGAATGATAGGTTCCCTCATTTATTTAATTGTCTCTAGACCTGATATTTTGTTTAGCGTGTGTGTGCCAGATTTCAGTTTGACCCTAAGGAATCCCACTTAACAGTTGTGAAGAGGATCTTTAGATATCTGAAAGACACTACTAACCTTGCTCTGTGTTATAAGCAATCCTTTGAGTATAGGTTAATAGGTTTATGTGATGGTGACTATGTTGGAGATGGGCTAGAAAGAAAGAGCACTAGTGGAAACGGCATTTTCTTGGTGACAGCTAATTGCAGCACTCAATTGTTGTGGATGAAGCACCAACTAAAAGATTTCAAAATTTATGAAAGTAACATTCATATATTTTGTGATAACACTTCAACCATATGTTTAACCAAAAACACTATTTTACATTCTAGGATAAAACATATAGAGATTAAACATCACTTTATTAGGGATTATGTCCAGAAACATATTTTAGATATTAAAATTTTTGACACTGATCATCAGTGGACTGATATTTTCACAAAACCCTTTGTAGAGGACATATTCAATCTTATAAAGAAACATCTAAATATTGTGTTTATCAAAGAATGATGTATAAACCCTCTATATTCCCTGCCACTGGTAAAACAGAAATAATATCGCTCTGCCTCTAATGACATTGAATTTACTTGAGCCTCGGGTTTATTTAAATTCAATTACTCTTGAATATGTAATGTTTTACTTTTTATAAGATGTGATATTCTTATAGGTGTCTCACACGTGCACCCTATGTTTTTTTAAACTCAACCATTTTCGCTCTTAAACCTTTTTATACTCACGATCACTCACGACTCTCACAAATCCCATATTTTCATTCTTTGCAAATCGTTCAACTTCCCGCTCTCTTCAAACTCTCTTGTTTCAATGGTATTAAGCTAATCCTCTATCCCTTCATCTGCCAATGCTTCCTACGTTCCCACGCTTCAATGCAACCTTGATGAACTTGAGATTCTCCACGAATTGAAAGTTGATCTCACAAACCTAGCTGAGCTGAGAATGATTTCAACTTCAATGATAACCTAGCTGCAGTAGTCTGGTTTGAGTACTTCAGTTTAGGACAAGTCGTTGCTTTGGACATCTTAGTAAAGGAATTTTGGAGGTTTGTTGATGCAAATGTCGACGAGGAGGATTCTAGCACGTTGTTGGGTCTTCCCATTAAGATCACACAGCAATCCCTAGCTGATATCACAAGATGTCTTGATGAAGGGATGATACTAGAAAATGGGTATGAATCAAGCGTCGACACCTTCAGAATCAACAAGGAACATATCAAGGACCCAATGGCGAGTTCCAAGTTTGTTCATCTTAAACCTAAGTATCGCGTTCTCTTCAAAATCCTTATTGGGTGTGTAGTACCCATAGGTGGGTCGGTGGACCATGTTAGCAAAGACCACAAGGGTCTTACATGGAACATCTCCTGCGGAATCAAGACATATCTTCCCCATATCATCTTAGAGCACATGTGGTTCTGCATCATCAACTTCAGAATAGGCAAGATCAAGAACATTCCCTACCCCAAATTGATAACTGTTGTACTCATGTGTACATCTCTTATACAAGCACAAGATGAGGTTGGAGGTTCTGTTAAAGAGGAACATTTGGTATCATCCTCTGCTCCCACTTTCAACATCTCCAATTTGTTCAAGATGAGGATGAGGATGTCACAACCATCGCCGATTGAAACACAACAACTTCTCTTCAAAGGAAGAAACGAAAGGTAAATTCAGACTCTGAGCGCCCTCTCTAACCCTGAACCTAAACCAACCTACCTTTCATTCTCTATCCCCAACCAACCAACTATGTCCCTTTTTCCTCTGATCCTACAACCATCACCCTTAGCTCTTCTGACTCTGATACGTCAGATGATAAATTTGTAGCTACCCTAGCTTAGCACTTTGCTAAACTTGGATACGTAATGCATCCCTACACTTTCACAAGCCTTGTACGTACACTCAAACACGTACCCCATCTACTACTTTACCATCATCTTCTCCTTCCTCCACTGTTGAACTTGACCACACTTCATCGCCTTCACCACATCGCTCTCCCCTCGACGCAGTGCTTGTTGCATCAACATTTTCTTTCAAAGGCCATTTTCTATTATTTCCTTTATGAGTGATTTTCACTCTACAAATATGATTAAAAAAAGATGAGTGATTGTTTGTATACATTTCGTTTTATTACTTTATTCTTACAAAAATAGAATATATATTTTGTAAGCATTGATTTGAGATATATTTGTAAACATTGGTTTTTATATGATCATTATTTTTATTTTTGTTTTACTTTTTATCTTGAGTACTATTATTTCTTTATTCTTTTTTTACTAATTGAATGTACTACTATGTCTCATTTTCACTTAAACTTTCGGTAACTAATTCTTAGTTAAAGGTCTTATTCCACATGTTTTTTTCAAATATATTTTGATTTAATTGTATTATTTGGAGAGTGTCTATAATAAACAAATTCAAAGTACTATTTTTACTACAAAAACACGAAAAACATTGGGAATGATAAGGCGTCACTACTTGATTTTGATTATTTTTGCCATGAATTGAAACTATGCTCTGGTCTATCCTTCACCAAATCTATAAGTTTAATATTTTGAAATGAGTGTTTTTGTTTTTATGAACAATTTATATAGACAAATACTTTCTTTTGTATTAAACGAATATAATATGTATTCGAGCACTAATAAGAGAAAAATGAACACAAATTGTATATTACTTTGAAAATATTGAATGTATAATTTTACATTTTTATCTTTTTAATAAATATCATTTGCTGTTTTATTTTTATTTTTATTTTTGCAAAGGCTTGATAATTTCAATGTGGTTTTCAATTTTATTTATTTATTTTAATTTAAACTTCATTGGATTGTTTGTGCATAAGTTTGATTATTGACTTTTAATATGTGATGATTATGTTTTTATATATTTTGTGATAATTTATGGTTGCTACATTTTAGTTATTAAAATGTAATTAAAATATTGTGATGTATTTATATGCAATAAATTAAGAAAGTAACTAACAATTAAATCAAGTTTGTAATGAGAGTTATACTTTTTATTGTTGGTTTTTTAATTATAGAGATATAGACAAAGAATTAGTAGAAAGAGAAATAAATAATGAATGAATTGTAGAGGTTCCACATCATACTATTGAATGATGTGACAAAATTAGTGTTACATGACATATAAGGATGTGATGCATCAACATAATAATTTGGGGATTTGTTTAAATATATTACTAGAATATGACAATATATTACTAGAATATGACCCGCGCGTTACGGGAGATATATAAACTTTAACATATTTGTATTATTGTGAATAAGATTTTAAAATTTCAAAAATAATATAATTTATTGATTTTTGTTTGTGGAGTATTTTTTCCAAGTGAGTTTATTTGAGAAATTATTATATATGAGTTTATAAACACAATTGAGAATATGTAAATGTTTTGGAGAACGTGATTGCAACTAGTTCATATATTAAATTTTATCTATTGAATTATTATGTTAAAATTTTAGTTATATTTTAATGAATGAATAAGATTTAAAACTAATAAAAAATATTTAAATGTTTGATCAACTGATTTATAATTTAAGGTCTTATATCACATTTCATTCATTAAAGGTTATGAGAAAAATAGAACAAAAAGAGTTTTTATTATGTAAAAAATATATACACATTAAAATGTAGTAATAAGTATAAAGTCAATAGTATATTAATCATTAATCATTTATAGTCTATATGATGGACCAAATAATCTATTAAAATTAATATGTTAATAAATAATCTGTTAAAATTTACATCTTTCTAATGACTACATTATTTTAAAGAAATACTAATTGCTAAACATTCATTACTCTCTAAAATGTTTAGCCAATAAATAAATCACTTTCTCAAATGTGCGGTTAGGATTCATAAAACAAAAAATAATAATTTTTTTCAAATAAACTCACAGTGAAGACCATCCTACAAACAAAGCTCATAAATTATATTCAGTATTAAAAATCTTTAAAATATTTTAATAAATATTAATATATGTCATTATCTACTGTAAAATCAAATCAGTCATGTTCTTTTTTTACTCATTGTCGTGTAATTGTAATTTTAAAATGATTGAGCATGAAATTGATCTAAGTTGACACATTCAAATAAGGATATAAAATGGAGAATACAAAGTTAAAAGTTGAATTAAAAATGACAACACAAAATGAATGTTATTTTAACTCTAGTTGCTCTCTTATTAGAAAAATATTATTAGAAAAAGTGGAAGAACAAATCTAAATTTATTGTCAAAATACTGTTAGAAAAATATATATATGATTTTGTCATTTGATATTCATTTTATTCTAACTCTATCAAATAAATGGCAAATCTAAATTTCAATGTCTTGAGAAAGATACTTCTATACAACCTGACTTAAGAATTTTCACAAACAACTCGTGTAAGTGCGGTTGAGTAGAAGTAAAATAGATGTAGAAACTTCAAATAGGTAGTATTTTTAAAAAAATTGACAACATAAAACATCTATTTAAAAAAAACAACAAATAATTTTTTAATCTAAATATTAAACATTATTCTTTTATCTATAAACAACACATAGTTCTAAATCTCCTGAATACACAATAATAACACTACTATGAAATTGAATATGGATAATTTTCTTTGTCTTTTGGGGAGCCATTATACATTCATGTCGTAGATGAGATCAAATATGCTTGCAAAAATAATACTCTAACTAACAACAACCAAAGTTTTGAGAAAAATGAGCAAATAGATATAATATGTTACAAAATACCACTTAATAATTCTACCATTCCAAAACCAAAACCAAAACCTAAGCCACTTATGTTAACATTTTAAAAAATCTTTATTTTAATAAATTTTAACTAAACGGATTGTTGCATCTTGTAAAAGTAGTTAACAAAAACAATGTTTTCGATAGGAAAAGAAAAATCAAACGCATTCAATAGCTCGCAATGTTGTAAAATAATAATCTTCATTTTATATTATTGATATGAAGTAATACAAAAGGTAGTCTTCGTATTATATAGTCTTCATATTACTCGAAGACATTAATAACATTTTTATTATTGTTTAACTATTACCCTAATTAACCCGATTTGATGGTGGTGGACCACCACGACACTTTGTTATTGGACTGCAGCCTCTTCGCCTTGGGTTAGTTTGAGGTGGAATGCACAAGCGAGGATCTTTATGAATGCATTGGTCTGGATTGTCTGGTGCTAATGCCCCGGGGGAAAGATATTTGGCCTCGACATCTTTAGTGAAAGTTGAGAAAATGAAAAGAGTACTAAGGAAGACACTCAATACTACATTTGACATTGTCATTATTGTTTTATAAGTGACAACTTAATTAAATGTTTATATATATTTACATATCTTTTGAAAGAACACCCCTTATATTCATAAGAAAAGGAAACTACCAAAAATAATGGCTAATATACTATTTGTAGTTATTATATAGTGAATGCATTTGAATTGATATTCTTTTTTAATCTAATGCACTAATTTTAATTTTTTTTATTCATTGCATGCATATTAATATATAGTCAATGCATTTGAATCTTGAACAATTTGAATAGTCAATGCACGCATATTATATAGTCAATGCATTTGAATCTTGAACAATTTATTCATTGCACGCATATTAATATATAGTAAAAAAAGTATTTATTTTATTAACAATATAGTGACCAATTAACAAATTTAAAATAATAAATAAATTTAAAGTAAATATTTTATTAACATAATTAATCTCAATAAAATCAATCAATTTTTAAGCTCAATATTTAATACTTTCAATCAAAGTAAAACTCATATAACAATATATTTTAACTAGTACATAT
>JBBPBP010009777.1:9093352-9113915 GCA_037974735.1 Cicer chorassanicum | reverse complement strand
AAAAATGTAATCTAATGTATTATTATAATAATTAAAATAACAATATAGTATAATAGCCTAAGGGTAAAATAATATATAACATATACAAATATGTTATATAAAAATGTATTAATGTCTCATTAATTCAATTCTATTTAAAAAATATACATAAAAAAAATCTATTGATGTTTCTTTAACTATACAATGAAAATATTTAAATTATTGTTAAACATTGATATGAATTATTATTTTAATTACGCTTAATTACAGTTTTAGTCCTCTTATTTTTACAAATTCACGAAATTGATCCCCTTGTTTTAAAAGTCATCAGTTTTGATCTGTCCCTTTAATTTTTTAACTAAAAAATGATGGTGTGAGATGTTTTAAATAACGTGACATATGATACGATGATGTAGAATTATTAACACCCATGAAATTGGAATAAAAAGCTGTAAAAACTTAGCTTTCAACATCGGAATTTTTTTATATTTTTAATTTAATTAATGACATATGAATAATTAATGCATCTAGATGGTTCTATATCATAGAATTGTTTGTCACGTCATCAAAAATATGTCAAATATTCATTTTTTTTTTGTTCGAAAATATGAGGGAGGGATCAGAACAATCTACTTTTAAAACTGCAATTAAGCCTTTTAATTACTAAGAATGAAAATTTAATTGTAAAAGTATTTTAAAAAGTAGATATTCTTTTAGGATAATATATAAAATATAAGATACAAGAGACCCGTACTCATATCATAATAACTTCCTACTTTTTTATTCTCTCTGCACACCTACACTCACATCTCATCTCCACCACAAATGTGAAGTTATACAAACACTGTCAATAGCCTTCTAGACATTTTCTCTTTCTCTAATGAGTCGTATATCTTACCTTCTTGGTAATGAGTTAGTTGATGTAGTTACTCATTGATAGAGTTATTTGGGGTTAGTTACAAGTTAATTGTGTTTGAATGTAGGCGAGACTTAAGTCTATTGATCTAGTTCAATAACTAAAGTAGTGTAGTGACAAATTCAAATGAAGTTTACAAGTGTTATCACTCTCCTAAAGTTAACATTTACTATCATAGAACTAGTTTGTTCTTGTGAAACTAAGAGATAGTGACTATTGTGTTGCATTAATGGCATAAAAAATAAGAAGTGATGTGTCCATTTAAGAAATTATGTGTCAAAATAAAGCTGTTGTTCAGCTTCCATGATAAGTTGGAGATAATGGAAAATGGAGTTGAAGATTTGGCTAAAAATGCACTAGATGTTTAAAGAAAACATACTAGGAGGAAAATTGGGTAGATCTAGTTAATTTTGAATGGGTTTCCACAACTAAAATAGTGAAGAAGTTTGGGAAATCTTAACTGTCGGAAAAAAAAAAAAAAAACCAGAGATAATTATCTCAATAATGCGGAATATTTTTCCTCCACCTGTGCAGATAAATGGCCAAACAGAAAATACAATTCTAAGAGCAATAATAATTGGTAGAAAATTAAATATGAGGCAAACACAATTTTAACGTGGAAAACTTCCCTCAAATTGAGAGAATAAAAACCACGGGACCTAGTCCAGTAAAAACTTCCAATATAATAATTAATGGGTACACTAAAGTCTTCTTAATAACAATATGGAATATCAATCACTCTTTCTAATAACAATAGGGAATATCAATCAACAACAACAACCTTATAACAACCTTCCACTAAAGTGGGTTTGCCAAAGTAACTCTCAGAGAAAGTAAAACTACTCAATTGTTGCCACCACCGAAACTGAATTCCTTTCCTTTTCTATGGTTGTCGTGCGTGCGTGCGGTTACTGTTGTTGTTTTGGTTTTTGCATTTGCATTAGGAATTTGAGATCCCTTTCCTTCCTTTTATTTTCCTTTACATGGGTCAAGCCCATTAAAACATATTCTTTCTTTTCTTTTAATAATAATAATAATAATAATAATAATAGTACTAATAAAATTGGTAGGTTCCACTTGAGGAGTGAGTCCACCCAACAAATCTCCCCATCACGACTCAAGTAGGAAGATACTACTCAACCATGTCGGCATTCTTTCTACAGTATATTATCTTCGACCCAAGCAAGGTCTTTGTCATCATATCTGAGCTATTTTCATCGGTATGAATCTTTTCAATTGTAAATGACTTCATTTCCAATGCATTATGTATCCAATGATACTGCACCTCAATATGCTTCGACTTTGCATAAAAAGTCGGATTCTTGCTAAGATGGATTGTGCTCTGACTGTCGCAGAATAACACAAACTTGTCTTGCTTAAGGCCTAACTCATGTAGGAATTTCTTCATCCACAAGAGTTCTTTGGAAGCTTCAGTTGCTGCAATGTACTCAGCTTCAGTATTGGATAAAGCAACACACTTTTGTAATCTTGATTGCCAAGACACAACTCCCCCTGCAAACGTTGTCATATATCCAGAAGTAGATTTTCTATAATCAAGATCACCTGCCATATATGCATTTGTGTAGCCATCCAACACAGGTTCACCACCTCCATAGCATAAACACACTTATGAAGTGCCACTGAGGTATCTGAGAATCCACTTCACGGCTTTCCAATGATCTTTACCAGGATTAGAGAGAAACCGACTAACAACTCCAATTGAATGAGCAATATCTAACCTTGTGCATACCATAGCATACATCAAACTACCAACTACGGATGCATAACGAACCTTCTTCATCTCTTCTTTGTCTTTCTCACTTGTAGGACATTGATCATAATTCAATTTAAAATGAGTAGCAAATGGAGTACTAACACGTTTACAATTGTTCATGTTAAACCTCTCTAACACTTTATCAATGTAATTGTGTTGAGACGACCACAATTTATTATTCTTCCTATCATGAGTAATTCTCATGCCCATAATTTGCTTTGCATGACCCAAGTCTTTCATTGCAAAAGACTTGTTCAAATCTTTCTTTAAAGATTGAATCTTTTTAGTGTCATGACCAACAATCAACATGTCATCTACATATAACAGGAGAATAATATAATCACCATCAGAGAATTTCTTGACAAACACACAATGGTCAGAAGTAGTTTTACCGTACCCATTTTTCTCCATGAAAGAATTAAATTTCTTGTACCATTGTCGGGGTGCTTGCTTGAACCCATACAAGCTTTTCTTCAATTTACACACAAGATGCTCTTTACCTTTGACTTCGAAACCTTCTGGTTGCTCCATATAGATCTATTCCGCCAAATCACCATGAAGGAATGCAGTTTTCACATCAAGTTGTTCAACTTCTAGGTTCAAGCTAGCTGCTAACCCAAGCACAACTCGGATAGAGGACATCTTCACCACAGGTGAAAAAATTTCATCAAAGTCAATACCTTTTCTCTGATTAAAACCATTCACAATCAATCTTGTTTTGTATCTTGGTTGAGAACTATTCTCTTCTGCCTTTATCTTGTATACCCATTTGTTCTTGAGTACTTTTCTGCCATTAGGCAACTTAACCAAATCAAATGTGTGATTCTCATGCAAAGAATTCATCTTTTCTTGCATGGCCTTCAACCACTTTTCTATATCAACATTTGTAATAGCTTCTTGATAGTACTATGTCTCTCCACTATCAGTGATCATCGCATACTCGTGTGGAGGATATCTTTGAGAAGGTTGGCATTCTCAAGTAGATCTTCTCAACTCAAACTCGTCGGGTGGCTCAGCTAGTACCTGCTCATCTTGGTGAGGTACACGATCATCAGTTACATTCTCATCATCTACCTGTATATCTCCCCTATCAACAAAAGTTTCTGCAGAGGGATTAGACGCAACATCAATGTAACTTCTGGAATTTGATTTATGTTACTCAGTTTTATCAAAATCTTCAATAGTCTGGTCTTTAAGAAATATCACATCTCAGCTTCTGATGATTTTCTTGTCAACCGGATCCCACAATCTATAACCAAATTATTCATCACCATAACCGACGAATATACATTGTTTGGATTTACTATCAAGTTTGGACCTCTCATTTCTTGGAACGTGAACAAAACATCTGCAGCGAAACACTTTCAAATGACGGTAAGAGATAATTTTCCCCTTCCACACTTTATTCGGAACATCATCATCAAGTGGGATAGAAGGAGAAAGATTGATCAAATCCACTGCAGTTTTCATTGCTTCACCCCAAAAGGATTTTGATAATTTTGCATGGGAGAGCATACATCTGATTCTGTCATTAATCATACGATTCATTCTCTCTGCAACACCATTATGCTGAGGTGTCTTTGGGAACTGTTTTCTCAAACCTGATTCCATGTTCTCTACAATACTCTTCAAACGGACCTCTGTATTCACCACCATTATCTGATCGAACACATTTCAATTTCCTTCCTTTTTCTCTTTCAACACTTGCATGAAAATGCTTGAAGACCACAAGTATCTAGTCTTTAGATTTCAAAGGAAAGACCCACACTTTTCTAGAGTGGTCGTCAATAAAAGTAACAAAATACGATGCACCACCAAGAGATTTACTATCCATCATACAAACATCAGTATGAATTAAATCAAGAATATTTCGCCTCATATGAGGATCAGTATTATGAAAAGAAACTCTATGTTGTTTTCCAGCAAAACAATGAGTGCAATTTTTTAGAGACGTACCTTTCACAAGAAGAAAAATTTTCTTCGCAAGTACATTGAATCCTTTCTCACTCAAGTGACCAAGGCGCATATGCCATAAATCAGAAGAGGCAACTTCAATTGCATTCACTTCTTCCTTGCATAGTTTCGTAGGCATCCTATAGAGAAAAGTGGAACTTTGCTCCTTTGCAACCACTAGGGACCCTTTGGTGATTTTACATATACCACCACCACCAAAGTAAGTGTGATAACCATCAATATCCAAAACTTTCACTGAAATCAAATTGAGACGAATATCAAGAACGTGTCTAACATTCTTCAATTGAAGCTTGCAACCAATCCCAGTTTTAATCCAAACATCTTCCATACCAATAATTTTACATACTTCTTCATCTCCCATTTTTACCATGCCAAAATCACCAACGTTGTAAGATGAGAAGAAATCACGCCTAGGAGTAACATGATATGAGGCACCCGAATCAATAATCCAAGTTGAATCCTGACATGCAAGGTTTATGGAATTATCATCACAAACAATGTATACATTACTAACAGATGCAACTGTTGTTGTATCTTTATCATTTTTCTTCTCTTTGTCTTCATCTCTGCCCCTTGATTGATCTATCTTAAGGAACCTGCAATTTCTTTTTATGTGACCTACTTTGCCGCAATGATAGCATATCACTTCTTTTCTAGTCCTCGACTTGCTTCTTGACTTGCTATGACTTTCAGAGTTGTCGCGTCTATGAAAGTTTCTAGATTGACTTCTCCCCCGTGACTCTGTAACTAGTGCTTCTGAATTTGAGGAAGAACCAAGCAAACCATGTTACTTTCTTCGAGCTTCTTCATTCAACATACTCTCTTTAAGTGTTGACATTTTCAGCTTTCCACTTGGAGCTGAATTGGTCAATGTCACAACAAGGACTTCCCTACTATCAAGCAATGAACTCAACAATAACAACGCTTGCAACTCATCATCAAATTTAATTTCAGCGGTTGTCAACTAATTCACTGTATTCTAAAAAATACTCATATGCTTTGCCATTGAATCCTCATCTTTGTATTTCATATTCACCAGCTTCTGACTCAATAATGTTTTATTTTGCACATTCTTTCGTTCATACAACTCGTTTAATTTTTCCCACATCTTGTTAGCATCTATTTCAGTTTCAACATGTAGATATACACTAAGATCTAACCACTGTCAAATCAACGCCACTGCCTTTCTATTCATCTTCTTCCAGTCAGCATCAGATTTATCTGTGGGTTTAGCAGTGTTACCCTCAATAGAATCATACAAATCTTTACTGTATAGCATGTCTTCCATGAGAGTCTTCCAAAGTGTGTAATTAGAAGAGTTAAGTTTAATCATATTCGGACTTTTATTTTCCTCCTCCATTTAAATGCACAAATTAAATCAAGCGAGCTCTAGATACCACTTTGTTAGGAAAAAACCAGAGATAATTAGAGATAATTATCTCAATAATGCGGAATATTTTTTCCCCACCTATGCAGATAAATGGCCAAACAGAAAATACAATTCCAAGAGCAATAATAATTGGCAGAAAATTAAATATGAGGCAAACACAATTTTAACGTGGAAAACTTCCCTCAAATTGATAGAATAAAAACCACGGGACCTAGTCCAGAAAAACTTCCAATATAATAACTAATGAGTACACCAGAGTCTTCCTAATAACAATAGGGAATATCAATCACTCTTCCTAATAACAATAGGGAATATCAATCAACAACAACAACCTTATAACAAATTTCCACTAAAGCGGGTTTGCCAAAGTAACTCTCAAAGAAAGTAAAACTACTCAATTGTTACCACCACCGGAACTGAATTCCTTACCTTTTCTCTGGTTGCCGTGCGTGCGTGCGGTTACTGTTGTTGTTTTGGTTTTTGCATTTGCATTAGGGATTTGAGATCCCTTTCCTACCTTTTATTTTCCTTTACATGGGTTAAGCCCATTAAAACATATATTCTTTTTTTTTCTTTTTTCATTTTTTAATAATAATAATAATAGTACCAATAAAATCGGTGGGTTCCACTTGGGGAGTGAGCCCACCCAACATTGAAAAACATAAACAAGAGCAAATAACTAAAGCAAGTGTAACTTCAAACTCTAAGGAGACAATACAAATTGCATACCATGGAGAATAAGAAAAGTGTGTCAACTTATTTTACAAAAGTGTAAACTTTGAGAAATCAAATGAAGAATTATGTATATTATTTCTTTGAGAGGAATTATAGAACCTTGAAAGCTTGCAAGTGCAGAAATTGCAAGGTTCACTTTTAGTGCATAACTAACACTTAAATGAAAGAAACTTAGATAAATCTTTTGAATTGGCCCTACAAGCTCAATCAAGAAGAGAATAAAGCAAGCGCAAGAGAGGAAGAGGAAAGCAGTCATTGAAAATAGACAAGAACAATTATGGTGGAGGTTATAAAGGGCATTCTCATCATGCCTCTCATATCAACACAAATAAAAGAATTGATTATCGTAGTAGCTCACGTGAAGGTGATGTTGAATCTTGTGAAGAAGCAAGTAGTTCCCATGGTAGAGGGGAAGGAAACAAGTTTGATAAAATTAATATCCAATGTAGCAATTGAAAAACACTATGGCATTTTTCTAATGAATAATACACAAATGATAAGAGGGTTCCTAATGATGAAGCCAAACTTGCATGTAGGGAACATGAAAATGATCAAGTCCTATTAATTGGTACAACTGGGGAGGAGAACAAATGTTAAAATAAGTGGAATTTAGAGTAACATATCGGAGGCAACGTGACCAGAGGCAGTATGACCAGAAGCATATAGGTCAGAGGTAGCATAATCAGAGTTAGAAGATGTGACCAAAGACAGAGTCAGAGGATACATGTCTAGAGCTAGAAATATACGATATGTGTCCAAAGGCAGAATCAGAGGATACATGTCCAGAGGCAGAATTAGAGGATACGTGTCCAAAGGTATAATAAAAGGATACGTGTCGAGAGGCAGAATTAAAGGCTACGTGTCTAGAGGTAGCTTAATCAGAGGGACTTGAATCAGAGGCAGCTTGATCAGAGGAACTTGGATCAGAGGCAGATTGATCAGAGGGACTTGGATCGAAGGTAGCTTGATTTGAGGAAAGAAAGAAGGCAAAATAGAAACATTTTACCAAATGCAAAACAGAAGCATTTTACCAGAGGCAAAACAGAAGTAACTCTCCTTCCCTCTATTAAGAATATATTATTTGCAAAAGGACTAATCCATAATCTATTGAGCATAAGTCAATTAAGCGGCAGTGGTTATGATGTAGTCTTCAATCAAAAGCCTTGCAAGGCAATAAATCAAAAACATGGATCCTTACTATTTATTGGCCAAAGGAAAAAAAATATTTACAAAATAAATTTATTTGACTTAAACAAACACGAAGTCAATTACCTTATGTTTGTAAGCGACGAAAAACTGATATGGCACAAAAGATTAGGACATGCAAACTTAAGGCTAATCTCAAAATTAAAAATACTTGAATTAGTCAAAGGTTTGCCTAATCTTAAGTACAATTCAAATTTTCTTTGTGAAGCATGTCAAAAAGGGAAACAAACAAAATCTTTTTTTTTTCTTCTAAAAACATTCTTTACACATCTAGACCGCTTGAACTTTTGCATCTTGATCTTTTTGGCCTTGTAAATATTGCCTCTGTTAATGATAAAAAGTATGGACTTGTAATTGTTGATGACATTCTAGATGGACATGAGTAAAGTTCCTAAAGTACAAAGATGAGTCACATAAAGTATTCACTACCTTCTGCAATCAAGTACAAAAAGAAAAAGGTTTTTGTATGACAACGACTTGTAGTTATCATTAAGGTGAATTTGAAAACAAGTTTTTTGAAAACTTCTTTGAAGAGAATGTCATCTTACATAATTTTTATTCTCCTAGAACACCTCAACAAAATGGTGTTGTTGAAAAGAAAAACAAATCTCTTCAGGAAATGGCACGCACTACGATTCACAAAATGAATGTTGGCAAGCACTTCTGGGTAGAAGCAGTGAAAAATGCATGTTGCATTCAAAATAGAATCTATATTAGACATATTCTTAATAAGACTTCTTATGAATTATGGAAGGGAATAAAACCCAACATTTCTTATTTTCATCAGTTTGGATGTATTTGTTATATCTCAAACACCAAAGACAATCTTGGCAAGTTTGATTCACGGTATAAAAAATGCATCCTTTTGGGATACTCTGAAAGATCTAAAGCCTATATAGAGTATACAACAAAGAAACAATGATTATTGAGGAATCAATCCATATCAAGTTTGATGACAAAAACCTTGACCATAAAAAGTCAAAGCTAGATGTAGACTTTGCAGATTTACAGATTTCAGAAGAACCAAATACTTCAAATGATGGATGGGTACTAGCTATGCAAGAAGCATTGAACCAATTCAAAAGGAATGATGTATGGGATTTAGTTCCCATACCCATAGAAAAGAAGCCAATCGAAACCAAGTGGGTTTTCAAAAACAAACTCAATGAGAAGGTGAAGTGGTTAGAAACAAAGCTAGACTCGTAGCCCAAGCTTACAGTCAGCAGGAAGGTATTGATTATACTGAAACCTTTGCCCTAGTGGTAAGGTTACAAGCTATCAGACTTTTACTTTTGTTTGCACTATTTAATAAAATCACCTTATATCAAATGGATGTGAAAAGTGCTTTCTTAAATGGACGTGAAGACAATGAATTTTCATACCATGTCTTCAAACTAAAGAAATATCTATATGGTCTAAAATAGGCTCCAAGAGCTTGGTATGACAGACTAAGCAATTTTGTTTTAGAAAATAACTTTGAAAGTGGTCAAGTTGACACTACTTTATTTTGAAAATCATCTAAGAATGGCCTTCTCATTCTCTAGATATATGTTGATGATATTATTTTTGGTTCTACTAACGGAAATCTCTACCAAATATTTTCTAAGTTAATGCAGAATGAATTTTAAACGAGTATGATTGGAGAATTCAAATTCTTTATGGGAATTCAAATTCATCAAAACCCAAAAGATGTGCTTATTCATCAGATCAAATACACTCGAGATATGCTTACAAAATTTAAAATGGATGACTGGCAATCAATGTCCACCCCTATGCATCCAACTTGTTCTCTTGACAAGGATTAGTCAAGTAAAAAGATAGATCAAAAGATATACATAGGAATGATAGGTTCCCTCCTTTATTTAACTATCTCTAGACCTAATATTTTGCTTAGTGTGTGTGTGCCAAATTTTAGTTTGACCCTAAGGAATCCCACTTAACAACTGTTATGAGGATCTTAATCATCTAAAAGACACTACTAACCTTGGTATGTGTTATAAGTAATCCTCTGAGTACAGGTTAGTAGGTTTATGAGATGCTGACTATGTTGGAGATAAGCTAGAAAGAAAGAGCGCTAGTGGAAACTGCACTTTTCTTGGTGACAATCTGATCGCTTGGCCAAGCAAAAGACAAAGCACTATTGCTTTGCCTATAGTAGAAGCAGAGTATATCTCAATAGCTAATTGCAACACTCAACTGTTGTGGATGAAGCATCAACTAAAAGATTTCAAAATTTATGAGAGTAACATTTCTATCTCCGTGATAACTCTTCCACCATATCTTTAACCAAAAACTCTATTTTACATTCTATGATAAAACATATAGAGATTAAACATCACTTTATTAGGGATCATGTCCAGAAGGGTATTTTAGATATTAAATTTTTTGACACTGATCATTAGTGGGCTATGAGTTTATAAACACACATTTGAGAATATGTAGAATGTTTTGGAAGAAGTAATTGTAACAAATTCATATATTCAATTTTATATATTTAATTATTATGTTAAAATTTTAGTTATACTTTAATGAATGAATAAGATTTACAACTGATAAAAAAATATTTAAACGTTTGATCAACCGATTTATAATTTAAAGTCTTATATCACATTTCATTCATTAAAGATTGTGAGAAAATAGAACAAAAAAAGTATTATGTAAAAAAATATATACGCATTAAAATGTAGTAATAAGTATAAAGTCAATAGTATATTAACCATTAATCGTTTATGGTCTATATGATGGAGCAAATAATCTATTAAAACTAATATGTTAATCAATAATCTGTTAAAATTTACATCTTTCTAATTACTACATTATTTTAAAGAAATACTAATTGCTAAACATTCATCCCTCTCTCAAATATTCAGCCAAGAAATAAATCACTCTCTCAAATGTGCGGTTAGGATTCATAAAACAAAAAATAATATTTTTTTTCAAATAAACTCACATTGAAGACCATCCTACAAACAAAGCCCATAAATTATATTCAGTATTAAAAATCTTCAAAATATTTTAATAAATATTAATATATGTCATTATCTACTGTAAAATCAAATTAGTCATGCTCTTTTTTTACTCGTTGTCGTGTAATTGTAATTTTAAAATGATTGAGCATGAAATTGATCTAAGTTGACATATTCAGATGAGGACACAAAATGGAGAATACCAAGTAAAAAGTAGAATTAAAAATGACAAGACAAAATGAATGTTATTTTAATCAAAGTAAAAATAGTTGCAACTAACATTTTAATTTAACTCTAATTTTTCTCTTATTAGAAAAAGTGGAAGAACAAATCTAAATTTATTGTCAAAATATATATATATATATATATATATATATATATATATATATGATTTTGTCATTTTGTATTTATTTCATTCTAACCCTGTTAAAGAAATGACAAATCTAAATTCCAATGTCTTGAGTATGAGACTTCTATACATCCTGAATTTAGAATTTTGCACAAAGAACTCGTGTATGTACGGTTGAGTAGAAGTAAAACAGATGTAGAAACGTCAAATAGGTAGTATTTTAAAAAAAATTGACAACATAAAACATCTCTTAAAAATAAAACAACAAATAATTTATTAATCTAAATATTAAACATTATTCTTTTATCTCTAAATAACACATAATTCTAAATCTCCTTAAGACACAATATTAACACTACTATGAAGTTGAATATGGACAATCTTCTGTTGGAACCAAGTTCATTTTATACTTAGAATTTTTATGATAACAAAAGTATTTTATGAAAACAATATATTTGACTTCAAAGAGTATGAAAGAAGATTTGATCAAGATTTATCTACAACAAAATATGAACAGAATCAATCTGAAAAATTTACAAACGCAATCTAAACAAAAGTACGAACAAAATCAATCTGGAGAATTTACAATCTCAATCTAAACAAAAAACGAACGTAATCAATTTGAAGAATTTACAAACGCAATCTGGACAAAATACAATTCATAATTAAACAAGGACTAAATTGAAGCCCGAATTTTAACTATAAATAGATACCTAAGGCTGAAGAAGAAAATAATCGAAAATTAAAAAATATTAGTCTAAGATTTCAAAGAGAGAAACACTTGTTTGAATGAGAAATATTATCTGAGTGTTCTTTTCTTAGAGTGTGAGAGTTATTATTATTATTATTATTATTATTATTATTATTATTATTATTATTATTATTATTAGTTTTTTTAGAAGCAACTACTCAAGTTCCAATCTTTTGTATCCAACCCGATAGTGGTTTAGTTCCTTCTTCAATCTGGGGTTGTTAGGTTGTTAGGAGAAGACTTGGCTTGTAGGGTCAAGGTGGTTAGTTCCTCAAAAGTCTAGGGTTGTCAGGCTGTTTGAGAAGACTGACTTGGAGGGTTAGGTGTTTTGTAATTCAAGGTATTTGAATTAGTCGATTAAAGCCTTCTAAATGAGGGGACTGGATGTAGCCAAGTTATTGGCGAACCAGGATAAATCTACGTGTCAAATTATTTATTAACTATTATAAAAATCAAAATTGCAATCTTGTGTATATTTTATCATGGTTGAGTGAGATGCTAGATGGATTTGGACCCTCTAATATTGAATCGATTAAACATGAAAGGGGTTATGTTTGAAGGTCGTATCAAATTTGTAAATGAAAATAGATTTTTTATTTATTTGAGGACATAAGATACAATTTTTTTGAATGACAGAAGCTACAAACTAATATAAAGAATACCAAATGTGTGATGAAAATCTAATAGAATGAAAGAGAAATGTCAATACCTGAGTTCTTTCTTACATATAAATCCGATTTTTCAAACTTAAAGTATGTGCCTTTGAAATGTGTTGAGATGCGTTGGTTCCATTTATTTTTTTGTCTTTGATACCCGATAGAATGTCTTAAAACATAAAACAACACACACACATATATATAGAGGTGTTTTGTCTAGTTGTGTAGATAATTTATAGTTAATTCCATAAGCGTGGCGAAATTTATTGATTGAGTCACAAATTTTTCAAGAAATGAGCAGAGATGACTTCATGAGATCATATTCGTATTTGCAAATGATAATTGATATATTTAGGATGAGATATTAATAGGACATATTCTATTACCAACAAATATGCATGGATATGTAAAGCTAGAAATGGAGGAAAAGTGAAAGTTGATTGTAGTGAGAAGATGGTAGGTTTATTTTCACAAGGAACTTTAGTGTGTGGGTTTTCAACACATGTATATGATGTGTGAGATGCAAAAGCTAAATTGAGAAATTAAAGATGTAAGAT
The DNA here is from genome assembly GCA_037974735.1 of Cicer chorassanicum. NCBI lineage: Eukaryota > Viridiplantae > Streptophyta > Magnoliopsida > Fabales > Fabaceae > Cicer > Cicer chorassanicum. The sequence goes on along the minus strand of JBBPBP010009777.1, from coordinate 9,100,662 downwards.
GAATTGTAGAAGCTTATGAAGGGTGCCACATAAAAATATAAACGATGTGGCGCAAATGCTATGATGTGGCACATAAGAGCGTGAGGTGTCATTCAATTGACTTGGGAGTCTATTTTAATACATTATAGATAGATACATAATAGATATTGATAATAGGTATTGATATAGATATGATGATTATGTTTTTATATATTTTGTGATAATTTATGGTTGCTACATTTTAATTATTAAAATATAATTAAAATATTGTGATGTATTTATATGCAGTGAATTAAAAAAAGTAACTAACAATTAAATTAGGTTTATAATGGGGGTTATATTTTTTTTATTGTTGGTTTTTTAATTATAGAGATGTACAAAGAATGAATAGAATGAAGAATAAAAAATGAATGAATTTTAGAGGTGTCACATCATACTATTGAGTAATGTGACAAAATTATATAAGGATGTGATGTGTCAACATAATAATTTAGAGATTTGTTTTAATATATTAGATTGATGTTCAAAATAAAAGTATAATAAAAACATAAGACCAAAGCCTTTTTCAAAATTAAGTACAAACCCCAAATAAAATCAAAAACTAAGACTAAACACATTATTAAAACTTGTGATTATTCTTTCAAAGACACCTCAAAACAACTGAGGCAAAAAATGAGGATGATTAAATAAATATATGGAGTAACTAATACATACATTTGATGGATTGAAATCAATTTCTTAGATTTGAAACTAAAATAGTAATAACCTTTTAGATTGATAAGCACCAAAATTAAATGATAATAATATTAATCGATCCATAAAGCAAATAAGATGCAATGAAACAATTACCTTTTAAATTTGCAAAAGAGATCGTATAATGATAATAAACAATTTCAACTATTATAACACAGTCAATAATTGTTCAGGGAGGAACTTTCTAACTTCATGAGATTTCCTATAGATGGCCAGTCTAACATGGCGTATACTTCAGCAAGCCATCATGCTCATAAAGCTTCCTACTGAAGTTATTGTGTGAAGATATATGAATATATATGTGTTCTGTTTCATATGAGTTTGAGAATTGAGTTGAGAGTTAAATTGTTAAATGATAAAGACAGAAAGTTAAGCTCAGTGAGCTGGCCAAATTCAAAAGGAATGAATCCTGTGAGATTATTTATGGAAGTTGGACAAGATTTCTAGAATTGGCTAGAGTAGAAGAGATAGGAATAGGACTGGTGAAGCTGTTGCTAGGATAGGAATGAAGCACTGACTCACATAGACACGGACAATGAACATGATACTGACATGTCAACGTCATTAATAATTTGAGATAATGAAAATGATTGAATGAAAATTATATGAGTTGATGTCATGTCTGTGTCGGAAACTGTTACGTGTCAAACACCAAACACCCTTTTAAACTAAATTGTCGATGCTACGTAGATTTTTAACATCTTTTTGTCATGAATTTTTAAAGTATACCAAGTAAAAAAGAATAGGCACCTGAATTTTTTTTATTTTTTTGATAACCATGATATAAGTATAATGTATTTTCTGCCGTTTAGCGGTGAATACTCTCTGTTGGGGAATTTGTTGGACACACAAGGTGAATTCTCCCCTGATCCATATTTTCTCCGTACATCTTACGCAAGAGCCATAAATTGAACTCCTGACCACTTGCTTAAGGTGTCTAACTCACTTAGCACTCAGGCCAACCACGTGTTAGTTACACTTTAAGGTAGCTATTTTGGAGACTGGCTCCTTCACTTATGAGCACACCTTTGTATATACAGAACACTCATAATGCCAAAAAGGGAAAAGGAAAATGAAGGATAGCAATGGTGTCTTGCAATACACATAGAACCCCCAACTTGTCTCATACCTACCTATTCAAATTATATCAATTCTACCACCCTATTTCTCACTCACTTGTGTCTTCATCCTAGCATAAATTTGGACTAACAACATTTCAACAATATTCTGAGAACTACATTAGATATCATGTTTTACAACTATGTTCACAGCATTCATTATAATGCCATTATTAGCACTTCAGAGTTGTGTGTAAGATGTCTTATGAAGTATCAATCTTTATAGTAATAATTTAAATGTGTTATAATATTTTTACCTTGTTTTAATAATAGGGAAAAGAAATAATAGATTTTGAACTGTGGAGTCAATTTCCATAATTCAACCTCTAGGAGAAGGTTCTTTCGGGAGAGTTAGGTATTATTATATTTGAATTAGCGTTGAATTTTGACAGAATCATGGTGTACACAATGAGTTTGACGGAAGCTACAAGTCTAGTGTTGTGGGTAACTCACACTTAAAGGAGATCGTTAAAATTCAATTGTCAGTGATTAGTTTCACCTCGACTAGGAATTGAGGAAATATTGTCCTCTTGTGGTCCTGGAGCATTTGGCCTATTGGTATCAAAGTCATGATCCGTATAACATAAGCTTTCATAACATATTCTTCCATGCTTGTTTTCAGACCTAAGCTTCTCTGAATTAGACACTTTCATAACATATTCTTCCATGCTTGTTTGGTATTAGCATATATCTGCAGATTTTAAATAATCTGAAGCATGTATTTTGGCCTGATCATCATGATCATACCAAAACATTATTCTAAGGGCAGCACATGCTGCTAACTATGTTGGCGGATCCCATTTTATTCGACAAAGGTACTTTATATAATGGCTTACTTATCTAGTTACTCTACTTCCTTCTTTGAATAAACAATTTAATTAACCACTTATAACATAAACATTTATCATATAAGTACTTATTTATAAACTGTTTTTAAAACAAAATATAAAATAAAGTAAAACTATTTTCATATAGGCTATACGTTGTTTTATAAGTTATCTTCGAGAGTTTATTAACATGTCATGAGATGTTTTCATAAGTTCTTCTGAACAATCTCGCACGTGTTTATGTCAATAGTTAAGTTTGAATAAGTCAATCCAAATGCAGTGACTCTCAAATTGCATCAGCTAAGGCTGCTCGACATAGACTGGGTCGAGGTGTTTGGACCAGCGTGCGCTTTGGAGATATGAGGCGTTCATTGGCTGGTATGAATTTGATGCAGTTTTTCTCTCTTCTTTCTCAATATTGTAAAGCCATTTAAAAGGTTTTGTTTATATGTATCAACCCTTCTCCTACACATAAGTTTCTTCTGTGCACTAACATGATAAATTGATAGATACAAAATGTGATGCACTAGGCCTGCAAGTTATACCAGTTAAACTGTTATTAGTGTTTGGTTTTTGGTTAATACTTACTAGTATTTTGTTGTTTGGTAATACATTGGTAAGAAGTACTACTATTCTAGAATGAAATATAAGCAAAAATAATAACTAAGAAGTTGATGTATCTGATATAAAATTAAGATCAGATATATCAACTTTTAGTTACCATTTCGGAGAATGTAGAAGTACTAGTGAAGCACAAACCCACTAATGTAATAACACTAGTCCTAATAATACTTAACGTTGAGAGTCTCACATAAGAAGAGATATAGTTTGAAAATGTGTTTCTATAAGTGAAAGGCATCGTTCGCCTTGCAAGCCCGTTTTGTAAGGGTTGGATTTAGGTCAAATCCAAATTCTTAGATAGCATCAGAGTTTATTCAATATTTGTTGGGTAAGCGCTATCGGTTCACTCAGGTCATGCATGTTCTAGATGTTCAATTTTGGATGTGAGATAGTGTGTTGAGAGTCCTACATTATAAGTGGAAGATATCTCTCACTTTACAAATAGATTTTGTAAGGGTTTACTTAATTCTATTTGTCTTGTCCGATTTGTGGTATTGAATAACAGTATTTGAAACAACCAACAATTTATCCATGGTTAAACTTATACTTCATTGTCATCCCAAAAAAATTATATATTCTTTCAGCTTGCGAGCGCCTTATCCTCCTTACAAATGATCCAAACGAGCTAAGAGATTACAGTGTTCTCCTCTATCATTGCAAATTATTCAAGTCACTACAATACATGTGAAAGTACCCACAATTGAAGGTACTATAAATTAACCATCCTATAATTTAACAACTCCGATACATGGTAGTTCCTGTTTCATTTCAACTGCGAAACATCAAAGACAAGAATTTATGTCAGCTCATAACTATAATGAAAAGTTGATAGTTCGTTGCATCAAGTTCTGCATGAGACTTTGAAATATATTATTCTGGAATAAAATATAAGAAAAAATGGTAATTGAAAAGTTGAATTACCTAGTCTTAATTAATATTAGATACATTAACTTTACAATAATCATTTTTTCTTATAATTCATTTTAAATGGAGTATGCAACTATAGTTGTTCCCATAGCTTGCAAGTTCTTCGACCATACAATTAAAACGTCATTGCAACATTTGAAGTGAACAATCTTAAAATTTAGGTTAGACCTAATTCAATTTCTGATAGATTTTGTAAAGAAAATTTTCCAATAAATGGAGAGACAACACACAGATAGATTTTATGTGACACCTTATATTTTGTTATTTATACAGGGTGTTTCTGAAATTATAAATTATTATGTGCTTTTCACTTTTATTTATTTTGTGATGTTGATGTAAGTTCTACAAAATCTTTTATCTGATAAAGTGATACACACTAAAATAGCTTTGAGAAACACCCAACTCAAGCAATAAGTGAAAAATAGTGACACGTGTGACATTTGCTTAAGTACAAGGATAAGAATTAAATCACATGTTCTTTTTTGAAGTAAGAATAAATTCACCTACACACCTTTTTGACACCATAAGAGAAAAAGAAATAGAAATAGTGACGTGATAGATGTAATATATTGATAGAAAAATATATTTTTTTTTAAGTAAATGTTAAAAACTAATAAGTTATGTTAATTTCCTGGGTTCAAACATGAGATTTCCTTTCTAATAGTTGTTTCTTATCTCCCTATTTAATCTACCTACGCAGGACAAATATAAGAGTTGTTAAATTACGATGTTTAGTGTGTCTACATCGGCTTAGTACAGAAATGCTTAGTGTGTCTACACCGACTTAGTATAGAAAACCAATAATAATAAATATATATGTTTTTAGTTTTCATATATATATAAGACTTCTCGTTGAATATAAGACTTATCGCTAGAATCAACTTCATGAGGCCACCATGAGACTTGGCATGCACCATTATTAGTAAGTAGGTATAGGCTGATTCATCTAATTTTATATTATTGACCGATTTTTGCGAATATACTTAAATCTTTCTCATTATTACAATGGATCTTTAAAAAAAAATTGTATCAAATAAAATATATACTTCGGCTTTCTTGTATTAAAAATTTAGCTTGTAAGCACAAGTATTGTAAGCGTTATTCATTAGGGTACCTCTAATGGATTGAAGACCATATCAACGGGTTTTCCATCTTGCAAATAAGGTGTATTTTGTCTAGACAAAATCTTTAAAACAATCCCTTTACTTCTATGTATCTCGGCCACTTTATCACCTTTGAGTCCATCACAAGGAAAACAAAAACCAATGTTTGTGTTATCCAGTGTATCAATCGTGAGCTACAAGCAAATAGAACACCTTTTAGAAGTAACACCATTGTCACATGAATTGTAAATGCATGAATATGATGACAATGAATACTTAGTGTGTTAATTAGAAACTAGACATATGTATGATACTAAGACACAACCTTGTTTAGACTCATCCATGTTTTGGAAGTTTAGGTAAGGGTGGCAAAATGAATTTGTATTCGTCGATTTATTCAGATTAACACTCTTTTTCTTTTATGGGGAGGGTTGATATTTTTAACTCTTCAAAGCGCCTTAACCCGTCCTACATAACCCATAAAAATCGATAATTAACCTATCATATTTGTTTTTAATTTATATTCGATTAATTATATAAATTTTTAATTTATTTCACTTGCCTTAAAATCAATACATTTAAAATTATTTTTTAAAGGTTTTTGCAATTAGTTAGCAAATTCGTCAAGTTGTGTTTGGAGGACTGTGGTGTAATTTTCAACTCATCTTTTCAAGTTAACTCACCCTCTTTTGCCTTTGCAAAATAAAGAACTCGTTTCATATTCTTTTCTAAATAAAATTTAAGGTGAGAAGATGATACGTCAATTTAAGACAAAAAAAACTCTAGAGTTTATTGAGTACTTATAAAAATATTTAAATTTATCTCTTTATTCTTGTTACGCATAAATATAACACACTAATTAATAAGTAAATTAAAATTTAACAAGTATATGAATTTATTTTTTTTTATTAGTATATTTTCCAATGCATATTTTATTTAAATTATCCACAACGTAATATTTGTATGTAAATTATTCTTTTATTAATTAATGTGTCTTTTCACATATCAAGTTTACCTCTTCTGCATTAACATTTTGAAAGTGTACAACTTAGCGAGAGACCCTAGCCATGTTATTGTTAAAACGTAATGTTTTATTTTAAGCATATTTATAAGAATAATGAGTGCTAGCTGTATTAAAAATATTATAGTTTTCTTTTTCATGTTAATGTGATGATGATGAGTCGTGAATAGGGATGGAAAAAAAAAGTGTATTAATTAATGTGTCTTTTCACATATCAAGTTTACCTCTTCTGCATTAACATTTTGAAAGTGTACAACTTAGCGAGAGACCCTAGCCATGTTATTGTTAAAACGTAATGTTTTATTTTAAGCATATTTATAAGAATAATGAGTGCTAGCTGTATTAAAAATATTATAGTTTTCTTTTTCATGTTAATGTGATGATGATGAGTCGTGAATAGGGATGGAAAAAAAAAAGTGTATTTGCAGATAAAATTGGTAAATGATACGAAAATATAGATAACTGAAGATACTTATACTATATATTCACATTTATTATTTATTATTATTATTATTTTCTATTATTATTATTATTATTATTATTATATAATTTTATGATGTATTATATTTATGTGTTAATGTATTAATATTTTTTATGTTGTTAAAAGAAAAGAACAAATTCCATAAGTCTGAAAGTACATGAATATTTTATTTAATAAAAATATGATACCCATATATATCTATATGTACTCATTGATACTTCAAAACCTATAAAATGTCTGTCTAGGTCTAGTGAAAATATATGAAATTATAAATAGGTCACGAATATCAAATATTATCTCTGTTTTTATATGTAAGATTTATTTTATCAATACACAAGAGTTAAGAAGAGTTATTTTCATATTAAATTTGTCAATTATATACTTTCTCTTTCAAAAACTTGTTAACATAAAAATGTAATTAATCTTTTAATTATTTACATTTAATTTAATTAAGAGTATTTTTGTAAAGAAACTAATTAA
>JBBPBP010009777.1:9060449-9073232 GCA_037974735.1 Cicer chorassanicum | reverse complement strand
AAAAAAAAAGTCATGCATCAGAATTGCATCAAAAGAATGGAATCACAGGTTCTGTTCTCATTCCCTCTATATAAATCTCAAATCTCCATAAATTCACCAACACCTCAATAACATAAAAAAACAACTAATAAACCAAAACACACACACCCTTTTTCTCCAAAAACACAACAACAAAAAAACCTCAAAATCTAAGAACTTCTAAACTTTGTTCCAATGAGCATGTTAGGCCTTAGAGACCTACTTCTCATAGCTCCAACACCTTCTTCCATTCATCATCATCAACAACAACAAAATCAAAACCAACCCATTTCAACAGATCAAAATTCAAACCACCCTTTACCTTCACCATCATCACTAAGTGTTGGTTTTGGTATTTTCCCACTCCTCACTACCACACCCTGCATTCCACAATCTCAAAACAATGAATCTCAAGAAAATCCAAACAACAACAATTTTTGGAATCTTAGGATGTATCAAGAACCAAAAAAAGGTGTGAGTGTGATCAATGTTGATGATGAAAAAATTAATAATAACAAGATGGTTGTTATGGAAAGTGAAGAAAATGGTGTTTATGGTTCTGAGTATAGAGTTTGTGAAGATTGTGGTAATAGAGCTAAGAAAGATTGTGTTTTTAGAAGATGTAGGACTTGTTGTAAGGGACGTGGATATGATTGTAGTACTCATTTAAAGAGTACTTGGATTCCTTCGACTCGTCGCCGAGAGCGCGAGATCGAGGTGGTCGGTGGTGGTGGCGATGGTGTTGCTAAGAGACTAAAAAGTTTAATTGGGTCATCACAAAATGTTTCTGCCAATTCTCATAGTTCAAATTCTAATGCTACTACACCTAAGAGCTTTGCTACGAGCTCTTGTCACCAAGGTAGTTTCAATTTCCATGTATATTTTATTTCTCTTTTTCAAAAGATATTAAATATATCCAGAAGTTTAATTGATTTGTTTGATCTTAGACCAAACAATTTATATTTTAATTTTGTGTTTTGAATTTGTTTTTCGAAGTTAGAATGTAAAAAGTATCTAATTTGATTTTGGAATGACTATAATCATACAATCTTGTTGTAAATTTAAACAGTTTAATTTTGATCAAATAATTTACGTATTTTAAATTTGTTTTATGAAGTTAAAGTGCAAATAGTTTGATTAATTGAAGGACTAAATATCATATGACTCCTTGACTTTAAAACTAATTTGATATCATTTATTAAAATAATTTTAGTTTTATAGCATATATTTTGATTACCAATACATGTTTGGATTCGTAGTGATTTTATTAGAATCAGAATACTACCGTGATTTTGGCAAATTCATTACGTTCTCAAATAGTCAAATTTATTAAGTAAAATTTATTAGTTGAAATGAAGATTTTTATTTTTTTTAATTATAGATGCTGGTTTCAAAGAGACTTTACCAGGTCATGTTCAAGCACCAGCTGTATTTAAGTGTCACAGAGTCACTGCTATTGGAAATGGTGAAGATGAATTTGCTTACTTGGCAACAGTTCATATTAGTGGCCATGTGTTTAAAGGGTTTCTATATGATCATGGTGTTGATGGAAAAAATGCAATGCATTGTGTTTCAGAATTGCAATTGGGAAATGATTGTAGTGGAAAGAATGGAGAATGTTCTTCTGTAATTGGTGTTCCAACCAATATTAATGCTTACCCTGCTTCTGCCAGTTGAAGATTTTTCTATCAGGTACTCAATTGAACTATTATTCAACTTATAGTATTATTTTTTAGAATGATTTATAAATAAAATGTAAACAAAAATCATTATTTTTTTATTTTACGGATAGATGTTACGGTGGACCACTTTTATATCTGATACATTATAGATTGATGTTTAAAAATTATCTAAAACTCTAAAGACAATCGACGATACTTTTCAGAAGTATAGATCAACGAATATCTTAATATTTATGATTAAAACAATAACTCTATTATTGTCGATAAAACTATCAAAACTCAAATATATATATTAAAATTCAACCCGTCAAATCAATATTAATTAGATTAATGTTTCTACCGTAATTTTTTTTTAAATATTTGTGCAAAGTAGACAACCTATTAAGTAGGTGACGGAAAATTTGTTGTTTTTAACTATATTATCTCTAAAATTTTCCTGAACTCAATTTAATTTTTGTTTTTAATGAACTAAGAAAAGAAAAGAAAATAACTTTTGTGATTTATACAAGGTTTTATGTGGAAAACTGCTAGTTACAATTGCACATCTCTAGGAAAATGCATCACCTAACGTCAAGGTGTGTGCCAAACCAACCACTATCATTAGCTGGTGAAAAGTGAAAACTACATTTTTACACTTTTCCTTTTAATAGGTAAAAGATTAAAAAAAATGTCAAAGGTGAAGTCTATAACGTATTTCTATAAAAAAAATTAATTTTAGTTATATTATAAATAAAAATTAATTGTTTTTGATTTTTTAATACTATTATTTTTAATTTTTTTTATTTAATTCAAATATTTAATATTAATAGTTAATTATTTGATATTTAAAAGAGATAATTTAATAAATTTAATTTATATTTTACATAAAATTTATAAAATTACCTGTACTTAATTATATTTTTTATACATATGAAAGTAGTTTTTGTTTATAATAATAATCATATAGAATAAAAATTAACATTATTGAAGTTGAAAATAAAAGGAAGAAGAGAAAGACAAAAAAAATATGTTATACTTATCAAAGTAGGGTAAAAGAACACTTTGCTATTTCATCTACGAAGGAAAGTATTGAATCCATCTAATTATTTTTTGACGTTTGTTTGAGTTTAAATAAAAATATATTTTTTTAAATAATTTAGAAATTTTTTAAAAAATGATTAACTCTCGTTTGTTTATTATTATAAAAATGATTTTTTTTAAATAATTTTTAACTTTTTTTTTAAACTACAATGACCATTTTGTAGACACATTTTAAAATTTGATCAATGTAATTTTAAACACACACAACCAAAAAAACAACCATGTAAAGAAATCGAATGAAAGAACAAAATTTACTAGATGAAAACCTAGGTGAGGGTCGCATAGAATCAAAAAAATAACGTAGAAAGAGAAAAAATGACCATTGCGTGAAAGAGAAAAATACAACTAATGACTTTATGTAAACTGATGGATAAAAATTATTAAAAATTAACTATTTTTCAATTGTATTTAATTTTTCTCTCTCATCTATTGCATGAGTCAAATGCCCGCTACAATTTTTACCTTTTCATTTTTAGCCAAAAAATGATTTTTTAACAAAATGATTTTAAAAATATTTGACACACATTCTTCAAACCCTATAAAATGATTTTTGATTTGAAAAAATAGATTTTTTTCATGAAAAACTAAAACAAATGCACCCTTTATTTCATATGAACGAATAATCTAGAAAGGTTTTTTTTAATTATTATTCTTAGGTTTAAATATGTTTTTGGTCCACGTAAATATAACAGTTTTTAGTTTTAATCTCTGTAAAAAAATTTAATTGGATTTCATTCCTGCAAATATATAATTGTTTAGTTTTAGTCCCTATAAAATTTTTTGTTTGAATATCATCGTATTCATCACCATCAATCACAAACCCATAAATAGAAAATTAACCCGTAAAGGGTTAAAAATGATTTTTTTTTTTTTATATTACCCAGTTGTTCAAATGTCTCTTGTCAATTCGTATTCGAAGGTTTTAAGGGGGTTAGGGGATGCACATAAGGTGTTTGATGAAATGTCGGACAAAAATGTTACTTTTACTGCTTTGGTTTCTGGGTATTTGAGAGTTGGTGATGTTGGGAGTGGTTTGAAGGTGTTTGATGAAATGGTTGAACTAAATGTTTCGGCTTGTAACGCGGTGATTAATCTTCATCTTTGAAAATTAACTATTTAAAAAATTAACAAAATAGAAAATTAACCCGTAAAGACTTTAAATTTTTTTTTTTTGAGATAATAGAGGGAAAAAAATGAGGTTGGAGATAGAGTTATTGATAGAAAAAATTAGGTTAGGTGAGGTATGAATAATGAAAGGAAAGATATTGAGTTGGGTGAAGGAAAATATGGATTGTTGAGCTGATGAAGATCACTTTTTGGTTTGTGATTAATGGTGATGAATCCAATGAAATTCAAACAAAATTTTTTATAGGGAATAAAACTGAACAGTGTTATATTTGCAGGGACAAAAAAAAAATTCTTTGTCAACTCACGTTTTTGTAACGTTCACTTGACGTTAAGGACCAAAAGTAAAGTTTTTTGATATTGCAGGGATGGAATCCAAACAAAAATTTTTATAAAGATTAAAACTGAAAATTGTTATATTTAGAAAGAGCAAAAATATATTTAAACCTTATTTTTATTATGAATTCAACTTGATACTCCAAGATTTACTATACTCTTACAAATTTAACTATTATTAAATTATTTAATATTATTATTTTTAATATGTTTTTAATTTAATTTAAAATATTTAATATTAATAGTTGAATATTTGACGTTATAAAAAAACAATTTAATAAGTTTAATTTTATATTAAACATAAAATCTAAAAAATTAATTATATTTCTTAATATTCATAAAAATAATTTTTTATAGCAGTAATAAGATAGAGTATTTTGTAAATGTCACTTTGAAAAATCAATGGTAAACCATTAAAAAAAGGTAGAAATGGTGCACTGCTCGATGTCCATTATATGAGTGTGCATTATTACATTTCCACTACTCATTATATTGTCATCACTATGACATAATGACATTTCCCACTACCACATCCTAAACATCCACACTTTAATTATCTATTGCTTAGTCCAAGGGGAATCACTTCTCTCAACTTTTTCTCTCTATTTTTATATTTTTAAATAAAACTTATTTTACTTTTTATTGTTTAATAAATATTCAAGAATAATTTTTAATATTTTATTTTATTTTTTATTGTTTAACAAGTATTTCAAGAATACTTATTAGCATTTTTTATATATATAATTTTAATTTCATTATTTTTTCTTCTTAACATTGTCAACTCTCTCAACATCATATTTTGATCAATCATTATCTCTTTAATAGTACAACATGATTTTTCATGTGACGATTCATTGCTATAATTCAATATACAAACCAAGCCCTTGCAAAAAAGAAACTACTAGACATTCATTTCTATAATTCAATAACTAGCAATATAGTTATCTATGTCCTCTTTGTAGGGAGGTTTTAATGTCATTTATCAAACACATCTACCTTAGTGTAGACAAAGGTTGTCACCATTTAACTGCAACATTTGTTTGATGGGATTTTTAAATTCACCTCATTTATTTCAAATTGTGGTTGACTTAAACCTTGATGAATGAAAAGACAACCATTATTGTTTCTTGCAATGAAATATGTATCAAACAACCATGTCCCTCACTTTATTGTCTATTACCTTTCCTAAATGGAAATATTTCACCTAACATGGCATCAACTTGTTTAGTGTCCCATCTTGCACATCATATTATAGGAAGAAGGCTATGCACACTCCTAACATAGTTTGCTTAATTTAGAAACCTATTCTTCCTTGGCATATGCTTGTGATGGTTTCCACATTTGTAGCACCATCCTTTTTATCAAAGGCGTGTTTCGGTGTTTGATATATGTTGAGGTAAGACAGCGATATTTTGATTATATTTAATTAATTAATTTTTTAAAATTATTACTGGCACCGATATGTCAATGTCGTGTTAATATCAATATATGTGCTTCATAGGTTTTCACTCTTGTTACAAGAGTGAAACATCTTGGATAACAAAGAGTCTCCCACGGTGTCAACCACTTATTTGGATTGAGACACTAAAGTATTAGTAAGGAAGTTTAGTATTCGATTCTTATTGTTAACAAATTTTCTTCCTAACAAACTAATCACTAACATTTGTCTATCGAAACAAAAAAATCTTGAAAAAGAAAGAGATATAACCAAACATTTTTTCTTAAACATAACCAAAAATGTAAAATTGTGTCTATCTTTGTAATGATTCTCTCCGACAAAAGTTCTATAGCATCATGGAACATGCCTAAGAATCATCATATACTTTTTGCACAAACAAAAAGATATTTGTGCAGCACCTCATCTTTTGTACATTTTATTCAGCACCAAATACCATAGGCCTCAATTTGGAGACAAAAATGGTTACATAAGGAATCATTTCCAATGTTGTTTGTCCCTTTTGTTGATTCATTTACAATTTAGGAACATCATTGATCTAAGCTACAACATACATTTGTTGTGACTATAAATAAGATAAATTTCACAAAAGTGAAAAAGGGAGGTAGAACATGATAGACATAAAAATCAACAAACTTTTTGACAGTGTGTACTGCCTATCATCACAATATACACTCCATATGATGCGTCGGTCGCCAAATTGAGTATCATTTTCGATGTACTGATTAGAACTCGATCATTTTGTTACAACTATACATGGATGGCCACCTGGTGCAAGTCGAATATTTAGGATCAAAATTACACGCTTGAAGTGTCTTCTACAAAAACTCTGAAGATGAATTCGCGAAACCGTTTCGAGTAGAGCCTTGGATCAACGGCCGAGATTGTAGTTGCATCATATTGAAATGATTTGTAAGCATGCTCGAGCTTTTTACTAATATCATAGCCTTGTAATATGTCTATGATACCGAAAAAGATGATAATATCGTACAACTCCCCAGTTGGTTCTCCAATCAGCTGGGGAGTGTCGCAATTGCTTTTCCGCAAAGCCATTTCGGCTCGCGCTGGCATGTTTATACCTAACTGAATCCACCTGAAAGATAGAACACAATGCAAAACATTTTAGAAAATGTAGAGAATCAAACTATGAAAAAAGAGAAATAGTTCAATGGCAAAAATATTTCATGTTTTGTCTGAAGTTATCATAAAAATAAAGCTTCTGCTAAGATGAGTTGATTGAGTATATACCGACTAGGATCTACAATAAGATGATCCACATTCACTCCTGAAAGACGAGGGCCTCCGTCGTCAAATCCAGATGGCGTGCAAGCTCCCGAACTTCGAGCACAAGGTGTAACGTTGCCACTCGAAGTTATTTCGCGAAAATGAAGACCAACCAACATACTATAATCCATAATCCTCTCTTGTTCAAGAAAGTCACAGTCCCTAGAAACTTGTCTGCATGAAAGCATGTTTAGAAATTTTATCAACCAACTTCCAAATATTTCATATCTTAAATATCAAATCACAAAAATCATTTTTAGTTCATAAATCATATGACTAAAAATTGAAGGCGATAATGCAGCTCATACAAGAATGCAATTCTTTTAGTGAAATATTCAATTCTGTTTAAAACACACTTTTTTTTGTCATAGGCAGCTAATAAAATGTGGTTCCAAATATTTTCATATCTTAAATATCAACACGCAGGTTATATTTAGTTCAGAAATCGAGCAAATGATCATTTTGGACCATAAAGGTCCGTTTGATGTGCGGGATAGGATAGAGGCATGATATGATATAAAGCTGGATAAGGATAGTGACAGAATAAACATTACCATATCATGTGTTTAATATGCACATAATAAACAATAGGATAACATTTTTATTTTGTCGTGTATTTGGTAAATAAACAATTTAATTTTTTTTTTTTAAATCATGAGTAACCAAGTAATTCTATTTTATTTGTTAGAATGTAAATAAAGATATGATATATATTATATGTAAATGGAAAAAATACCCTTGTAAACAAGTTATATGTATTTTAAAATTTCAATTAATTTTCATATTTTTATAACTTTGAATACTAAATCATTAAATAATATAAAAAGACAAAACTACCCTTGTGATAAAATTATAAACATTTTTTAAATTAATTATTAATATTTTATTTTTAAGTTTAATATCAAATTCTATTAATTATTTATACATTTATATTTGATTAGATTTACATTTTTATATTTTATAAACTATTTATATATTTATATTTTATTATATTTAAATTTTATATTTTAAATTATATTTTATAAGGGTAATTGAGTAAATTATTGTTCTTATCCTATATCCTATTGGTGTCTAATCCAGCTCATATTCAGGATAAAAATTTTAACTAGAGAAACACGATAGGATAGAGTTTTGGTTTAATTTATCATATCTTGTTGGTTCATCAAACACTACGGGATGTAATAACTTGTTCCAATCTGTCTCTTATCTTGTCCATCAAACGGACCCTAAATGTGTGAGGAGCCGTCACTATAGTTCTAATGTATCATAATTACAACCCCACCCATAAGTGTCTCTTTTGTTGGTAATTTTATGGACTAAATTGATTAACAAAAGACACATTCGAGGACTAAACAGCTAACTAACGGAAAAAAACATTCGAAGACCAAAATGACTAACAAAGACACATTTAAGTTTTTTTTTAATTTTGATGATACGCTTAAGGACTATCATGACAACTCCTAAAAAAATTTAAGAACCAAAATGATGGTTACCCTTCATAAATCATATGACTAAAAATTGCAGGCTAGGAAGCTCATACAAAATATAATTTTAGTGAAATCTTCATTTCTGTTAGTCATTTAAAGTTACCATTCACTTTCCACCAATGATTTCAAAACATACTTTTTTATCACATGCAGCTAATAAAGTATGCTTCATGAAACAAAAACTTGCAACAAAAATTCACCTGCAAAATTCTTGGAACCAAGACTTCTGCAACCGAAATATAAAATTTAAGTCAAGGTCCTTAAGTGTTGTCGTTGGCTCTATATCCGCCTCAGGTTTATCAGTAGTGCGACCGAACGTCGAACCTTTCAAGTCGAACCGTCTGTGAATGGCATATTGTGAACAAAATAGATTTCCCATGATGACAAAGCGAACCTGAAATTTATGAAGTGTGACTGATTAGTTATTAATAATAAAAGTTTTATACCAAAGTGAAAGTTTATAATCACCTATGCAATATGCATTACCTTCTTCTGTGCAGTTCCTGTTAGTCTTACACAATGGAGGCCGAAGAACTTTGTTACTAGCGTGTTCTCGAAAGCCCGAACGTGTTTATAATAAGCAGGAAGCATTTTCAGAAAAACCTGTAATCATGTAATAATTTTGAATTGAAATGTGATTCGGTAGATTAATGATCTTTATAATGAAAGCATCAAATAAAAACTATCATCTCAAAGTGGACTAATACATATTTGTGACAGGCTTATAAATGTTAGAATGTATAGTAATTTTTGTTCTTTTGCAATGCATATATGTACCAGACTAATGACTCATAACGTTGTTGGATTGGCTTACTTGAACTTATCTAATGACATAAGCACTTGTAAGACTATTTAAAAGACTTTATAGAAAAAGCTTATGACATGTCCATAAGCTGTTTTCAGCTTATGTCCATAAGCTTATGATAACTTATGAAAAGAGCTTATAGCTAATATTAAAACATTTTGAATTTATTTTATCTTTTGTATAGAAATAACTTATACATAAGCAATTATATAGTAAGAGTTTGTGCTATAAACGCTTAAATTAGTTGTTTATCCAAACAGAGCTTATGTATTATAGGTGAAACTTTTAAAATGAGTTCATAAAAAAAAGGCTTGTATTATATCTTGCAAATTAAAATGAAACTCACTTTCACTTCTGCTTTCTTCATGGTTTTTATCATATACCGGTCATCATTCGTTAAATAGAAAAAGCTTCCACTTTTTCCAGGTGATGAGAGTTCCCGAAGAGCATCATTTCCGCATATTGATATCATGTAATCAGCAGGATCAACTTTGAACAACTTTCTGAGAGCCCTGAAAATATAAATACAATCAAATCAACCATCATGTTCTCCAAATTTAGACAAACAAATGAAATTCTAAGTTCTAACACAATAAGAGACTATTTTGTAATGCTAGGTTATGAAACAATTGCAATTTTAACCATGCACATAATGCTTAGTGCCTCAGAAAAGGTTTATAAATTTTCAAGAGAAGTGTGTCGGCATTCGATATGAGATTCATGTCCAAAATATATACACACACCAGAGATTCGTGTAGTATTCATTTTAGTATCGAATTGAGATACGACTCATATTTATTGTAAGATACTAATAACCATACTTTGTGCCTCAAAAGAAAGTTTATAAAATTTGAAAATTACTCTCAACAAGTTAACACTTAGCAGATTCTGTTAGAAAAAATAAATCACCTAATTAAGAACAAAAGTTTGATTGCATAAATAGAAACTGATCATTCAATCCTATGCATACCTGAATACTACCGGGCAGTAGTCTTTCCACCTAAATTCGCAAGACGGATGAGGTGGCGTATGCTTGGATCCTTCCGGTGGAAATCTAGTCCAAACTTTCTCTTTCGGATCAAATGCTGAAGACTTCAAATCAAGAGATGCACTTGGAGCAGGTCGTCCAACTGAATGTCTGTGCTATGGTACAAGAAATTAATAACTATGTAGTGAAAATTATAATCAAGGAAGAAAATTTATTTGCTACAATGTCAAATTCATCATTGCACCATAGTATGGAAATAGTTTATGACATGTCCATAAGCTATGTCATAAGTTGTTTTCAACTTATTTTTATAAGTTTTGTAGAACAGTTTATGAAAACAACTTATAGCTTATATGAAAACAGTTTGCCTTCACTTTATCTTTTGTTATTGAAATAACTTATACAAAAACACTTCTATGATAAGCGTTTAATGAAGCTATTTATCCAAACAGGGTCTAATTACGCTAAGCTAGACCTTAAAGATGAAAGTAGCTTATGAAAACAGTATATATAGCATATATGAAAACAACTTTACTTTATTTTATCATTTGTTATAGAAATAGCTTATACATAAAAACTTATATGATAAACACTAAATTTAGCTTTTTATCCAAACAAGACCTAATTATGCTCAGCTAGATTATAAAAATGAGTAAATTACATGAAAACAACAACAATTCTAATCAGTACCTGATACCTAGTTGAAGATTCAACATAAGCTCATAGTTTTTATGCCCTTTAGATATGGTATCTCCTTGTGTTTTGGGAGCCTTAATTCTCAACTTCTGCCAACTCGGAACCGAATTACCTCCCAACTCATCAAATGTCGATTTCCTACCTACATCAAGACCATTACACCCTTCTTCAGAGCTGTAATTACTAATCCTCCCATCCACAGAACTCCATCTAGTCTTCCCATTTCCATCACTTCCTTTCTTAGACTGATTCATCACCTTAGCTTCCTCCAAACCCGACACACTCAATATCTTATCCGAAGGATAAATCGACACGTTTTCGCAAGGACAAACCTTACAATCACTCAACTCAACATTGAAAACTTCTTGAGGATCCCATTCAAGATGAGCATCAGAAGAACCAGATGGATAATAAGTACCATTTTGTTCCTTAGAATCTTTACTCCAAACACCAACATAAAAACTACCATCACACCATCTAAATGTACCATTCCCTTTAGGATAACCATCTTCCCAACAACCATCATACCTATTACCATTTTGCCACATCATTATACCATTTCCATTAAACAAACCATTCAACCATTGACCAATATAATGATTCCCATTTTTCCATTGATACCTACCATGTCCACTTTGCAAACCTTTTTTCCACTCACCATCATAAAAATCACCATTAGGATAACTCTCATTCCCATTACCATTTTTCAAATTCATAACCCAATAACCTTTATATGTATCACCAGATGAACCTATATAAGTACCTTTACCATCCATATAAAAAGTTTTGAATTCACCTTCATATGTAGCACCACTAGGCCAACTAAACCTACCTTTCCCCATTGTAAAACCTTGAATCCATTCACCAACATACATACAACCATCAGTCCAAAGATACTTACCTTTACCATGAGGAAACTTATCAAGCCATTGTCCTGTGTAGAAATCACCATTTGGAAAAGTCTTTTCAACACGGCAAACCTCTTCATCATCGTCGTCATCATCGTCATCATCATCATCATCATCACCATCTTCATCATCATCACCACCATCATTATTATCTTCATCATCTACATGAGCTACTGACATTGGTGTGAAAATGATGTTGGCCCTTTTCTTTCCACCTGCTGATTTCTTAACTGTTGCTTCCCAGGCTTTTACAATGCCATTCAGCTCCCTGCTCATTCTCTTGAAAGTCTCCACTTTGAATATATTTTTTAAACTTCAACATAAACTATTCACCTTCATCCATTCACACCCAAATGAAAAAGATTTGATTTTTCTATCTCATTGAATAAACCCAGATGAAAATAATGTTGCAGAATGCATTTCTGCATCAAACCCAGAAATTAAAATCACCCCAAAATTTATTTGAAACAAAGACAACAATGTAGGGAATCAAAATGTGAGAAAAAATCAATTTTTTTTGTTTCTTCTAATGTTGTTTGTAACAACAATAATGGGTTGTGTTTAGATTCTGAAGGGAACAATGGCGATGTTGGGTTTGACGAGAAAACCAAAACGTTTGTTTGGATTTTGGAACTAATGACTTTTTTTTTTTTAATTTATTTTTCTTTGTTGTTTCCAAATTTTTTTTTTCTCTCTCTCTTTTTCTTTATTTTTTTTATTTGTTTTGTTTGTTGAATTGGATTGGATTCAATTCTTGGTTCTATGGATTCCGATTTTGGCTCCTAAAAGTAATGATACAGAATTGGCAGAAGGAGACATAATGGTGAAGGTAAAGGGTGTCTTTTTGTGCCTTATTTTAGAATGTGAGATATTTTATACTAATTTTAGTGGTTTTTTTTTTTTTTTTTTTTTTTTTTT
>JBBPBP010009777.1:9034869-9060439 GCA_037974735.1 Cicer chorassanicum | reverse complement strand
TTTTTTTGTTTTTGTTTTTAATCCCTATATTTGTTAGTATTATCTCTCAATTAATGTGTTACATAGATTTACAATGCCACTTGATTTTAGGATTGCTTTGTGTGCCTCTTGAGCCAAAACAACTCATATTTGAATTGACAATGACTCATCATTAGAATTACTATGACTCAATTTGATCATAGAATTACTGTGAGTCTATTATGATTTTGATAAAAATTATGCTTTTAAATTTTTTAAATACGTTTGTTCAAACATAAACTTGCTACATACAATTGATGTTATATTTCAATGAGATATATTTATGCAAGGGATGAGAAGTGAAATGATAAATAATTTTTTTTTTTTTTACGAAAAAAGATAAGTGTGTTTATTAGAATGGGTTAAATATGTTTTTAGTTCTTCTAAATATTTAAACTTTTATTTTTAGTCCCTCTAATTTTTTTTTTGAATTTTGATCATTTTAAATTTTCGGTTATCAAATTTAGTCTTTATTTTTTACAAAAGTTCACTTCGCATGTTCTAATTGACTTTTTTTTATGACATATCATTGTTAAGACTTTAAAATATTTATTAACTTAATAATTAATTATTTAATCTTTAATTTAAAGTTATATATAAATTAATACAAATGTAAGATTAAATAATTAAATTATTAAACTAATAATATTTTAAAATTTTATCGATGATGTTATAAAAAAAAATTAATTTAAAGATGCGGCGTGAACTTTTATAAATAAAAAAAATTAGAAGAACTAAAAATAAAAGTTAATATATTTAATAAGATTAAAAAGATATATATTATAATATATCTCTTGCTAACATATACACTTGAGACATGTTAACATTTGCTTTTTTTTAAACTTATGAGTTTTTCCATAAAAACAAGAGGGAGGGGAGGGGGAGTGTTAAATTCTATTGAAAGAACTTAAGTCAAACACCCAACGGCATCCAAACTTTTACATTTTTAGATCCCAAAAGTCTCACTTAGATAGACTTCTAGGTGACCCCTATTTTTTGTTTGGTGAAGGCCACATTGATTACTATACTTCTCATACTATCTATAAACACATTATTTTTCTTACTTTTATTAAAAAGATTGATAGTATAGTTAATAAAATCATTTTATATGTTAATGTTCTTAAAATAACATTTAAATTTAAGTGTATTAAACTTCACTTTTCATATTCCCAAACGAATTAGTAATATTAATAAGAAATATGTATGGAAAAATAATAAATGCACCTAGTAAATTAAAATAGTATTTATATTTAAAGATAAATATTTTTCTAAACAATGCTTATAATTAAGAACAAATGTAGTATTATAAACAAAATAAAAATTATTTTCACTGAAATGAACTAAATCACTTAAGTATAAGAATGAAAATTCATTTTAATCCCAACAAAAAATTGGGAGACTTAATTTAGTCTTCAAAAAAAAATAAAAACAACTTTTAATCCTTGAGAAAAATAAATTGGAACAACTTAGTCATTATCAAAATTACTTTCAAAAAATTGATTTTGAAAGGAACAATTATGTTCGTGACAATAATGAAAAAGAGACAATTTCATCCTTACAACATAAACAAAATCCACAAATAATTGATGTGGCATTAGTTCTGGCAACTAATATTTTCTTAATTCACTTCTTTGTAGGACCAAATTGTCCTTTTATTTTAAATTATTGTCAGAGACATGCTTCATTTTAATTATTGTCATGAACTTAATTGTCTATTTTTTTATGATGGTTCGAGTAGAGACTAAGTTGTCTTAGTTTATATTTTCAAAGACTAAAAAATTATTTTAATTTTTTCATAGACTAAATTGAGTCTCACAGTTTTTACCAAACTAAAATAGTAGTTCCCTTAAGTATAATTAGTTTTTTGAATTGAATTTCATACGTTATAACTAAAAAAATAGTTGAATAAACTTAAAAGTATATGTGGTTAAAATATCCCTTCTAAAAAACAAGTAAATATCCGTTAACAACTACCACTTATATTTGCTAAAATATTCTTTCTAAAAACCAAGTAATTGTTATAATTAAAAAATTGTTGAATACACCTCTTAAACTATATGTTGCTAAAATACTCTTTAATTAAAACCAGTGATTATTCCAAAACTCCCTTCAAATAAATAATAACATTAAATTGTTGAAATTGTACAACTTGAGAACACATGATTGTAATCCTGTTTGTCCAATGCTCCAACATTATAGCAATAATTTACTAAAATGATACATTTATTCTTGAAAAGAAATGATGATACATGTTGAAGCAAAGAAATAAATATTGAGTAACAAATGGGAAACCACACCAATTTGCAGTTTCACTACATCCATTTTATTTTTGGACCAAGAAAAAGACACAAATGGTTCTAGTACATGTTCTTGCATTGTGTTACCCCCAAAACAATTCATCACTTGTCTTGAAGTCTCAAGGCGAATGCTTGCAACGAAACAATCATTTCTTTAAGCTTCTCTTTGGTCTCTAAATCGACTAAGTCGCCATTGGTGTCGAATTTTCCGGGAGGCTGCTGCACATTGAGATAAAACTCGGGTTTATTGATGAAATGAAGATCGAGAAAAACTCCGATTTGACGAAGATGATATTGTGCTCTTCATCCCACAATTTTTAATTTTAAGGAATTAACTGAAATCCACAACAAACTTCAACAATACCTTAGGGTCTTAGTTTTTTCTTCGGCCTAGAAGTTGGAGGCTTTGAATTAATCTTGAACTTTTCACCATCATTTTTAAATTTTGTAGGAGGTTGGAATGCATATAGAAAGAACTCATTTTTATTGATGAAATGAAGATCCAAATCTAGCAAAGATGATATTTGATTTTTCCCTGTCAAAGTTTTTAGTGTCCGACATGTGTTAGTATCAGACACTAACATCTCAATAACGTTGAAAGAGAAGTGTGACGTTCCAAAGTTATATTCCACAAAATCCCTCCAACATTCCCAACACTTAGTTTCTGTATAGTGATACTTATTCACTACACTTACAAGGTTTCTAGGTATATTTCCTTTGAATTTCAAACAATTATATAGTGATAGACATGTAAGACTAGGAAACTCTACAAACGAATCATCAATCAACTTTCGCTCCCCCACTCTTGCATTACTGTAAATCGAAGAGTCTCCAAGGAGAGAAATGGTTTAAACAAAGAAGAACTACTACTTCCATAGAACTCAGTATCAAGCATCTTTATTGTTTTCATCCCTTCAATAGTGAGTTCTTCTAGATCACCTAATTGTCCAAAGTGTATGTTTCCATTGAATTTCAGACAATGTCATAGTGACATACGTTTTAGATGAGGAAACTCTATAGTTGTACCTCTAGTCAACTTTCAATCTTCCCATTCTAGCATTGTATCAAATTTTAAAGTCTCCAAAAAGGAAAATGATTGAAATAAAGGAGAATCACTTCCATAGAATTAAGTACCAACACTCTTTATTGATTTCATCTAGTTAATACAGAGTTCTTTTATATTACCTAATTGCCCGAAGGGTGGCAATCGTGAATAATTTTCATGTGGCTTATTGCATATTCCCCTTTATTGCATGACAAATGACATACCCTTTCATGTGGCTTATGTTCGTCCAACCTAATACAATATGGAGATGAAACTATCATAGCCAAATTATTGATAAGGTCATGCATTTCAAAGCTTACTTTCTCATCAACAATGGACCGTTGACGTATTAAAGACCTCAACACTAGTTCATCAAAGTACTCTTCTGCTACCTTATGCCAACTTTTCTCACTTTTGGGCTGAGGTACTAAGCCTTCTGCAATCCACTACTGAACTACCATTTTTTTCTCTATGATTAAGTTCTTCGGAAAAATTGAACAATAAGCAAAACATTTTTTTTTAAAGAAGCAGGAAATCAGTTGGGGATGGAAAAGATACTCCAAAGTTTTACACTTAAGAATCACTTGAAATACTAATGGTGAATCCTAGGGGATAAATACTATCATTCATTCATTCTCACTACCAATTGTGCTAGTACAATTGATAGTGAGAATTAATGAACGGTGATATTTATCCCGTATGCAACAACGATCAGCTGACCTTTTTAGAGGCAGATGGCAAGACCATCCCAGAAATACATTTTTGTTCAAATCAAGATGCATAAAATGACTACTTGAAACTGAACCTCATAAGTGTGTATAGTGATTGCAATTTGCAAATCAAGTAAGTGCCTCTCACACCATAAAGCATTTTTTAAAAGTCTAATATAGAGGATAGATAACAATAAGCCACTTCTAAATTGTTCTGTATGAGTTTCCTTTGGTTTAGTGATGGTAGTTTTCCTTATATTTTTCAACTATCTTCTATTTAATCCTTATTAATCTTTCAAGAGACACTACACTGAAGACTCAAAACAAATAAAATGAAAAGACTTAACAATAGGAAAAGTAGATGGAAGCTTTATTTTTTTCTTTCAGTGACACTATTTAATTTTAACTAAGTATGATATATCTGCCCAAAATTAATTTTTTTTTTATTTTATCTGCAAAAGTATGATTTGCTTTTTGTAATATTTTCTTACAAATTACCAACCGAATCAATTTGATGAAAAATATTTTCGTACATGAGACAATATTAGTCAAAATTATGTTTTAATTCAATTTTTTTTATTACTTTTTATATTTTTAATTTAATAAAGTTATGTTGTTATTTAATAAGATTATTGATATTGATATACACATAACAAAGTTAGCTATTGATGATAAAATTAATTTTTTTCTATGAAATCTAAATGAAAAACATATATAATAGTAATGACATCGTTTAAAAAACAATAACTATGTTGATTAAAAAAAATTGTATCAATTAGTAGAAAGCATATCTTAATTCAATTTGTCTATAATTCTTCTATATTTATTATTTAAACATAGGCAAAGTTAACCACCGATGATAAATTTAAATATAGTTGAATTGGTATATACATTGCAAAATTTACCGTCAATGATAAATTTATTGACATCGATATACACGAGACAAATTAAGCCACTAATGATAAAATTAAAATTTGTCTCTATGAAATATAAACGAGTGAGACGTACATTATAGTGAGATAACATTTAATAAACAACTATATTGATAAGGAAATGTTCATTTTCAATGGTTTTTTACTTTGATGAATGATTTTGAATCCAATTTTTAAAGATAATTGTATTTATTCTCTTTGGTTATTTTTTCATTATAATATTTTGAATTAGTCAAAATTATATTTTAATTTAATTTGTCTATAATTCTTTTCTATTTCTAATTTAATATAGACAAAAGTTTTGGAAACAAATGTGTCAAAACACATGACAAATATTTGTCACTGATGTATAAAATGATTTTTTTAAAAGGGAACAACTATATAGATCATATATTTAAGAACACATCTTACCTAAATGCATATTACAAAATACTTACTTAAGCAAATGTCATACTACTACAAATTACGAAAACAATGTGTATTGCACGGGTATTTTATTAGTTTCAAAACAAAATAAATACAACAAGTTAAAAGTAAAAGTTTAGCACTAATTCTCTAAGAAATTAAAGGTGATGCACCATAAATGTAAAATAATTTTATATTGACAATTAATTATAATGTGTTAATTCACAAAATATATATGGAACTATCCTTTGTCGGGTTTTTATCAGATGTGTTGTCAACATGTAACTGATTGTCAATATAAAATAATTTTTATAACAGATCAATTCATGAAATATATGTGAAACTTGTTCAGTTTTATTTTTGTAATTTATATCAAATTAATCTTTTTTTTTTGCCTATACAATTGTTAGATCGAAATGAAATCGCATATATTTCCCAAGTCCCCTTTCGCATGCTACCATTTTTTTTGAAACACTTTCGATTAAATCATGTAGCTAACTAAGTGTTTGATTACTTGTGTGGCGGTGTGAGAGAAAACAAATTTTGAATGGAGAGAGTTTGAAAAAACGAGCGCAAGTGCAGTTTCTTCGTAAAATGAAAATCAAATCCCAACCACTCATTGTAATTAATCCAACGGTTTTAATTCACTCTTCTCATCTCTCACTATAACATGTCATCTTACTTGATATGTTTCTTACGGGGAAGATATCAAACGAGACATGTTTTATAACGAGGGTGAAATAAATGATTATTAACAATTGAATTAATTATAAGTGAAATGAATGATTATTAACAATTGATTTAATTATAAATTCATAAAAAATCATGTAATTTTTTTAAATAACTATATATTACTTAAATAATGAACGTTGCAAAATTACATTACTAATGTTACATTGGTTTAACAAAGACTAAATACATCGATGGAAAAGATTTGAAAGAATATTGTTTAAAAGAAAATTTAACAATTAAAAACAAGATGAATTGTTTATAAAAACAAAAATTTATTTAATTATAAATTAAATAAAAATGTAGAGTAAAAATATGAGTTTAATAAAAATACAATGTTATTGTAATCAGTTTTACTCTGACATGCACCATCGATCATTAATTTTTTTTTAATCTTAAACATCAATAAGATAATTAGATCAATTATTGTTATTAATTATTAATATAAAATTAGTTTACACAGATAATATATTTATTCTTAAAAAATATTTGATATTAATTATTAATATAAAATTAATTTACATAAACAATTCATTTATTCTTCAAAAATATTTGGTAAGGGGCACACGTACAAATGTGAGGCTTGAAATCATTAAAACCTTATTACATCCTTCTTGGCTTACCTTATCCTATCCACTCTATTTTTGTTTTTACCCTTTAAATCTCTCACTCTCTTTGTAATATCTCCCTCTCCCTCCTTTTTTCTGTGTCCCCTTCATCTAAACTATTCTCATTTCTCACTTGCTTCTTAATTAATTTGTTAAACCCCTACATTTCCAATCCCTATATTCAATTCCTTTTATTAGAAGAATTCAACGATGAATTCAAGTATTGCATCCTAGTTAATTATTTCCATCCAAGAAGAAACCGCATTCGAATTATACATTTTGAAAGCAACATCAATTTCTTGTTGTGCAATGGCACCAAAGACGGGAAAAACAAAACCACACAAAACTAAGGGAGAGAAAAAGAAAAAAGAAGAGAAAGGTTCATATACTATACTATACTTCTTTTCATATTATATCCAAATTCCATATATGCATTTGTTCAAAGCGGTTGTAAAACTGAGAAAGAAAGTAGTTTATTTATCTATACTCACAGCCTCAAATATACATAAAAATAAACTGTGCATTTAACTCAAATATAAATAAGTGTCAATTAATATATCTATATTAAATAATTTTATATTAATATTATGAGAAAAACACTGTTATAATTATTGAATTTGACTTATTTAAAATAAAAAATTGTTATAATTAATAAATCAATAATTGATATTATAATTTTATTATCTAAAACATGTTTTTTCACTTTAAATAAATCAAATTCATAATCATTAGTGTTTAGATGGTGTCTATGTCCGTTATCCATAATTATTTTTGTTTGAAAACCCGTTGAAGGTAATTTTGATGAGTAGTTAAGTACATGTATATTACTTGAAATGAAGAAAAATTAAATACACTAAATTATTATTCTTAATAAATGTAAAAATATGTGTTTTGGTTTTCTTCTTTTGTTCTGAAAATATGTCTTTTGTTTATCTAATTGCATTTTTATTGTAACGTGTTTCAATTTCATTGGGTTATGAAAATTTCTAACGTTATATCCTTTTCAAATGCTAATGATAATCATAATTACATGATTCATTACAGTTTTGCCAACAGTTATTGAAATTACCGTAGAAACACCAGAAGGCTCACGAGTTACCCTTAAGGTATGGTTTAACAGTATAGATTAATTCCAACTTCTCTGTCTTTTTGTTTATTGAATTTTTTTTATCTTTATCATATTTCAAACTCAAGATAATTAAGTTAATTTATCCTTTTAATAGAAATGCAGCCATTAAAATGTATTGAATTAAGTTATGTCTCAACTCAATTGACAAATGTCAAAATTACTATATTGAACATATTATTTCAGATTCAAACGTAAAATCTCACAGTTGTGTGAATTTCTAATGATAATTATACAATTTCATCTATAGAAAAAAAAAATACAATAAACAAAAACCATATAATTGTTTAAATATAGCTATAAACCCATAATATAAGTATGTGTGTAGAAAGAGACCAATGATCATATTTGATCGTGTAAAATAGTTTTATTCATCAAAAAAATTAATTTTTAAAAATAATAATCGATTTCAAAATTGAAAGGAATATGAAAGTAGGGGTGTACGTGGGTTGGGTTGGGCGGGTTTTGACAAAACCCAATACCCGACCCGATCGATTATCTTTGGGTTGGATTAAGTTCTAAACCCGTAATTTTTTATTTAACCCGAACCGACCCGACCCGATCAAGAACGGGTTGGGTTGGGTTGGGTTGGCGGGTCATACATAAATAATAACCTATTTTTTTATTTTACAAGAAAACATATTGAATGAAAATATATTTAATACTTGAATGTCTCAAAACTATAAAATTTCAAACAAATTATGCAATTCTTTAAAAAACTCATCAATCTCTCACACAAAAAAATAAATCCAACAATTTTCAAATACATAAATAAATTCAACAACAGTAAATCAATAAAAATTTGGCCTAATAAAAAAAGTGCAATTTTAATAATTAAAAAATTGATAAAATAAATTTAGTCCATGTACACATATCAATCCTATGAGATCTACACATACCAATTTTCATGTCATTTGGTTAGATTAATTCATGTAACAAGAAAAAATGCACATATAGTATGTTATCTTCACATATTAGACTGAAACATACATCTCAACAACATAACTCAACAACCGCAATTCAACTCATAAAATACACCAATTATAGAATCCAACATTAAAACAGCATAAATTCATGTGTCCCTATGAAATGCTTTTTCACAATGACAAGGATAAACCTGATTTAATCTATATTAATTTTTATTTAACAAATTATAATATTATAAATAAAATAAGAAGTATTTTTAAAAGATTAGAGAAAATTTTGGGGTAGCCGTGGCCTCCCAACAAAGATTAGCCACTAGTTACACATAATCCACCAACCATTTTAGTTTACTAAGTACCATTCATTTGTTTGTAGTTACTATTTTCAAATAAAATACTAAAAACAAGTGTTTAATAGATTTAAATATAAAAAATTTAAACTAAATTCATCCTAAGCTTTTGCATAAGCATCAATTTTGCTCATAAATAATATTTAACTCAAATAAATAGTATTTAACTAAAAAAATTTGTATTTAAAAAATGTAAAAAATTTAAACTAAATTCATTATAAGCATAAGCTTTCTGTTCATACCTTTATTACGTAAAACTATAACAAAATATAACATTTAAATAAATAGTATTTAACTCAAATTAAATTGCTCATTTGAAAGAGACAATTCAAAAATTAGATATGAATTTTATGAGTAGGCATATACGAGATTACAATGTCAAAACAAATTAAACGAGTTCAGTGTGTAGCCTAGACGCATGAACACCTATCATCAACATTCATATAAAAATCACTAGTTAACTAATTCGTATAAAATCAGTTATGAACACAAAAGAAGAAGGTGGACGGCGCGACTTCAAAAAGTCTTGAAGAAGGTATAGGCAGAAAGTGGATGAAGGGAGCTGAAAGTCTAAATAAAAATAAGAGTAATGAAACCCTATTGAACTAGCCAAACAATTTAAAAATAAAAATAAAAACATAACTAGTTACCGGGTCGGGTCAACGGGTCGATGGGTTCAAATTGTTAAATCCATTACCCGACCCAAATATAAGCGGGTTTCAACGGGTTGGGTTGGGTCGAACCCGAAAGTGATCGGGTACAGATAAAAATCGGGTTGGGTTGGGTTGGGTGATCGGGTTGACAGGTCGACCCGCGCCCATGTTCACCCCTATATGAAAGGATGGTTCTTACAATAAAGTTTTTTATTAATCATATACTTCTTTTAATTTCAAATATAAGCAAAATTAGGAAGAAAAAAATATTATATGCCGTCAATGTTTTTCATATTCTTAAGATACATTGGTAGTATTAAAATGTTATATTTGGAAAAGAGAAATAATTAAGGACGAATGAGATATAGAGTTATTTACATCTTTTCTTTTATATTTTCTAGTGGTTTTCACTTTTTGCTCTATATTTTCTCTTTTTTCTTCTCTTGGTACATTGACTACAAACATCCACTATTTCAATTGAAATTGTTAGGAATATATAGAGGTGGATCTTAGTCTTACAACATAGCTTTTATTATTCTTTATACATTGCACATGTATCTAACTATAAGTATTTATTAAAAAAATAGACAAAAATACATATATTACCTTAAAATTTAACTAAATTTTTGTTTATATCATTTAAGTATTTATTTTTTTGATTTTGTTTTTTAAGTTGTATTTTGTTTATATCCTTGTCTCACTTTCAAACAATGAACAGTGCAATTGAACAATTAAAATTCTATTAAATAATGTATTAATATATCTTTAATACTAATTATTTAGAAAATATTCATTAAATCTAATAATTAATCAACATTTTTTTATTTTTATAAACATTTAGACACTTATAGCTTTAAAAGTTGGAGTTTTTTTTTTTTTTTTCTCATATATATCTCACTTTTAATTTTTCTTTAAAAATACTCTACTTTAAAACTAAACTAGTATACCGAAATATCCTATTTTTTAGGGCTTAGGAGTGCGACCAAGCAAAAAAAATTAGGCGCAGTGCGACCTTCTACACATTTTTTATTTATTAAATCATATAATAAATAAATAATTTAAAATATTAACTATTAATTAATAATAACATAAAATTAATTAAAATTAGTAAAAATAATTAAAGAGATTTAGTAGAGTTACCAGTAACATTCAAATAATATTTTGACTTATAATCGGGTAATCGATATTGTCCTGCATTTTATATCTTACGTCTATTTTATTTATAATATTGTAAATAAATGTATCTTCTATTTCTTTAGAAAAGAAACCGAATATGAGTATATCATGGACCCAAAAAAAAAACGGGCTATCATATTTTAACAATTTCCTTTTATTTTGCAGCCTATTACAAATAAATTAACTGTCAATTTTATTTGTAAATGAAATTAGCAACTCCCTCCTATTTTATTTTGTAGGCCTCCTATTTTGTGGTAATTTTATTTATTAAAATATAAATCCGCATATAGATTGTTGTTTAAACAATGCAACACGTTCAAAAGTTTTAGCATGTTTATGTTATTTTTGTCTATGATATGCTCAAATTTTAATTTTTTAGAGGAAAAATATGGGCTGACTATATTGGTTATCCGATAATAATCCAAAGTATTGTTTTTGGAGACTGACAAAGTAGTTTAAACAAATAAAAAAAAATCTATTATTTTGTTCTTAGTGGATAAGTTAGTTTTCTATTTATTTTGTACTTAGTCATAGTTGCTACAATTGTAGAACATTATTTTTATTCCGTTGTTCATTTTCATTTGTATTTGAAGTATTTGCTTCTAATCAAATACAAAATAACTTTGCAACAATACTATTATGCTTTCTTCTCTCCCGGTTTTTAAAACAGAAAAACAAAATTACCCACCGTATTAAGGGCTTGTTTGATGTTTTTGAAAACTATTTTATAAATAAATTTTAGCAAACTGTTTTTAAAAAGAAAATTTAAAAAAAATCTGTTTGACAACTCCAATTTTTAAAATAGTTTTTGGCTAAAGAGTTAAAAAAACTGAAAAATGAAAAGTAAAACATCATTTATCTGTTTTGCTTTTTTAGTTTTAAAAAGTATAATATTAAAAATAGTTTTACAAAATAGTTTTTAAAAACAAGTAATCCAAACAAGTTTTTTAGTTTTTAAATTTTAAAATACTAAAATAGAGTTTTTGGAATGTAAATCAAACAAGCTCTAAATATCTATAGTTTTTTTTTTACGAATTTTAATTAATCTATAGTAATTAATATTTTAAGCAATTTATTTATTTATTTATTATTTATTATTATATCAATTAATTAAAAAAATAAAACAAAAAATATGTGTGCAGAAGGTCGCATTCTCAAGATTTGACCAACTACTGCACCAATTTTGTTTTGTTTGCCCAAAAAATAGCGTTTTTTTGACATATTAGTTTCAAAGTATGAAGTTTTGAAAAAAAATATTAAGAAGGTGGGATGTATACAAAAAAAATCCTTAAATTTTTTTTAATAAAAGTTTATCTACATAATTAATATCATTAACTTGTTTTGTTAAAATTTTATGACAAAAGTTTAAAAAAATTATCAAACTTAAAGCATTACGTGTATATTTTATTATAACTTAAGAGATAGTGATATAAAATAAATGTAACTTAAAGGATAAAACTGAGAAAAAATAAACTAAAAAGACATAAGTTGGAATTGGACTAAACTTAAAAACTAAAAATATAATTTTTGCTAAAAATTTATTTGTCCATATATATAAGGCCATATGCAAATTACTAAATGTATTTATTATTCTTTTCTAAATTTACCCCTATTAACTCTACTAATTTATCTGAGAAAGTGAAAAGTTAATATTAAATACATGAATAATATTATTGGAACACAAAATTTGACACAAATACAATAGAGTATTTGGAACACAAATCTATATTTTAAAGAATATTCTGTTTTTGTTTCATTTTATGTTTTTGTATATATATACACAATTTAGTATTAGTTGCACACAAAATATATAAATTAATTACATAAGCTACTTTTCTTAATATATATAAACATCCCATGAGTGCTTATAAAAAATGCAGAGGGACTACATTTTTGGTAGTTTTCATATTCTCTTTTATATTATATTTTTTTCTTAGACTGTTTTGGTTAGTCTTCTCACTACTGCTGTGAGAAAACGATCTTCTTCAACTTCTCACTACACGTGTGCATAGTTATTTTACTTTGTATAGTTATTTTAGGATTTTTTTTTACAATAGATTTAAGGATTTTATAGTTCAAATGATATGTTTTACGTTTCTAAACATTTTATGACAAGTGAAACAATTACATAGAGCACTGTGCGCATGTTTTAAATTTTTTAGTCTCTAAATTAGAAGAATTTTGTATAATAAAAACAAAAATAGATTTTAGGAAGCTCTTCTCTCTTAAAGTTCCATCTTTTCTCCTTCAATTTTTTCCTTTTTGTTTTCAAAGTCTTCCCTTCCACTCTCCTCTTAAACTTCCAAAGTTAGAAGATTTCCTAGTTTATTTTTAACTTCTAGATTTAACTTGTAATCATTTACTTCTAATAACAACTAATTTGATTTATTGTTGTGAGGCAGAGCATCTCTACAGACACGATTCTTGATTTGAGAAAGCTTTTATCCGTACATGTTGAGACTTGTCACTTGACTAACTTCTCCCTATCTCACGAGGTATGCTTTTCTTGTCCTTTTCAATTTTTCAATTTTTTCTTAGATCTTATTTTGCTCAAGAGTCAAATAAAAAGACTTTAACATTATATCTCAGTTTAATTTTTAGATGATGTGAAACTCATTCCTTAATCCAACAACAAAATAATTAAATTCCCTTCATTTATTTAATTTCATTCTCTCATAATTTTTGTAAGTTTTAAAATTAAATAATTTGAATTTAATCTCTCATAGTTTATTAAATTTCTTTTCACACAATTTTTTATATTATACATGTTAATATAGATTTAATTTTATATAGACAGACCGTTGTAAAAGTTTTTATATTGTCAATCAGTCTCAACTATCAAATCATTAGAAATATTTAACTTTTATAGTAACTACAAAAATCACAACTATGAATAATTGTAATGTGCTGATATAATGTAATAATTAAACTTTTTTAATATAAAAGTATAAAAAAATTAATTAAAATTGTAGCATTTTTTATAAAAGAATTGCATATTTTTACCAATAAAATAAAATAAATAAAAAATGTGATTGAAAAAGGATAACTAAGAAAACATATGATCGAGACAATGATGCATACAACAGGTGCGAGGTGAGAGGTTAAAAGATACCGTGGAAATCGTGTCACTGAAACCATGTTATCTCTCAATCGTGCAAGGTAACTAACTTACTATATTGTGAACTACCATAGTTACCTAGTAATAAACAATTTTTTTTTTAAATAATCGATGTTAATAATTAATTATTAATTTTATTTTTATATTTTAGAGGATTATACGGAAGAGTTGGCCGTTATACATATTCAACGACTTTTGAACATAACAACATGCACCACGGCCTTCGGGAAATTCGACACTAAAGAACCGGCTTGTTCGGTCCAGAGCGAAATAAAAAATGGGTCGAAAAATAATCCGAAAACCAAACCCGAGGATCATAATTTGGACTCGGGTGATATCTCCATGTGTCCACCACCTAGACTTGGACACTTCTATCATTTCTTTTCCTTTTCGAACCTTACGGCTCCGCTTCAATGTGAGTTTTTTTATTCTTTTCCCTTTCTTGTTGGAATGCATGAGAGTGATATTGTGAACTTTATATTCATCAAAATTAATTATGTTTTTCTTTTTCTTTTCTTTGGTTTGTGAAATTCTTCTACTTATGTGAAAATCTTTGGGAATTATTCTCACAATGGTACCTTAAAAAAAACCAGAGACTTATTCATTACTTAGAAATATAAAAAACTAAAGATTAATTTGGTTCTCAACAATCTTAGATATTTATTAAATTAGTGTTAGACTTAAATGTCTAAAATTATAATTAAATGACTAATTTATTGAGGGAAACGGTATAATATATATATATATATATATATATATATATACCAGAAAATTGTCCCAATTTACTCTGTTTTGGACCAGTTCTATCACAATATGGTTCATAGTGGTATGATATGATGCATTTCAGTTTTTTTGAAGATTATACAAATTGAACAATAGCTAAAGAGAATTACATATGGTAAAGATTAATAGTAAATTGAACCTAGAATCCTATTTTTGATTAGTGTAATTTTGGTTTTATGGCAGACATACGAAGATCAAACCGTCCATTCCTTGAGGATAAGACAGAGGATGATTTCTTTCAGATTGATGTGAGGGTTATTCATTGTGTAATATTTTGCTTGTAGAATAAGGCTTATGATTTCATTATTCAGTCTCAATTATAAATAAAAATAATATAAAAAAAATTGTTGATGCATTTGATTGAAAATTTGGATTAAAAACATTAATATCTTTAAGTTGTTTATATTTGATAACGGAGTAATACTCCCTCCAGTTTCAAATATAAAAGAAAATGAATAAAAAAATGACTATATTTCATATAAATTTTGAATCGAATATATCAACTTTGATTCTTTCCATGAGTGAATTACTTTTTGCATACTAATCTAATTATTTATCTATGGGTTTGTTATATTTAAATACCTATAAATTTTCTACATCCATTCAACACCATTTTTTCTATCTCTCTATCTATTATTGATATATAACATTTATTATATCACTCATTTTTCTGCATTTGGCATGTCCAGGTTCGGGTTTGCAGTGGAAAACCAACTAGAATTATTGCTTCCCGGAAAGGATTTTATCCTGCTGGAAAACATATTCTTGTGAGCCACGCATTGGTGGCTCTCTTACAACAGATAAGCAGAGTGTTCGAAGCTGTAAGTTTAATTTCCTTTTAAATTCTTATAGTTTCTTTGGAGAATGAGGTTATAGTAATTTAAAGTTCGATTGAGGGATAGGTAAAGTCTGACATAAATTGTTTTAATTAAAATTTGAATTCAGTTTCTTTCGAACCATTTGTCTATAACTGGACTTTATTAACTATTTAAGGATGATTATTTAGTTATACTTTATTTTTTAATACTTTAACATATTAATAGTTTTTAAAATAATAATATTTTCTTCCATGAAAATTAAACATAATATTATCTTTCTTGCAGGCCTACAGAGCTCTTATGAAGGCATTTACAGAACATAATAAGGTATATATTTGACATCATATAATTTCACCTTTGTTCTGTTAGTTATAGCAACGGTTTTGTTTTTACAATGGTATAGTTTTTTTTTTGAAGAATTTACAGTGACATACTTTGTTACCATTTCAGTTTGGCAATCTTCCTTATGGTTTTCGTGCAAACACATGGCTTGTTCCTCCAATTGTTTCCAACAATCCATCACTGTTTCCCTCACTACCTATTGAAGATGAAACTTGGGGAGGAAATGGAGGTGGTCAAGGAAGAGATTCTAAACATGAAAAGAGACAATGGGCCAAAGATTTTGCAATCCTAGCTACAATGCCTTGTCAAAATTCTGAAGAGAGACAAATTCGAGATAGGAAAGCTTTTCTACTTCATAGTTTATTTGTAGATGTATCAGTCTTCAAAGCAGTTTCTGCAATAAAGCATTTCAAAGATAGAAAAGAAGGTTGTTTTAGTTATGAAGAAAGAAGTGGTGATTTGATTATTAAGGTCATGAGAGATGTATCTGATGCAAGTGTTAAGTTGGATTGCAAAAATGATGGAACTTTGGTTCTTGGTTTATCAGAGGAAGAACTTGCTCAGAGAAACTTGCTTAAAGGCATAACTGCTGATGAGAGTGTAGCTGTTCATGTAAGTGTGATGTTTGAACTGACCTCTTATTATCATGAAATTATAAGCGTTAGTCATTTTTGGACCTCAAATTTAAGAAATATCAAGTTGTTCAGTCAAATTGTCTAACGTCAGTCATAATATTCTTCAAACTTCGTAACTCGCAAGCAAAAATCTCGCCAAAATCATAGTTTAGTCTTCAATAATGATGATGATGCACTCAACTCAATTTTGATTCTCTTTTGTTTGTTCTTCTAGGACACGCCTACTTTAGGTGCAGTAATTATACGACATTGTGGCTACACAGCTGTGGTAAAGGTTTCACCTAAGATAGATTGGGAGGGGAGTCTTGATTCCTATGAAGTCGATATCGAAGACCAGCCTGAAGGAGGTGCAAATGCATTAAATGTTAACAGGTAGTTTAGTTTATAGTGCATTTGTTTGTTACCTTATATATTGGATTCCCTTATTAAATCGGCATTAAGAAAATTGATAGTATTATTAAATTTGTTGACAATTGATGTTGTTTTTACCGTATTTATGGTTGGTTATAGAAAAAGATGCAAAGTCCTGGCTTTACAAGATACACCAACTTTTCTGATACAATTTTCTTGTCAACTTACTTTTAGCTTGAGGATGCTACTCCATAACTCAACCACACCTCAACCATCTAATGCAATCCAACAAATCCAGAGCACAAATATTGAGAATTGTCATTCTGCTCAGTTTTTGGTAAAGAAAGTTCTTGAGGAAAGTTTTCTAAAATTGAAGGAAGAGGCCACTAGACATAGAAAGTTTATCAGATGGGAGCTTGGGGCATGTTGGGTACAACATTTGCAAAATCAAGAGCCAAAAACGGCTGAAGAAAATAAACTTGAACCATATGTAAAAGGTCTTGGCAAGCATGGTGGATTGCTGAAGAAGAAAAAGATTGACATCATGAGCTCGAAAGTCGAACAGGGGAAGGATAATGACTTAAACAAACATGATGCTACTCAACAGGAATTAGATAGACAATGTGAAGAAATGAAAACTATATGGAGAAAACTGCTTCCAGATGCTGCGTATTCACGCCTTAAAGAATATAAAACGGATTTTCATCTCAAGGTTGATACTTGTTGCCATGGTTTTAAATTGTAGTTGCACTATAAACTTTTACATTGCGGGAAAATGTGATCGATGTAGCTTAAATTGCGGCTTCAATTCTATTGCAGAGACTTTAAAATCTGCAATATTGTGGCTGAAATTGCAGTTGCAGACTGCAATTTAAAATCATGCCTTCTGCTTTCTAACACTAATTTTGTAATTTAAACTAGTATTGTCATATATGATAATTGAACTAATCTCTTGTTGCAGTCACCTGATGAATTGATGGAGATGGCACATAAATATTATGATGATATTGCACTTCCAAAGCTGGTTAGTTTCATAATTTTGAGTATAATTTTTTGAATTGTTATTCTGGAATGTGTTTAGTTAGTATGACTTCAAATTCATAGGTGGCAGATTTTGGATCTCTTGAACTTTCACCTGTTGATGGAAGAACATTGACTGATTTCCTGCACACTAGGGGCTTGCAAATGTCTTCCTTAGGACGAGTGGTAATGTTATAATCTTTATCTATTTATGATATCTTGCTCCTTAACATTGATTTATGTGCAATGTGTTCTGAACTGTATTGTGTGTTTCTATAAGTATATAAACAACTTCATCACTAATATATTTTATTCAAGTCGTGTCTTCCAGGTTGAACTTTCTGATAAACTTCCTCATGTGCAATCACTTTGTATACATGAGATGGTTGTTCGAGCCTACAAGCACATTTTGCAAGCTATTGTTGCAGCCGTTGATAATGATTCAGAATTGGCTTCATCTATAGCATCTTGCTTAAATATATTGTTGGGAGTTCCATCATCTGAAACTAATGATGATGATGATACTACTAGTTGTGATAAACTAAAATGGAAATGGGTAGAAGTCTTTGTCTTGAAGAGGTTTGGATGGAAATGGAAGTGTGAAAATAGTAAAGATTTAAGAAAATTTTCCATTCTTCGTGGACTGTGCCATAAGGTAAAATATTATAATGAAAAGTACCAGCAACACTCACTCTTTCTATTGATATTTTAACTTTGAGAATCATTTAATTAAAAGGTTGGACTTGAGCTGATTCCAAGGGACTATGATATGAATACAACATCTCCTTTTAGAAAGTCAGATATTGTAAGCATGGTCCCCATATACAAGGTGAAATACATGACAAGTTAATTTTATGTGGAAAGTTGATTATAATTTTCTCATGACATATCAATTGAATTGCAATTTTCATTATTTTCATAGCATGTTGCTTGCTCATCTGCTGATGGTCGATCACTGTTGGAATTGTCAAAGACTTCCTTGGATAAAGGTAAATTGGAGGATTCTGTCAACTATGGCACAAAGGTATGAATAAATTATCCCATCTTACAACATGCCAAGGTTTGTTCATGTAGCCAATAACTAATTTACCAACATTTTTTTTAAAGGCACTTTCAAAGTTAGTATCAGTTTGCGGACCTTACCATAGAATGACAGCAGGAGCTTATAGTCTCTTGGCTGTTGTGTTATACCATACTGGTGATTTCAATCAGGCCACTATCTATCAACAAAAAGCATTAGATATTAATGAAAGAGAGCTTGGACTGGACCATCCTGATACCATGAAAAGTTATGGTGATCTTGCTGTTTTCTATTATAGACTCCAACATACAGAGTTGGCTTTAAAGTATGCTTTCAATATCCTACTCTTAATAGTTAATTATTTTATCGTGGTATGCCATTTTTATTATTATATCATAGTTATATCTTGTTAACAATTTCAGCATTCACTTTTTCTTATATGTATTTAGGTACGTTAATCGTGCATTGTATCTTTTGCACTTAACTTGTGGACCTTCACATCCAAACACTGCTGCCACCTACATCAATGTAGCAATGATGGAAGAAGGATTAGGGAATGTTCATGTTGCACTGAGATATCTTCATGAGGCTTTGAAATGTAACAAAAGATTACTTGGAGCTGATCATATACAGGTCCCTCTCATTCTTAACATGAAAAAGAAATTTACATGTTGCAATTTGATGAGACTTATAGCCATATGTTGATCTAATGAAATACATTACACATTGAAACTGAGATTTGTGATACTGAACAACGTTGTGAGTATGAGTTCTACACAATAATTAATTTGGACCTTCTATTTTAAATGACTTTTAACTGCATTATAGAAGGGAAAACAAAATCATAAATCATTTGGTTACTAAATTGGGTTTCTCACAAAATCTAGTATATTAGAACTTTTGACATGCCACCCTTCTCTACTGTCTGACATTTTCAATCCAAAATTCATTTAGTTGGACTTGGATGATCAAAGCGTATGCGTTGGTTATTCTTGAAGTGAATTGCACACAAAATGTTTTAATTTCAAATTGGTTTGTTTGGTTGAAACAATCAATTTGTGACAAAAAAAAGTTACCATCTTTTTCAATTTCTGTCTAGGCTAGGCATAAATGCTTCACTACCTCTATATTTAAGTAATCAATTGGTAAATGTCTGTATTACTTGAAATATTTCAAAGCATTCCCTAAATAGGGTAAAATTGATAGTCTTTTTAGTTTTAAAAAAATACAAGTTAACCTAAACGTGTCATTAGAGAAATATAAAGATCCAATGAGATTTTGAAAATATAAGGACTCAATAACATTTTATTCAACTAGGACATATTTCAAAATCTCCATAAGCATTGGACCCTTTTACAAGATTTGTACAAATTAAATGACCATATCATTTAGTCTCATTAAAAAGGGTAGCATTAAAAGAGTGCAAAATTTTCAAATGTTAAGAAATTCAATTTCATTCAGCATTGTTCAATGTCTTCCTAAATATGCATCCCATTGGTTGCAATTAGTAGGAACTTGTAACTTATTTTCAAACTTTTGGCTTGTTCAGACGGCTGCCAGCTATCATGCAATAGCCATTGCTCTTTCTTTGATGGAAGCATACTCTCTAAGTGTTCAACATGAACAAACCACCCTCCAAATATTGCAGGCCAAACTTGGTTCTGATGATCTAAGGACTCAGGTATTCATGCATATGCTCTTTCAGGGTAGATATGTATATACATATAAGCAGAATCCTTGTTCCTAAGGCATATAAATGTGAATCTGTTACAGGATGCACTTGCTTGGCTAGAATATTTTGAGTCAAAGGCTCTCGAACAACAGGAGGCTGCACGCAACGGTACACCTAAGCCAGATGCCTCAATCTCCAGCAAGGGTCATTTAAGGTAGTCATAACAATCAAAACAAGTTATGCTTAAATAATTTCATCTGGTGCAATTGATATGCCTTTTTGCTCATTTGAACTCATTCATGTTCTAAAAAATTCACTTTCATTAATCATATCTATATATTGATTCTGACCTTGGTTAGCCCTCTATTAACCATATTTCCCTTCAAGAACACTAAATGGAATGTGTTTTCCTTTTAAATTTTATGACTATCAAAATGCCTTATATCAGTGTGTCAGACCTCTTGGATTACATAACACCGAATGCTGATTTGAAAACAAGAGAAGCACAAAAGAAGGCTCATGCCAAGGTAATACATAACTTATTTTATCCATGATATACCTTTTAATGCTCACATTTCCTTATAACTTCTAACATTCTTTTCCCATATTTTACTAAAAGAATCACAATTATAATTTATATTACAGTTAAATGGAAAATCAGGCCAAAATTGGGATGCAGCTTCATATGAAAATCACAAGGAGGAAGACATGTCTCAAGATTATTCAATTACAGAGACTTCAAGTGATAAAGAAAACAAATCTGAGGTTGAATTTCAAGAACAAAGGATTGATAAAGCTGAGTCCACCAACTTACACCAAACAACACTAAATGAAAGTAATAAACTGGAACAGGATGACAACTCAGTTGAAGGATGGCAGGAGGCTGTTCCGAAAGGTCGTTCACTCATTGGTCGAAAGTCATCTTCATCAAAGAGACCTACGCTAGAAAAATTGAATACTAACTTCATCAATGTTTCCCAATCATCAAGATATCGAAGAAAGCCCACAAACATTTCTTCTCCAAGATCAAATTTCAATGAGACTATGAAAGGGCCTTCCCTTCCTGTTCAAAAAAAGTTTGTCAAGAGCTCCAGCTTCAGTCCAAAGCTGAATAGCTCTAACACCCCAGCTGCTGGAGTTGAGAAGTTAGCAGACTCAAAATCAGCTCCAGTCACTCCAGCTCCAAGTGGTCCTGTTAGTAGGGGCATCAGTTTTCAGTCTACAAGTAAACTATTTTCTTACAAAGAAGTTGCCTTAGCCCCACCTGGAACAATTGTCAAGGCTGTGGCTGAACAGCCACTGAAAGAAAATCCCATTGTTGAACAAAATTCCAACACAATCCCCATGATAATTGCAACAAAAGAGATTCATAGTAATGTGACAACCCCAATTGATGAAAAACAGCAAGAATCTTTCCATAGAGAAAACAAAGTAAAGGAAGTTGTTGTAGTGACAGAAACATTAAAAAGTAATGTTGAAGTAGAAAACAAGGATGTTGTGATAGAAAAGAAAATTGAAGTTGGAAACATCACAACCATGGAGGTTGAGAAATCTGATTGTTTAAACTCCAATGGTACATCAGAGTTAGAAACATTCCACCATGTAAATCCCTTGACCATTTTAATTGAAAATAAAATACAGTTACATGATTGCAATGATGACTCTACTACATCAAAAGAAGGAGAAAATTCACACATATCTGAAGAAGAAAAGCAAGATGAAATAGAAATTGGAAAGGAACCAATCAAGAAACTTTCAGCAGCTGCACCACCATTTAATCCATCAACAATTCCAGTTTTTGGTTCTGTTCCAGTTCCAGTTCCAAGTTTCAATGATCATGTTGGTATTTTGCCTCCACCAGTAAACATTTCTCCTTTGCTTGCAGTCATCAATCCACGAAGATCTCTTCATCAATCAGCAACAGCTAGAGTTCCATATGGTCCACGTATTTCTGGTGGCTATAACAATAGATATGGTAATCGCATTCCACGGAATAAAACTGTATTTCACTCCACTGATTCCAACCCCAACAACCTTCCTACAATAATGAATCCACATGCCACAGAGTTTGTACCATCACAAACTTGGGTTCCTAATGGCTATCCTACTACTTTCCCTCCACTCTCTCCCAATGCTATTCTTGATTCACTAAATGACATCCCAGTGAATCAAAATGAAACATTTCTCGATGAGCAAGTTACAGAATTTAACTGTGAAAAGAAGCCAATTGAGCAAAATCCTCAACAAGACCCATCTGCCAACAATGAAAACAGTTTTCCTAAACTACAAGAACAGGATATAGACCTTAGCCACACAATTGATTCTAGCCCAGTGGATGAAGTAGCCAACGACGACACAGTAGATGAGGCAAAGCCAAGCAAATGCTGGGGAGATTACAGTGACAATGAAGCTGATACAACTGAGGTTATAGGTTAAGGAATGTTAAAGCTTTTCTTGATCATAAGGAAAAATAATTTGTTACAAAGGTTATACCTATCAAGATAACAAAATGTGATGCAAGGAATTGAATTGACTGAACTGAGGAATTTTCATGATAGAATTACTAATAATGGCATGTCAAAGTCTCAACCATCTTGGTACATACTTCTCTGTATTGATTGAGGGAGTTCAAGTTTATGGCCTATTTTTTTTTAAGAATGTCACATGAACATGGAAGACTTTGTGTGTCGTTATTTAGCAAAGTGTCTTAAATTGTTTAGATCTGATATATTTTTTACATGTTAAAATTTGAGTTTTATCTGTAATGTTACGATACTCTGACAACTAATGACTAAGTTTCTAAAAAATAATGTCTTATATGTGTCTTTTTGAATTTTTTCTCTTTTAAGATTAAATCATAATTAAAATTCATCACATTATTATTTATCATAATTAAAAATTCTGGATTTCAAAGTAATATGATTTTATGAATGAAAAAAAACTCAATGTAGAAATCCTCTAAATCGTAGTATAACTAAAAGAGCTAGTATTATTGTATTTTATGACAACCCGCTTCTTATATCATATAATAGTAGTAGTATGGTTACTAATTAAATTAGTTAGATATTTTTTCAATGATATGATAATGGTATGGTGATGGAATACTAAAGGTAATTAAAATCAACATGTGGGTGATCCATTTTTCATTTTTCTCAATCCACTAATATATAGGTGCTCATTTCATGGCTGTTTTTTTATGGCTATTTCCATGAGTTTTGGTGTTCCTTGGTGTGAATTTTTTTCATTTTAAAACTACATAAAAGACCAAAAGCAGTAAACTTGTGTCTTTAATCACTTTTTGGACAATGCAACATGTTTCGTGTAATGTATGTTAAATTATTTTTAATTAGAAAATTTGTAACATGTTTCGTGTAATGTATGTTAAATTATTTTTAATTAGAAAATTTGCAACATGTTTCGTGTAATGTATGTTAAATTATTTTTAATTAGAAAATTTGCAACATGTTTTGCAATATGTTTCGTGTAATGTATGTTAAATTATTTTTAATTAGAAAATTTGCAACATGTTTCGTGTAATGTACGTTAAATTATTTTTAATTAGAAAATTCGTGTAATGTATGTTAAATTATTTTTAATTAGAAAATTTGCAACATGTTTCGTGTAATGTATGTTAAATTATTTTTAATTAGAAAATTTATATGAGATAACGAGTATAAGTATCTAATGAGACTTTCCAATGCATGACAAGTCAATCCTGTCTGATGAGACTTTCCAACTCAATGTCTGATGAGACTTTCCAACTGAATCATATGTTTTATATCATAAACATTGTTTCTGAAAAAATTCTTTAAAACATCTCGAAAATCCTCCAAGTTGTTGGATAAATTCTGTTGAGTCAAAATCTTTACCAAGTACCCAAAA
This sequence comes from Cicer chorassanicum, assembly GCA_037974735.1. Taxonomy (NCBI): domain Eukaryota; kingdom Viridiplantae; phylum Streptophyta; class Magnoliopsida; order Fabales; family Fabaceae; genus Cicer; species Cicer chorassanicum. The sequence goes on along the minus strand of JBBPBP010009777.1, from coordinate 9,035,825 downwards.
TCATAAGTACTGTGGAATATAACCATGTGTAATATAACCAAAGAAGCTGGATTGGATCACGCTACACATCAAAATCGCAGATATTGAATTCCCATATATAACCGTTGTTGATTCCAAACTGAGGAAGAGGAAGAGGAAGGTTATAATCAGAGAAAATTCGTACTCTATTACATTTTGAATTTTTTGATGTTGAAATTTTGAATTTTTTGATGTTGAAATCGGATTTAGAAGAAGAGATAAAAAAACGCATCAATAAAAGGTTGAATTTTTTGAAGTTGAAATCGAATTTGGCAGAGTTGATGAAGAAGGGGGATTACAAGAGTTTTATAGTTGAAGTAAAGACGGAGGACAAGAAGTGGGGATTGTTATAACTGCGCGAGCTTTATCAGATGATCAGTTATGGTTAGTTTAAGTGCACCGCCGCATTTATGCTAGATTAGATTAGATTAATTGACTTCATTTGTTAAAAAGATTTAATTTATCGTAATTATAAAAAAAAAATTTATTATTTCAAAAAAAATATTAATTTGATTTATTTTTGTTGAAATTTTCGATTTGATTTTATCACATAGCAAAAACAAAATTAGATTTACCGTTAGAAAAAAAAGTTAAATTTATATGTTTATAATCATTGACTATGACCCCTACCTTAAATTTGTTATTAAAATAAAGATTTGATATTTCAAATTTATTATTTTTATTTTCCTTAGTTTTAAATTTACGTAATGTTTATCTCTCTAATTTTTTTGTTCTTGTTATTTCTTTTATATTATACTTTTTACAGTTTTCAAAACTCCAAAAGAAATTCAATGAGTTACTTATCATAAAAGAAACTTTGTTATGTGAATACTTTGCATCCGAGTTTTTTTTTGTTGTTGTTAAAATTGTATAAGTGAATTTTTTTTATTAACCAAAATAAAATTAATTGTTACTTTACAATTATCTTTAAAAATATT
>JBBPBP010009777.1:9002973-9034366 GCA_037974735.1 Cicer chorassanicum | reverse complement strand
TATTTTGGAATTGTGATTTTATATATATATATTTATTATGATTTAGTAATTAACATAAAATATTATTGTTATATTTATTTATTTTATAATTTTGACTATTCTCTAATGATAGTATTATTATAACGTGAGTATTTTGAAAAATAAGTATAATTATAGTGATTAATTTGAATATGAGAGTTTGGGTTGTTAATAATATGTATTTTTTAAAAGGTTAATTATTTTAATTACTCTAATTTATCATATATTATTTATGAAATATTAGTAATGTTTTGAAAATTTAATGATGTTTGGAAGAGTATTGAAAATGAGATTAAGTAACAATTAATTTTGTTTTAGCACAATAAAAATAATAGTAGTAAAACATAAAATAAATAAGGAGACCAATGGGCTTGACCCATGTGAACCCTAAAAAAATAAGAAAAGGAGCTTCAACATCCGCTGCAACAACACCCTATATTTGGCATCGGTGATCGATAACTGTTCCAGAAAATTTTCTTTGTTCTCGTCCAAATTTCAGTATGTTGTTTTATTCATTTAGCTAGTCAAATAAACATACTCCCTCAGATTTTTAATCATCCCAATTTCTCTCTAAAATACCCGACTTCTCGGTTTATAAAATTCCTTATTTTGTATCGTTCTTCTTCACCGTAACTCCGATTTGAGTGAAACCAACACCAAAACGACCGTGCAAAAAGTGGTTATATTATCCACTGATTGGTTTTTTGTTTTTATGTTAATATTTCTTGACCGAATTTCGAATTTAGTTTTTAAAGTAGTTTCTCATGATTTATTTTTGACGTTTACCCATAAACTGTCGAGTTAGATCGATTGAAGGACAAAAAGTCAAAGAACAAAGACTGTTTGCTCGTGGAATCTTATTCGTGTGTAAAAGCGTCAAAATAAGGTAAGGGGTGTGAGAGCGTTTGAATTCATGAGTGTAATATATTGTGAGAAGAACGGGAAAACCATATTTCCCAACGATTCATTCGGGGCTTGCTACGTACGGCAGTAGCCATTTGAGAGATAAATTAATTAATGTGCAAATATGGAAATTGTGAGATTAAAATATAGAATATAAATATTTGTAAGATTTTGATTGATTTAATTTCTTTAAATGTGTGGTATTTGATGTTATTGTGATATTGAGTGTCGAATTAATTTTATATATATGTTTGATAAGATGAGTTTATGTGATATGATAATAAAAGATGGATGTGTTGTGATAATTTTATGAGATGATGATGATGTATGAATAATAATTGTGATTTCATAAATTGGTGATAATTTTATGTGTTGAGGTACGATTGATGATAGTGATGCTCTAAATTTGTGATGAGTTATGTAATGATGATGATGTGTGATTTATAATAGTGATGTTATGAATTGGTGATGAAAAGATTGAAGTAACCTCTGATGAAATAATTGTGATTCCAATTTGTGTTTGAGATGACGGTCTTAATGGAGTATCATAGGCCAACAAGGGGAGAAAATAAATATTAAGAATTTGTGAAGTGAAGATTATTTTGTCATCATATAGGTAGGGCCTGACAAGCTTAGCGATTCTGGTGAACTACAACTGAATTGAGCCTGATTGTGGTGGTCTACTGTTGAGCCTTAAGGCAAGATTGTTAGACATTGGAGGTATTCGGGTGGGGAATTCCTAGGTGACTTGGAGGTAGCACTCCAAATGTCGGGAGCTACCATGCAACACACGTTTACCTCGATTGTCGCGTATATGTGTCTCGGGTTGAGTTGAGGGGATCTATGAGGACAGGGCCAATTTGAATTGTCCGTCCACCGGGATGGTGGCATAGTATCATGGCCTCCTAACCAAGTACTTCAGAGTAAAAATGGTACCACATTGTGAAGTAGAGTCTAAGCTCATGCATAGCATTGCATTTTCTTGTAATTGTTTTGTTGTGATTAATATGTGTCGTGTGCGATAATAATTCTTCTTAGATGGTTTGATGTTATAGTGAAATGTATTGACTTTCCTTGAGTGGTTTTGACTTTATAATGTTATGTTTTTCTTTGAAGAATGTTTGTCTAATGATACGGTTTATTTAGAATTAATTGCGTGTTCTCCTTACTTATATTCTACTATTAACATGATTTCAAAACTCACCTCCTTCGTTGTTTGTGTTTGGCTGGCTTGGCCCTGCGTTTTCGAAATCGCATTACAGGTTAATGAGTCTTGAAGTTCAAGTTTGGAAGGAACCCCACTCTGATAGGTGATACCGGGAATTAAGAGCTATAATGTGTATTTTATTTATGTAATTACAAATGACTTTTTATATAAAAACCTTAGTATGAGCAAGTCTTGGGAATTAAATCAAGTAATTATAGTTAAATTAAGTTCATTGAATTTAATTGAGGAACAAAGTTGAATTGTTACATAAACGTGATATCCTAAAATAGATATAAAAGTTTTTATTTTCTTGAACAAATTTTCTTCAGCGAGTTTTCTTCAAATAATTTAGTATAAATTATTATAAATGTTATTTTGAGGTTTAGGGTGTCACATGGTTAGTTAGATATCAGTTCGGTTACTATTCACTTCAAATTTCGAGGACGAAATTTCTTTAATAAACTAAATAAGATTCTAAATATTTAATTTGATGTTAAAATTATTTTAAAGTAAATGTTGATAAATTTTGTTACTTATTTTCATTATATGGATAATTTCAATGATGTGCTAGTTTAATACATATTATATTAAATGAGTGATATAAATAATAAATATTTTATTATATTATTTTATATATATTTTTCTAAAAATAATAGTATTTTAGTGTAATGTTTTAAAGAAAAAGATTTTATGCGATTTTACATATATATATATACGCGTACCCAATTACTGTTATAACATTGTGATTTTATATATATTATTATGATTTAGTAATCAATATAAAGTTTTGATGTTATATTTATTTACCTTACAATTTCGACTATTCTCTACTGGTGGTAATATTTTAATTCTAGTATTTGAAAAAAATAAGTATTATTATAGTAATTATTTGGAATATGAGAATTTTGGTTATTAAAGTATTTTAAAAGATTAATAACTTTAGTTATTTTATTTTGTATAATATTAGTTTCAAAATATTAGTAATATTTTAGAAATTAAATTGTGTTTAAAAAAAAATATATTAATAAAAATTAGTTTTGGTAATTGTTGACTTTATTTTAAAACTAAAAAATACAGAAAGGAGTAGATTGTGTTTTATGGGTTAACCCCAACTAAAATCTAAATAATAATAATAATAATAATAATAAAATGAAGAAAAAAAACGGGAGAACAAAAGTAGCGTTCTCATCTTCTTTGTAGCCGTCGCTTCCGCCTCCATTCTTATTTCTTCATCTTATCTCTTCAATCATAACCATTATAGCAGGTGTCGTGCAAAATCGAGACCACATCTGTGATCGTTGTGACCTCCTCTTTCATTCCCAACTCGAATCGCAAATTTAAACACCCTATTCCTCTTTGTCAAAAATCACACCTCCACCTTTTGATCATGATTCCGGCCACCACGACTATCACCAACGAAAACTGAGATCATATTTGAACTCCACGAAACACCCTCTTCCATTACCTATGCTTGAAATCGCCAACCGTTATACTTCAAAAAATGGGTTTTCACCCTCGCCGCGGCTGTGTTGCCGAATTCTGGCCAGCAAGTTCGTCATCCTAAAAAACTGACCGCATTTTTGGATTCCTCTCGTCGAAACCTTCAAGAAGCACTACTTATTCGTGTGTTTCGGTGAAGTTGACGTCGGACCCTGTCGGCGCTACAACACGTCGGTGAGACCTTTTCTAATAACTTGTCTCACAATATTTTGAATATGTTTCTTCGCCTAATACTGTTATAATTATGTAATGCTGATTTTTATGCCTCGCGTAAATTATCAGCCCTGTTTCATTGATTCTGCAAATTCGTCGATGCTTTTGGACTTGTTCGTTGTGCGTTATCGACATCTCATGGTTGCTGAAAATTATTCTGGTCCTTATATCTTATGAAAGCGTCATATTAAGGTAAATGGTGAGAGAACGTTTGAATTCATGAGTATAATATATTGTGAGGTGAATCGGAAAACCGTATTTCCCAACGATTCATCCGGGGCTCGCTATGTACGGCAGTAGCCATTTGAGTGATAAATTAATTAATGTGAAAATATAAAAATTGTAAGATTAAAATGTGGTATAAAAATATTTATAAGGTGTTGATTGATTTAATTTCGTTAAATGCGTAGTATTTGATATTATTGTGATATTTGATTTCAAATGAATTTGGTGCATATGTTTGATTAGACGAATTTATGTGATGTGATAATAAAATATGAATGCATGGTATGATATATGTATTCGTGATGATAATGATGATTTTTTATCGATGATAGTGATGTTATAAAATTGTGATGAGTTTATATGATGATTATGATTATGTATGATTAATGATGTTATAAAATTGTGATGAGAATATTGAAGTACCCCAAAATTGATGAAATAGTGATGATTTATAAAGTTGATGCTCTTAATGGAGTAGTCTAAGATAATGAAGGGAGAAAATAAATATTGAGGATTTGTTAAGTGGAGATTATTTTGTCATCATATAGGTAGGGCCTGACAATCCTAGTGATTTCGGGGAAGTACAACTGAATTGAGCTTGATCGTGGCGGTCTACTGTTGAGCCTTAAGACAAGATTGTTAGACTTTGGAGGTATTCAGGTGGAGAATTCCTAGGTGACTTGGAGGTAGCACTCCAAATGTCGCGAGCTACCATGCAGTACACGTTTACCTCGACTGTCGCGTATATGTGTCTCGGGTTGAGTTGAGGGGATCTATGAGGACAGGGCCAATTTGAATTGTCCGTTCACCGGGATGGTGACATAGTATCAAGCCTCCTAACCAAGCACTTCAGAGTTAGAATGGTACCACATTGTGAAGTAGAGTCTAAGCTCCTGCATAACATTGCATTTCTGTGTGATTGTTTTATTGTGATTGATGTATTTCAAAAGTGATAATAATTTCTCTGTGATGACTTGATGTAATAGTGAAAGGTATTGATTTTCCTTGAGTGATTTTGACTTTTAATGTGATATTTTTCTTGAGCAATGTGTGTGTAATGATACGGTTCTATTATGATTATTTGAGTGTTCTTCCTACTTGTATTATATTATCAACATGTTTTCGAAACTCACCTCCTTCGTTGTTTGTGTTTGACTGGCTTGGCCATGCGTTTGTGAAATCGCAATTATTACAGGTTAATGAGTCTTGAACTTCAAATTTGTGAGGAACCCCGCTCTGATAGGTGATACCGGGAATTAAGAGTTCTACTGTGTATTTTACTTTTTTAATTACCAACGACTCTTTGCATGATAATCTAAGTATTAGTAAGTTTTGGGAATTAAATTAATAAATTATAGTCAAATCAAGTTCATTTAGATTAAAATATTTTAATTGAGTAATAAAGTTTGAATTGTTCTAGGTGTACTTTGAGAAACATGATATCCTAAATTAGTTACAAAAGTTTTTATTTCCTTCTAAACAAATTTTCTTTATCCGCTGTGAATTTTGCTCAAAAAATCTAGTACAAATTATTATATAGGTCATTTTGGGTTTAGAGTGTCACACTTTCTCAAACACATAAATTAATGAAAGTTTTCAATAGCTACTGCAGATCGACAACGTATAGCGAGCGAATTCAAATAACATTCTCGTTTATCAAGGATCGTTCTGGTTTAACAAGGAACATTTTGATTTTTATAAAAAGATCATTCTGGTTATTTTGTTTTAAGGACAGAATTAAAAGAGATCATTCTCCATAATCCAAACCTCGAGTTAAAAGAATATCATGACTACTCAAAACAATAATCAAGCCCAGAACTCAAGCTAAAGGCTCAAAGAAGCAAAACAACCTCTAGATCGATGACCAGATTGATGAGGTGCGAGCAAGGACAATAGTACATTGTTGCTGCACTTTTTGCAGAAAGCTCAGCATGCTTCTGAGACAAAGGACTGACTCTAAACAACTACTCAATCACTCATCCACGTTTTCCAGTTAAAACAAAACCAAGAACGTTCTGGTTTTGAAGAAGAACATTCTGGATCGAATAGAGCACATGCCTATTAAAGTTCACTCTAGACAATCATTTTACTCAAGTTAAGTAACGAATGTCATGAGCATTTTATGACATTCTCTTTATTATTGTGTTTCCTTCTTACCCCTATACTTATTTATTTTTCACTTACTAATCACATATAACCTAGAGATAATTTTCTTTATTAATTTTTAACTCACCCGGAATGTTCTGGACTTTTTTTTTGTAACCAAGATTGATCTTGAGTTAATTCAATGTAAATTCAAGAATGACATTTTAAAAAGAGATCACAATTCAATCCCCTTTCCTTGTGATTGATATTGCTACTTCAATAGTAAGACTAAAAACATTGGATTGAGAAACACAAGTTTATGAAATTCCAAACAAATAAAGTCCATGATGCATTACACTTATGACAATTGTTTTCTTCAGCATTGGGTCCTAAACCATGAAAGAATTGCAGTTAAAAATTAGAGAAAAGGAAGATTGTTTTGTCAAGGCACTGACTGTAATAAGATTAACACAAAAGTCAGGAATTAACAAAACATCCATTATTTGATTTAAGGGTTGATATTAACACTCTCAATTGCTATAACCTTGACTTGAGTTTTATTTGGTAAATTTACAACCTTGTTTACCAAAAAGGTATATGAAGTAAAAAGATCAAGATTGTAACAAACATGGGAGATAGCACTCGAATCTAAAATCCATTTAGTAGGAAAGAAATGATGAGAATTATTGAAAGCATAACTAAATGAAGGAAAATAAGTGATTGTATAACACATACCAAGGGTTCTTCTGAATGATCAAGAATAGATGTAGCTGCCTTACCCATTTGAGATTGGAAAAAAGAGATGAGTTTTTGATACTATTGATTGCTCATTTGAGGAGGTTTATTAGAAAAAGTTTCAACAGTAGAGTTAAATTAAGTAGAGAGTTTCTTGTAACAAGGAGGATAGCCATGGAGTTTGAAACACTTCACTTTAAAGCGACTAACCATACTAAAGTGAGAGTATTTTGGCCTTTCCTTCTTACCATTAAAAGACTTACCATTCGGACCTTTAACACCAAAGGCTAGGGTCGAATCAGAAGGAGAATGTTGGGAACCTATTTCTCTTTGCTTATCTTCTTGGGTTATCATCGAGAGAACACGATTCATAGAGGGAATAAGATAAAAAAGAAAAATCTGACATCGAATCTAACTATAACAATCGTTGAGACCCATGAAAAATATCATGACATATTCTTGTGAAAGAAAATCCATCAATGGTTGAACGTCGCTACAATTGCATGTATGGATCGGATGATACTCACCAAGTTCTTCCCATACAGATTTGAATTTGGTGAAGTGTTGACTCACTCTGAGATAACCTTGAATACAGCTAAGAAGATAATTCTTGAGTTGGAAAACCTTGAGCCGTTATTGAGGATCCACGATGCAACGATGCCATTATTGCGATGCCACAAGTGGAAGAGGATCATCCTCTGCGAGATGAGAAGAAGTTAATATCCAAGATCAGTTTAATTTATAGTTGATGAAAGACAAAAATATTTGTTTGGAAAGTGGAATCGTTATTTGTATTTGGGTGAGAAAAAGCAGGCATCATTATTAACTTGTTCTACTTACTTATAGTGACAAAGTGGATCACATTAAGTATACCTAATAATAATATTTATTATCGAAGATAAGATTTTGTTTTCTCCTTCATTCACTCAGCAATATGATTTTGTTTGTTTTTACTACACGATTTTATTTTAACAATTTGATTCCGTTAAACAATAATTAATTTGATTTATCATTGTTGTCAAAAAATATATAAAAAAACATTTAGTATATATAAAAATAAAATTTAGTTAAATTTATCTATATGATTAATAACTATATCTTGTTAGGTTGGATATGTATGATGTTCGTACTTGGGACATTGCATTTGTGTGTGAGTTTTTTGTGCTAATTATATCATCTATAGAAAAAATAAAAATAACTATATCTGATTTTTTTTTTTTTTGAAATAGTTATTTAATCAAAAATTGTGACATTTTTAAACTATGATTTCATATAATTAATTACATTACATTTAAATCAATGAAATAAAATATCGTTCGGGAGAATTCATATTTAAATTCAGTCAAGACAAATCGTTGACTGAAAGAATTATTATTCGTACTTTATTTAACTATCAAACTCTAAATTAATAAATCATTAATTGCGAAGAAAACATTTATTATCTCGTAATGGGTTAAAAAAGTTATCTACTGAAAAAACATTTACTATCTCATTCAATTATTTCTTGCTTGATTTTCTTGTTTTTATATATAATTTTTTCTAAAAAATATCTCATATCTTATTTTAAGAGAGTTTTATTAGCTTATTAAGATAAAAATAATTGTTAGCAACATATGTGTAATTAATTCATATAAAATATATATTTGTGCCTTTAATCACTTTCACCTTCAACATTCCAATTATGTCTACCATATCTTTCTATTATACTAATACCAATGATTGCAGGCCATTACTGCAGAAGTAGTAATGTTGGACCAGCTTCTGCTGCATCATCAAACAAGAAAATAAAATTAAAGAGCAAATAAATAAATAAATGAATTTGTCTGTTTATGTGTCATAATTAGTGTTATTTAAGATTTTTTTCTCGCACATATTAAAAATGTAATAATTAGAAAAAATAGAGAAATTATTTTATCAAATTATTTATTTTAATTATTAGTGGATTTTTTACTATTATCAATATAATATATAATCATGTTTTAAAAGTTGTGTATATAGTAATAATTGAAATATAATATTGAAAAAAATTTATTAAAGTTCTATTAAAAATGATAAATGACATATTTTGAGACAATTTTATTTTACTAAAACAACAATCAACGTGAGACGAAATTACGCGGTAAAACTATTTTAGAGTTGCCACATCAGTCCACATCAGAATAAGGTAAATGTTAAGTATCCAAAATAAGGTAAGTTTATTATTTATTTAATAAAATTTAAATATTAATATTTTTTTAAATGATAGAAAAAAAAAAAAACACATCAATGCCCAGAAAGCAACGTGTTCAGAATAAGGTAATGCGTTTGTTTTCTCCATTTGTCTTTGTCTTGGCATGGGGTGCTTCATTATTTGATTTCGTAAACCCATAAAATTAGCATGTGTTTGGATTTCAATTCTTTTTGTAGGAATAAAAATTGGTGCATTTTTTAGGATATAATCAGCATTTGGGGGTATGCGTTTATGTTGTTAAGGTTTCAATGCATCTGGTTTGTGGCTTTGTAGATTCACAAGGTTAAGGATGATGTTGTCAAGTACGATGAATCCATTTTTTCGGTTGTAGTTATAAAGTGATGAAGCAAGATCTGTACAATTTTTTTTTTTTTTTTTGGATTGAGGATATACTAAGGATTATGAGAATGAGGGTGATGTTGTCGAGTATGATGAAATCAAATCTGGGGTTACCACACGTTCTAATTTTTTTTCTTTCTATTCTTTATTTATTTATTTTAGTATTATTTAAACTTAATTTTAAATAATTAAATTATAAAAATGTGAGATATTTCCAAAATATTGGATAATATATGTATCTATAATGGGTTATAGTTGACATGATATTGTTGTTGGTTTAGTGGTTATGTTATTTGTGTGCCACAAAGAGGTTCCGAGTTCAAATTTGCGCCTTGCATTAAAAGGCGCATTGTGCGATTCGAGCCCAGGTCATGCGCGAATAGAGGCACTGATCAACCACCAGATCAGTGCTCAGTCAATAGTGGAACGATATATGTATATACGAAAATTTATAGATTGCCATCCACTTTTGTCACCCATTCTTATATTCTAAGTCATCTTATTCTTCTCTAATGAATGAGTGAAGAATATGAAACATTATTTTGTAACATACTATTGAAAGATACGCTTGATGTGAATGTGCAATTCACTTCAAGGATTCCAAAGTATTATGAAGGAGATTCGCCGATTAACCCGTTTGCATCCAATATATATAGATTGGTGGGGGCGAATCGAACCTAAAGCTTAGTGTGATACACATGCTTTGGAATTTACTTCTGCATCCTTCATCATCATCAAGTTCATCATCTTCTTGTTCAAGATTTGCAGCATACCCCCAATAAAAGATCCAACAAAAAACAATTATATGTAAGTGAAGAAACTTTTGAAAGAAAATGCTCCCTTAGAATTGTCTAAGCTTAAGAAGCAATTGGAGGAGCTTTTAGATAAGCAATTTATAAGATCTAGTGTGTCCCCGTGGGGTGCACATGTGTTGTTGGTTAAGAAGAAGGATGACTCTATGAGGTTGTGTGTGGATTACTGCCAGCTTAATAAAGTGACAATCAAGAATAAGTACCCTCTACCTAGGATAGATGGCCTTATCGACAAATTGACAGGATCGTGCGTGTTTAGAAAATTGACTTGAGATCAGGTTACCATCAGATTCAAGTGAAGTCTTCTGATGTCCCTAAAATTGCCTTTAGGACCTGTTATGGCCATTATGAGTTTGGTTATTCCTTTTGGCGTAATTAATGCACCAACAATATAGATTACATGAACCAAATCTTTCATCCTTACCTAGATTCATTTGTAGTTGTGTTTATAGATAATATCTTAGTATACTCAAAGACTAAAAGAAGAGCATGGCGAGCATTTAAGGATAGTCTTGCAAACCCTTAAGGAGAAACAATTATTTGCCAAGTTATCTTAGTGTGAATTTTGGTTAGAGGAAGTGAGTTTCCTAGGGCATGTAATTTCAAGAGGTGAATAGTTGTTGATCCTGCCAAGATGGAGAGTGTCTTAGAATGGAAAGCACCTAATTCATGAAGTAGCTAAAATATCACTAGAATATGGGTTGAATAGAGATATTGTAATTTTAAAATTTTCTTAGGCACTTTTTAAAATTGTATCCTCTAAGAGAGAATAAAATGTAATTTTAGGAGGATAAACGTTTGCAACTGAAATGTGCTTTAGACAAAATAATAAGTAGATAGTATAGGAAAGACACACACAAATTTATACTGATTCACTCAAAATGGGTTACGTCTAGTTCTCACTAACTTGTGAGTTTCAATATAGTTCAAAATGTCTTTTCCTCTAAGAGGACTCTTTTTCTATGTGTTTGTACTTAGCCTCACCAGACTTACAATTTCTTTCTTCTTGGATTACAGCTATCACCAAGTTTAAAATAACTTGAGAATATACAGATTTTGCGAGTAGTGATACATGTATGCTTTTTTTTTTTTCTCTATAATAAACTTTCTAATATGATACCTTCAAATATATAGTTAAGAACAGTAGAAAGTATTATGAGAGGATGAGATTGCACTTCTCAGCTTTTAGTATTTCTCTTTTGTATGAGTTGTTGTCTATTTAATGAGGACGAGTTTTTCTCCTTTTATAGAGGTGATGATGCTTTCATTTACTAAGAAAAGTAAAAAATATTCGTTGGAGTCTTGTTTAATTGTCCAGGGTCTTTTTCTTAAATTGCAAAAATGCCATTCATCTGTCCTTGTAAGACTATAGCTTGGGAGGATGAGTTTCCAGTTTCGTCCTCGGATAGGTGGATTGAGCTTCTTTGGATTATGACATGACTTGTGCTTAATACTTTTTCCTTTTCCAAGAAGTGTAGGGTCTTGCTTTTTTGTCAAGGACAACACCTTTTTGTACTTTGGTACTTTTACTCATTTTCCCATATATGAGGATGAATAGAAACCGAAGTTCATCCTCTCTTCTGAATAGATTCATCTTCTTTTATGTTTTGATATAAATGTAAGTATAGAGGTGCACCTAAGAGAGGGGTGAATTAGGTGTTTAGGAAATTTTCTTGTTTTCAGCGATTTGGTGATTGATTTTTCTGCTTTAGGATAGTAAGTGACAATAAATAAATGACAGCAATTAAATGAACACAACAATATTATCCTGGTTCCCCTTATGACAAAGGGTACATCCAATCTTCTTGCACACTACAAGAGATTTCTCCACTATTGTCAGAAAATGTGCAAATCCCACCCTAGGATCTCTGCTACAAACTTTTAACAAAAACTTCTAAGATAGCACACCACTATCTTAGATTAAACTACTTTAAGAAAGTACTACTTTCTTTTACAAACAATGTAATTTGATTTGGAATAAGAATATAAGAAGGTATAAAGATATCAATCCAATATTGCTTTAAGTACTCTGAAAACCTTTCTCAATGATATGAAAATGAAATGCAAGTACTTGAATTATGAGAAATAATTTTGAGAAAAAAACAGAAAAATTGTTCAAAGTTGTTCAAGGTTTGGTAGTAGGATTGTTTCGATTAATATGAAGTTATGGTGTATTTATACTCCATAGACATCACTTCAGATTCGTGGCCATTGTTCCAAGAGGTTTGATGAACAAATGCAATGATCTAGAACCATTTCAGATCTGAAAAATTGCATTGTTTTCAGTTGTATTCGAATACAGTATGTATGTATTCGAATAGACCTCTTATAACTTTCAAATTTATTCAAAATTTTCACCTTGTATTCGAATACAAAGGCATGTAGTCGAATACAAATACGTTAATTTTGCCACTGACTTGCTGTTTGTATTTGACTACAACAGGTTGTAGTCGAATACAGATGTGTAGTCTGAGCTACTGACTTAGCACTTGTATTCGATTACAATACTTCGTAGTCGAATACAGATGTCAAGTTTTTGCTACTGACTTAGCATCTGTATTCGAATACAGATGTCAAGTTTTTGCTACTGACTTAGCATCTGTATTCAAATACAATATGTTGTATTCGAATACAACATTGCTTTTTGTCAAAAATATTATTTTTAAAACTTTGTTAACATAATTTTGACATTTGAAAATACTTTTTATGCATATGTAAAGATGAATGGTTCTCATGTATTTGAGTTTTTGATTGTATCATGTACCTTTACATTTATTAAACATCTAATATGTTTGATTAAAGTTGAACTATGATATTTGGACTTCTTTTTGAGCTTTGTTGCTTTGATCACAATTCTTGGTCTTTGTCTTCATCAAAAATATGTATTTTACATTCTCCCCCTTTTTGATTATGACAAAACTTTGTTGTTTGGAGAGATTGCATCATTTTAAAATTACTCCCCCGTAATTCATGCATACTCCCCCGTTGAACTTGAATGTTTGTGATTTTGAAAAATTGTTGAAGACCTACAAATGGTCTTAAGAACAACAATATACCAAATTTTTTCCCACTTTTAAAATGATGAAAAAGAAGGAAAAATATAGACAATATAATGCAAGCAAATAAATATATATAAGGGAAAGCATCACACAAGATAAAGATAAAAGAGAAATTTGTATACTAACCCAGAATCAATGTCAAATATTACAAAGAAAACATATTGAAAGGAAATACAACGAAAAACATCATAAGAAATTTCAAAGCTAAACAAGCTACATCAGAAACTATTCCTAGTATACGAGCGACATATCAAACATCCGGTGGAAAGTGTAGATGGTCAATTTTTTCAGATAAAGCACTAAGTTCTTGTAGCATGGTTTCATGATTGGTTGCAATGGTGGTTTCGATAGTATGAAATCGAGTGTCGAAGGAGGTGTTCAAGTGTTGAAATTGGCCGGTGAGGAAGGTCAGTAAGGAGTTAAGCTTGTCCATCACCATAGGATTTGACACGTGGTCATCATCTAATGCTGTTTCCTCTCCATCATCGTCCGCTTAGGCAGCATCAGTTGCGGGGGCAGCAGTTTCCTCTTGAGCGGTAGTGGAAGTTTGACCAAGATCACTTTTATGAACATATTTCTGAAGCAGTTCTTTCCATAGGATTTTCATGCTAGGAAGCACACCTAAATCCAACAAGTTTTCCTTAGTGGGTGTATACATCACTTCTCCAAAGAAGTCCACCATAAAATGTTCCAGAATCCGAGTGACTTCCTTGGCGTACGGTAATCCAATAGCTTCATTTGAAGCAAACATGACAGATTTAACAAAGTATGCCCAGTTGAGTGGACATCCCTCAAACATGAAGTACATGATCTGCAGTTCAAATTCTGAAATCTGAGAGTAATTCCCAGCCTTAGGAACCAAGATGTAACTCAGAAAATAATGCAGAAGTCGTAGTCAATAGTGAGATTGCCAACTCCATATCGTTGCCGAGCGAATTCGAAACCAGCTTGAGTTCGCTTTTGTTCCATAGTATGTGTGTCAAAATCGACATAAGGCAACATACGCATCATATTTAGTGATATCTGCCCATTCACACAAGTTTTTGGGCCTAAGTTTTTGACCTTCAGAGGGAATTTGCAAAATTTCACCAATGGTTGGAGTGTATATCTTAATGGTTTTGCCCTTTACTCGAGAAATTAAAATATTGCCTTCTTTGAAGAGATTTCAGTAAAAGGCCCTACATGTTGGGCTTTGAGTAAATTCGGAAATTTAAATGCAGAAAAGGAATCAAGAGTACCAAACTTTGGAATGATGATTCATTTGTCTCAGTAGATGGTGCGAAACCGGTCGATTTCTTCTGGTGTGTGAAGTAGATGAGATAAATCCGCTACATTTGCATTTTTTGTTCTCTTTCTTGAGGGACTCACTACTCCATGCTTTGTTCTTGGTCCTCTCTTGCGAGCATCCATGGTTTTGTATAGGGTTTTACGGATTTTGGGTTTTGAGAAATCTGATTTGGAATGGTAGGTATGAGTTAGGATTGAACTAGGTTGCAAAGAATGTTGATTGGGTAACTAGTTGCAAGTGAGAGAGGTTGAGAATTTTGGAAGAGATGAAGAGGATATCGGTTGTAATCGAGTACGAAATAAATAAAAAAAAGACCTAAAACTGAGAAAGCTTTATATATGGAGGAAAACGCGAACCTGTATTCGACTACACTCTTGTTGTATTCGAATATAGGTGGTTCTGGGTACGTGTATTCGATTACACAAGGGTTTGTATTCGAACACAAGAATTTCTGCAAACGTGTATTTGAATACAGTTGTTGTGTATTCGACTACATTTTTGAGTTTTTGCTTAAAAACGAATTTTTTTCACAGAAAATACAACATGTAAGGCACATATTCATATATTAATAAAAGATATATATCAAAGAATTAATTCTAGCAACTTATCAAAAGGAAATGTTAGATCTTGTAGAGTGATGACAAAGTACCTTGTAATTAAAGATCGTTTTCACTTAAAATGCCAAGTTTTCTTCGGATCTTGTAAAATGAGTCTTTAGGGAGAGGCTTTGTGAAGATGTCTGCTAATTGATTATGAGTATCCACAAAAGTTACTTCAACATTGCCTTTGAGCACATGATCTCGTAGAAAATGATTATGTATATCAACATGTTTAGTCCGAGAGTGCATGATTGGATTCTTTGAGATATTTATTGCACTGGTGTTGTCACATCTTAGTGGAATGCATCCGAGGTCAAGTCCATAGTCATATAATTGTTGTTTGAGCCAGAGAATATGTGCACAACAACTTCCTACAGCTATGTATTCAGCTTCAGCAGTGCTAAGGGCAACACACGCTTGCTTTTTACAGGACCATGATACTAATGCATTTCCTAAGTTATGGCAAGTGCCGCTTGTGCTTTTACGATCTTTTTTACATCCTGCATAATCTGAATCAGAATAGCCAACGAGACTACATATGCTAACCTTTGGATACCATAGGCCTACATTGGTTGTTCCTTCCAAATATTTCATAATTCTTTTTACTGCTACAAGATGCGATTCTTTAGGATCCGCCTGAAATCTTGCACAAAAACATATACTAAACATAATATCTGGTCGGCTGGCCATTAGATATAATAGAGATCCAATCATACCTCGATACTTTGATATGTCTATTGAAATACCGAATTCATCTTTATCATCATAGGTTCCGGAGCCCATAGGAGTCGCACCTTCTTTGCAGTTTTCCATCTCAAATATTTTTAATAATTCCTTGCAATACTTTGCTTGATTTATGAAGATGCAATGCTTGAGTTTCTTGATGTATACTTTAATTTTCCCATCATAGACATTTCAAATTCTCCTTGCATCATTAATGAGAATTCTTCACATATGTCATTGTTTGTTGATTCGAATATGATATCATCAACGTAGATTTGAACCAATCAAGTGTGACCATTATTTTTTTAATAAATAATGTCTTATCGACTTTGCCTTTTTCAAATCCTCGTTCACATAGGAAGGTATTTAACCTATCATACCAAGCTCTTGGAGCTTGTTTTAGACCATAGAAAGCTTTCTTTAATTTGAAGAAATGTGAATGATTCTTGAAGTCTTCAAAGCCGGGTGGCTGTTTGACATATACTTCTTCATTAATGTTGCCATTGAGGAAACAACTTTTGACATCCATCTGAAACAGTTCAAAATTCATAGAACAAACATAAGCAAGTAATAACCGAATTGCTTCTAACCTTACTACAGGAGCAAATGTTTCATCAAAGTCACTCCCTTCTTCTTGATTGTATCCTTGAGCGACCAATCTTGCCTTGTTTCAAACAACTATTCCGTTTTCATCGAGTTTATTTTTAAACACCCATTTGGTACCAATGATGTGTTTATTTCCAGGATGAGGAACAAGTTCCCATACTTTGCTTCTTTCAAATTGGTTTAGTTCTTCTTGCATGGCAAGTATCCATTGATCATCTTTAAGTGCTTCACCAATCTTGGAGAGTTCGATTTGAGAAATGAATGCCATATTCAAGCAAGCATCTTGTAGTTTTAGTCTTGTTGTAACTCCTTTGTTGATATCACCTATAATGTTATCAATTGGTGATCTCTATGGGTTCTCCATTCCTTAGGAAGATTATCATCTTGCTTTTCAATGTTGACTTCACTTTCTTGACTTGGTTGATCATTTTGATTTTCTTTGCTTGTATTATTACTTTCAAAATCATCATCATCATAAGAAATATTTGTGTCCTCTTTCAAGGGGTTAGTTTCATCAAAAGATACATGCATTGATTCCTCGACTAATAAGGTTCTTTTATTGAAAATTCTAAACGCTTTACTAGATAATGAGTAACCAATAAAGATACCTTCATCGGCTTTCTCATCGAATTTTTCAAGGTTGTCCTTACCATTGTTTAGTACGAAACACTTACATCCAAAAATGTGGAAGTGAGAGATATGGGGTTTTCTTTCTTTGTAGAGTTCATAAGGAGTTTTCTTAAGAATTGGCCGAATGATTACCCGGTTGGATACATAGCATGTTGTGTTTACGGCATCTGCCCAAAAATATTTTGGTAGACTTGAGTCGCTTAGTATGATCCTTGCAAGTTCTACCAAAGATATGTTCTTTCTCTCAACAACCCCATTTTGTTGAGGTGTTCTAGGTGCAGAAAAGTTTTGGAAAATTCCATTTTCTTCACAAAATTCTTCAAAAGAGGTGTTTTGAAATTCTACTCCATGATCACTTCTAATTGATACAATTTTGGCTGATTATTCATTTTGGACTAGTTTGGCATAGTTTTTAAATGTTTTGAAAGCTTCATTTTTACTTGCCAAAAATAAGGTCCAAGTGAACGTTGAGTAATCATCAACAATTACTAGTCTATATGAATTTCCACCAAGACTTTTGGTTCTTGATGGACCAAACAAGTCCATATGTATTAATTGAAGTGGTCTTAAAGTTGATATAACATTTTTAGGTTTGAAAGAATTCTTTGTTTGCTTACCTTTTTGATAAGCATCACACAATTTATCCTTTATAAATTTCATTTTTGGTAAGCCTACAACAAGATCATGCTTGACCAACTTGTTTAAATGATCCATGTGGATATGTGCAATTCTTTTATGCCATAGCCATGCATCATTGTTGTCACTCACCAAAAGACATTTCATTTTTAAGGATAAATCGTCAAGATTAAGTATAAAGATGTTTTTGAAGCGCTTACCGACAAACTGAATTTCATTTGTAGCTTCATTTTGGATGATGCATTCATCTTTGTTGAAGGCTATCATGTATCCTTTGTCGCAAAGCTGGCTAATACTTATGAGATTGTGTTTTAGACCTTCAACATATATAACTTCTTCAATCGAAGGAGATGGGGCTGTACCAACTTTTCCAATGCCTAAAATTGATTCAAGAGTTAAAGCTGAAAATTTTGTTATATCACCCGTCATATGTTTAGAGCATCCACTATCCAAGTACCACATATTTGAGGTACTTTGCGTGCATACCTACAAAATTAAAATCAAGTTTTATTAGGTACACAATGTGCTTTTGGTCCTTGATGGTTAATACATTTCTTTACCCACACGTAATGCCCTTTTGGAACACTAACATTTCTAACGTGACAAGCATTAGGTGTGTGACCATTAAGACCACAATAAGAACACGTATGAGTAAATCTATTTTTAATAGTATGTGTATGAGGTTTATTTTGAATAATTTTCCCTTTTTAATGATGATCTTATTGCATAATTATAACCTTTTCTTGATTGGATTTATTACTTGCTTTAACAAAAATGGTTTTATTCAAGCTTGGTTTATCAAATTTTGAGTATCCAAGACCACTTTTGTCATTTGAGTATCTTTGCATATTCAAAACATTTTCCAATCCCATTTATCCCTTTTTCGTATCGCTCAATCACTCTGTTTAGTTGAGCAACTTTGAAAGAGAGGGAATCACACTTATTGCATGGTAAAACTCTGTTTTAGTTTTTCAGAATCCTTCTCCATAGTGTCAACTTTTTCTTGAAGAGTTGAGATTTGTCTCTTTTGGGTTGACACTAGGTTGAACAGATTTTTACATTCGATAAGTAGTTCTTTAATGGCATTTTAAGCATCATTATATTCGATAATTAATTCACTATTAGTCTTATTATGATGAGGGGAGTCTATGTTACTAACCTCTTCTTCGTCTTCTGATTGATGCGATGCCATTAATGCAACATTAGTGCATTCTTCACTTTCTGTTTCTGAAGATGAACTCACTTCGTTGTCTTCCCAAGCTATGTATACCTTTTTGAAGTCTTTCTTTTTTATGGCATTTTTTGGATAATATTCGGACAATCTGCCTTGATGTGTCCTTGCTTACCACATTCAAAGCAAGTGAAGTTTTGACTTGAAGTAGAATTATCCTTCTTTCTAAAAAATTTCTTTTTGAAAGTTCTATCATTTTTAAGAAACTTACCAACTTTCTTAACGAGGAAAGTGATGTTTTCATCTTCATCTGAATTTTCGTCTTTGATTTGTTCTTTTGATTCGGCCTTCAAAGCAATGTTTTTGGTCTTCTTTTCTTGACGTTCATTCTGTTCTAACCTTCCAAGTTCGATTTCGTGTTCTTAAAGTTTCCCGAACAATGCAGGAAGAGACATTTTGGAAAGGCTTTTCTTTTCGGAGATTGCTGTCACTTTTGGTTGCCAAGCCCTCTTAATGATCTTATTACTTTTAGATTTAATTCATCGTTGGTGTAGATTTTCCCGAGTGCCGACAAGTGGTTGGTTAAATGGGAGAACCTTTCATGTAAGTCTAAGATAGACTCTTCGGGATGCATTCAAAATAATTCGTATTCTTGAGATAGTGTAATGAGTTTAGATCTTTTTACCTCAATGATCCCTTCAGGAGTTACTTCCAGCGTATCCCATATTTCTTTGGCCGTTTTGCAGTGAGATACACGAAAGAATTCATCCATTCTTAGTGCTGATTGTAGCATATTTTTAGCCTTCTTATCGAACAACACTTTTCTTTTATCATCGTCACTCCATGAAGTTTTTATCTTTGTTTCTTCTTTATTGTTGATGACCATTTTTGTAATGTAAGGACCATTTTCAACTGCATCCTATATGTCGTCTCCTTGTGCTTCAAGATATGCTGGCATACGTATCTTCCAAAAGTCATAGTGCTCTCCAACGAAGAATGGTGGTTTGTTACTATTGTCACCATCTTTGAAAACAGGTTGTGCGGAAGCCATGAGTAATGATCGAGGAGTAAGTAACCTGAACCTGCTCTGATACCAATTGTAAGTATAAAGGTGCACCTAAGAGAGGGGGGGTGAATTAGGTGTTTAGGAAATTTTCTTGTTTTCAGCGATTTGGTGATTGATTTTTCTGCTTTAAGATAGTAAGTGACAATAAATAAATGGCAGCACTTAAATGAACACATCAATATTATCCTGGTTCCCCTTATGACCAAGGGTACATCAAGTCCTCTTGCACACTACAAGAGATTTCTCCACTATATTGTCAGAAAATGTACAAATCCCACCCTAGGATCTATGCTACAAACTTCTAACAAAAACTTCTAAGATAGCACACCACTATCTTAGATTACACTACTTTAAGAAAGTACTACATTCTTTTACAAACAATGTAATTTGATTTGGAATAAGAATATAAGATAGGTATAAAGATATCAATCCAATATTGCTTCAAGTACTCTAAGAACCTTTCTCAATTATATGAAAATGAAATGCAAGTACTTGAAT
Source organism: Cicer chorassanicum (assembly GCA_037974735.1). NCBI lineage: Eukaryota > Viridiplantae > Streptophyta > Magnoliopsida > Fabales > Fabaceae > Cicer > Cicer chorassanicum. The sequence goes on along the minus strand of JBBPBP010009777.1, from coordinate 9,013,823 downwards.
TATGAGAAACAACTTTGAGGTAATTATTCAAAGTTGTTTAAGGTTTGGTAGTAGGATTGTTTCGATTAATATGAAGTTATGGTGTATTTATACTCCATAGACATCACTTCAGATTCGTGGCCATTGTTCCAAGAGGTTTGATGAACAAATGCAATGATCTAGAACTATTGCAGATCTGAAAAATTGTATTGTTTCCAATTGTATTCGAATACATTATGTATGTATTCGAAGACACCTCTTATAACGTTCAAATTTATTCAAAATTTACAGCAGGTTGTAGTCGAATACAAATGTGTAGTCTGAGCTACTGACTTAACACTTGTATTCGATTACAGTAATTCATAGTCGAATACAGATGTCAAGTTTTTGCTACTGACTTAGCATCTGTATTCAAATACAATATGTTGTATTCGAATACAACATTACTTTTTGTCAAAAATATTAATTTTAAAACTTTGTTAACATAATTTCGACATTTAAAAATACTTTTTATGCATATGTAAAGATGAATGGTTCTCATGTATTTGAGTTTTTGATTGTATCATGTACCTTTACATTTATTAAACATCTAATATGTTTGATTAAAGTTGAACTATAATATTTGGACTTCTTTTTGAGCTTTGTTGCTTTGATCACAATTCTTGGTCTTTGTCTTCATCAAAAATATGTATTTATCAGTAAATTCATCCTTTCTTCAGTATTGTATATCATCTGTCTTTAGAGGTTACAATTACATCCTCCACTTGTTTATCCTCAAACGTAGAGGACATGTTAAAATGTATAAAATACGTTTCATTTGATCAAGGAGGTGAGGAACCTGTTTTCGAAAATTGATACACTCAAGAGTACAAATTAGATAACATGTATAATAATAATATTTGAAATAATTTTGTTGTCATTGAAACATTTGAGAGAGATTTTGCCTCAACAATCTCCCTTTTTTTATGATGACAAAATTATTTAGATTATGATTTTTATGAAAGAAATTGCATAAGTAATGATTTGATCATGCTCTCCCTCGACATATGTAAAATTTTAAAATATGCTCTCCCTCAACATATGCTTAAATATTTGAGATAATTATTTTGAACCAAAGTATGAAATCCTTTAATTGTTCATGGAAGTAGTGATTACAAAATGGTTCAAAAGAAAAAAAAAAACATAAATAGGTAGCATAACTAATAAAGAGGATTGAAATGTAAAATTTTCAAAAACCATCCTTTTAGACTGCAAAAAGTTGACTATTTTTGGCTCATAATCTTTCTCCCCCAAAATTTGTCAACTATCAAAAAGTGTCCTGGTCCTTAGAGCTATTTGGATGGAGAGGAATGATCGGAAGAGGATGAGGTTGAAGGGCGAGGAAGATTTGTATGAGGAGGTTGAGCCGGTAGCACAGTAGGACGATCTCCGGGAGTGATGGTGGTGATAAGGTTTTTGATGACCCATTCTAAGAGAAGACCTTACTGACTCAAGGTCTGTTGAAAAAAGGTGGAGCTTGTAAACAGTTTCTTTTGATCTTTTCTGATCTTTTTAAGAAACCTTAATTCTCTATGATTACATTTAGCCTTCATCTTCTTATCAGACATATTGTGGCGTTGGTCTTGAGGCATTGCATTTATGTTGTCACTCTTGTTCTAGGAACTTACTCCTTTTTCATGGGATGAATTATCACCAGCTTTTGCCAAGAATGAGTCAATGGAGCTGAATTGTCCAGTGACCTATGGAAGGTGACTTTTTGACGGTTCACCACTAGTCTTTTGTGGGATGGATGTGTCACACGGTGGAGTACTCTATACATTGGTGAAAATGTGAGGACCTTCATCGTGAATATCTAGAATCTGACACAGAGAATTTGGATTGAGTTTTATGCACTCCTTTGAGGATGATACTAAGAAACGTATCACCTTTAGAAACATTAACAGCAGCATAGAAGGCTTTGATGATTCTTGGATATTGAGGTTCATCAATTTGCAGAAAGGAGGTCCAACCAAGTTGGTCAAATATTTCTTCAACATCAAATTCACCTTTTGTCAGTGCTTCAAGGTCTATTGTTTTTCCATTCACAATGAACTTATCTTGCCATTTTTCAATATATCGAGTTGTTTCCAAGGCTTTAGAATCGAACAGAGAAATTTTTGTGTTGACCTTAGAGGAGGATACACGAGGTTTGATTTTGGATGAGACTTCCTTTTGAGAGGTTTCAAAAGTGGAAGTTTTTGGTTTGGATATATCAGATTTGGTGGTTTCAGAATCATCTGAGTCAATAACATTAATGGTATTGGCTTGTGGTGGTTTTTTGGAAGAGAGTATTCCGTGCATTAATCGTGAAGAAGTTTTTGATGATGAGGCCCTTTTTGGTTTGGTGGAGGTGAGATGAGGCCCATTTTTATTTCTATTTTGACATCCTGGTAATAGAGGGTTTTTCTAAAATATTTTTAAAGCGTTCTTCCTTGAGAGGTTTAGTAAAAATGTCTGCAAGTTGGTTCTTGTTTTCAATAAAAATTAATTATATATGCCCTTTTTGAACATGATCTCGTATGAAGTGATGTTTAATTTCAATATTTTAGATTTAGAATGTTGTATGGGATTTTTTGAAAGATTTTTTGCACTATTATTGTCACAGAGAATGACGTACCTTAGTGAATAGTCTTCAGATTGATTTTTTACCCATAGCATTTGAGAACAACATTGTGCCGCTGAAACGTATTCAGCCTCAGTAGTTGATAAGGCAATGGTTCTTTGTTTCTTGTATGACCAACTTATGAGTGCCTGACCAAGAAATTGACAAGCTCTACTCGTACTTTTTCTTTCTACTTTATCTCACGTATAGTCAACATCACAGTAAGCTATAAGACCAAGATTTTGGCCTTTTTATTCTTTTTCATATATGGGATTTCCTTCATCATCTTTATGTACCGTTGAGGATGGGTGCATAGGGGTACCCATAATTTTGGTTTCATTCATGTTGTATTTTTTTAGAAGATCTTTGGTGTATTTTTCTTGAAAAATAAAGATGCTTGTTCCCAATTGTTTAATTTATAAACCAATAAATTTTTTTAATTCTACTATCATGCTCATTTCAAATTCGCTTTGCATGAGGTTAGAAAAATCTTCACACATCTTTTCATTTGTAGACCTAAAGATTATGTCGTCAACGTATATTTGAACAATCAATAAATCCTCTTTAAGAGTTTTCTTGAAGAGTGTAGTGTCAATCTGTCCTCTTGAGAATCCATTTTCTTTAAGGAAGGAACTTAACCTCTCATACCAAGCTCGAGGAGCTTGCTTTAATCTGTAAAGAGCTTTTGACAGTTTGAACACATGGTTAGGCTTATTCTTGCTCGCAAAACTCGGAGGTTGGTGAACATATACTTCCTCATTTAAGAAACCATTTAAAAAGGCACTTTTAACATCCATTTGGAAAAGTTTGATACATTTATGAGTGGCATAAGCAAGGAGTATTCTAATAGCTTCAACTCTAGTAACGGGTGCAAAAGTTTCATCATAGTCAATTCCTTCTTGTTGATTGTATCCTTGTGCCACTAGTCTAGCTTTGTTTCTGATGACTTCTCCATCCTCATTTAATTTTTTTTCTTCTGAAAATCCATCTTGTTCCAATGATGGTTTTGTCTTGAGGATTAGGCACAAGATCCCATACTTTGTTCCATTCAAATTGCGACAATTCCTCTGTCATAGCGTCAACCCATGTTTTGTTAATGATTGCTTGTTCAATCATTTTTTGTTAAACTTGAGATATCATAGCCATGATATTTAAGTTTCCCTTCAACGATTGTCTAGTCCTGACTCCATCTACAGTATTTCCAATGATCTGGTCAGGAGGATGATGAGTTACCATCTTCCATCCTCTAGGAGGTTGCTGAGAGGTTTAATTAGAGTTATCTTCTTCATTTGAACCTTGATTTTTAGAGGATAAATGTTCATCTTCTTCATATTTATCTAAACACGAATCATTAAACTCATCAAATATAACATGCATGGATTCCTCCACATTGTGGGTCTTAAGGTTATATAATCTATAGCCTTTTGACGATGTTGAGTATCCCAAAAAGATGCCTTTATCAGATTTTGGATTAAACTTTTCCAAAATTTTCTTTATTATTTAAGATGTAACAGTAGCATCCAAACATATGAAAATATGAGATATTTGGTTTTCTACCTTTCCACAACTCGTATGGAGTTTTGATAAAAAAATTTCTAATTGATACTCGGTTTGAAACATAGCAGGTTGGGTTGATTGCTTCAGCCCAAAAATATTTTTCAATGTTTGCTTCACTCAAAATTGTTCTAGCCATTTCTTGTAGAGTTCTATTTTTCCTTTCAACAACTCCATTTTGTTGAGGAGTTCTTAGACAAGAAAAATTATGTGATATCCCATTTTCATCAAAAAGATTTTTGAAATATTCATTTTCGAATTCTCCACCGTGATCACTTCTCATAGAGATAATGTTTGTTCCTTGTTCATTTTGAATCTTTTTACAAAAATTACGAAATGCCTCAAAAGCTTCATCATTATGTTTCAAAAACAGAACCTAAGTAAATCGTGAGAAATCATCAGCAATTACAAATCCATATCTTTTTCCACTAAAACTTGGAGTTTTGATGGGACCAAAGAGGTCAATATGTAGAAGTACAAGAGGTTGATTTGTTGAAACAATATTTTTTGAGTGAAAATTACTTTTGACTTGTTTTCCTTTGGCACACGCTTCACTTATCTTGTCTGTCTCAAAATTAATTTTTGGAAGACCTTTAACCAATTCTAATTTTGTTAGTTTAGAAATGGTGTTTAAACTTGTATGACCAGCTCATTTGTGCCAAATCCGTATATCCTTTTCAATAGACATAAAACAAGATTCAATAGGCAAATTATCCAGATATAATTCATACAAATTCTTTTTTCTAATCCCAGAGAAATAAACTTTACCTAAGAGTGAGTGTTTAACCTCGCATATAGTGGGTTTAAAAATTACTTCAAATCCATTATCACAGAGTTGGCTAATACTCGGCAAGTTGTGTTTTAAACCATCCATATATTGAACATTTTTTATCTTGGCAGAATTATTGTTAACAATAATACTTGTTTCTTTAATTTGAGCTTTGTCATTGTTTCCAAAAATGACTGATCCTCCATCCTTTTTCACCAAATAAATAAAGCAATGCTTATCCCATGTCATATGTCTTGAGCATCCACTGTCCAAGAACCAAGGCTTTCTTTTGTTGTCAAAAAAATGTTCCTGTGTTATAGTTTAAAAGTGACTTAGGTACCCATATAGTGTTGGGTCCTTGTTGGTTAGTATTTCCTCTTGTAAGGATTTTCTTTTTTTGATAGCATGTAGAGTCAAGGTGCCCATGCTTACCACAGAATGAACATCCTTTCTTGATTTTGTCAACCTTTTTCTTGGCATGACAATTTTTAATAATATGTCCCGATTTTTCGCAAAAAGTACATTTTGGTATATCCTCTAGTTTTTTAGGTAGAAAGAAGTTTTCGTATAATATTTTTTTTTTTGAGAGCTTTTAAAGCCAATACTAGCTTTGTCAAAAATTCTAGATTAAGAACCTACAATGTTTTGAAAAGTCTCAGTGGATTTAACAAAATTGGTAATGTCCTTTTTTAGTTCTTCAACTTTGATTTTTAAACTCCTATTTTCTGTTTCCTCTTCTAGAGAATGAATTTTGACTTTTTTTTTGTTAAGAATTTTTTGCTGCTCTGACAATTTTTTATGAGATTGCTGCAAGTCCAGAATGATTTTTTCATATTTACCACTCTTAGCTTGAAGTTCCTCATTAAGCTTCTTTATCTCATAAAGTTTATTTTTAAGAAAACCACATTTATGAGATTGAGTGTTTGAGTCATTAAGTAAATTATCAAATTCTATTTCTACTTTTTCAAATGAAGGAAAGAGTTATCTTATGTTTACCTCTTCAGTATTTGAATTTTCAAATAAATAGAGGTTTGCTTCTTCTTCCTTTTCATGTTCAGAGGATGAGCCATCACTGTCATCCCATGTAGCCATCATAGATTTATTTTTGTAGGGAAATCTTCTTGGGTTTCTTTGGCTTAAAGGACACTCAATGTTGTAGTGTCCTATCTTGTTGCATCCAAAACATGTTATCTGACTTTTATCTGATTTTTCCTTTTGATGAGGTCTTTTATCTGGTCCTCTACGATTCATTATCCTATGAGTTCTTTTAGATATCAGAGCGAGTTCATCCTCTTCCTCGGATAGAGGATATTCGGAGTTTTCTACTTTTATAACTTCTTCGGCTCGTTTGGAGGATGGACTTTATGTTTGATTTATTTTAAGAGCAACCACTTTTTTCCTTTTTGCTTGGTTTATCTGAGAGCAACAATGGTTCATGTCCCCTTAGAGTTCCAACTAGATCTTCTAATTTCATGGTAGGCAAGTTTCTTGCTTCCATGATGGCAGTCACCATTGGTTTCCATTCTCTTGGTAGACTCCTTAGAATTTTTTTTATCCTCTCTTGGACAAAATATTCTTTTCCCAGGGACCACATGCTATTTTGTATGATAGTGAGCCTTGAAAACATTTCATCAATCGTTTCTTCCTCCTTCATTTCGAATAGTTCAAGTTCTCTTACTCCCATGTCAATCCTTGCTTCTTTTACGTGACTTGATCCTTCATGATGGATCTTCAAAGTGTCCAATAGTTCATTAGCTCTTTTGCATTCTTCAATTATGTCATATTCTTCCCTGCTCAAAGCACACATTAGAAATAAATGAGCTTTAGAGTTTAGGAGTACCTTGGCATTTTCATCAGCAGTCCATTGTGCTTGAAGTTTTTCATCTGATTTTGAATCAGCATTGTTTGTTCTGATGACGTGACTTCCATTTTCAACCACATACCACATGTTGTTGTCTTGTGATATAAGAAACAATCTCATTTTTTCTTTCCAATGATAGTAATCTATACCATCGAAGTAGGATGGTCTACAAGAGGATCCTCCTTCGGGAACATATTTAGCTTTTGACATTTTTCTTTTTCCTGCTCTTTTTCTCTTACAAGATTATATGTAATTTTCTAGAGAACCTTGCTCTTATGCCAAATTGAAGTAGCTAAAATATCAATAGAAGGGGGTTGAATAAAGATATTGTACTTTTAAAATTTTCTTAGACACTTTTTAAAACTGTGTCCTCTAAGAGAGGATAAAATGTAATTTTAAGAGGATAAACATTTGTGATTGAAATGTGCTTTAGAAAAAATAATAAGTATAGCGTATAGGAAAGACATACAAATTTATACTGGTACACCCAAAATGGGTTACATCCAGTTCTCACTAACTTGTGAGTTTCACTATAGTGCAAAATGCCTTGTCCTCTAACGAGACTCTTTTTCTCTATGTTTGTTCTTAGCCTCATCAGGCTTACAATTTCTTTCTTCTTGAATTACAGTTATCACCATGTTTAAAATAACTTGAGGATATACAGATTTTGCAAGTAGTAATAAGTGTATGATTTTTTTTCTCTCTAATAAACTTTCTAAGAGGATACTTGTAAAGATATAGTTAAGAACAATAGAAAGTATTGTGAGAAGATGAGATTGCACTTCTCAGCTTTTAGTATTTCTCTCTTGTATGAGTTGTTATGTATTTAATGAAGACGAGTTCTTCTCCTTTTATACAGTGATGATGCTTTCATTTACTAAGAAAAGTAAAAAGTATCCGTCAGAGTCTTGTTTAACTGTCCATGGTCTTTTTCTTGAATTGCAAAAATGCCATACATCTGTCCTTGTAAGAGTAAAGCTTCGAAGGATAAGTTTCGAGTTCTGTCCTCAAATAGGAGGATTGAGATTCTATGGATTATGACATGATCTGTGCTTTTGACTTTTTCCTTTTCCAAGAAGTGTAGGGTCTTGCTTTTTTGTCAAGGACAACACCTTGTTGTACTTTGGTACTTTTACTCATTTTCCTACGTATGAGGATGAATAGAAACAGCAGTTCATCCTCTCTTTTGTTTAGTTTGTCCTCCGTCATAAAGGACATGAATTTATCCTTATGATTCAATATTGCTTGTCTTCTAATACAGATTCATTTTCTTTTATATTTTGACGTTAATTCATCCTTTCTTCAATTTGTATATCCTCTGTCTTTAGAGGTTACAATTTCATCCTCCATTTGTTTATCCTCTAACGTAGAGGACATGTTAAAATGTGTAAAATACACTTCATTTGATCAAGGAGGTGAGGAACCTGTTTTCTAAAATTGATACACTCGAGAGCACAAATTAGATAACATGTATAATCATAATCTTTGAAATAATTTTGTTATCATTGAAACATTTGAGAGAGATTTTGTCTCAACAAGTTAGTGACAGAGATTTGGAGTTTTCAAGGATTGGAAGGTTATTATCGTAAGTTCATAGAAGGATTCTCCAAGTTGGCCTTACCTTTAACTAAGTTGACCCGTAAAGGGAAATTGTTCGTGTGGAATACCCAATGTGAGAATAGTTTCCAAGAGCTTAAGAAACAATTGACCTCTACACTGATCTTAGTGTTACCTAACCCGAGTGAACTCTTTGTAGTATATTTTGGCGCGTGTGGTTCAGGATTAAGTAGAGTGCTTATGAAAGATGGCAAGGTTGTAGCTTATGTTTCTAGGAAACTGAAGATACATGAGGGGAACTACCCTACCCACAAATTAGAACTAGCAGTAGTTGTCTTTGTGCTTAAGAAGTGGAGACATTATTTTTTATGGATCTAGATTTGAGGTTTTTAGTGACCATAAGAGCCTTAAACACCTTTTTGACTAGAGGGAGTTGAATATGAGACAACGTAGATCGATGGAATTTATTAAAGATTTTGATTTTGAGCTTAACTATCACCTTGGAAAGGTCAATGTAGTGGTCGATGCCTTGAGTAGGAAGACTTTGAGTGTGTCCGCCTTAATGGTTAAGCATAGTGAGTTGTTGTAACTGTTTAGAGACCTTAGTTTAGTTTGTAAAGTGACACTAGAAAGTATTAAATTGGGAATGTTGAAGGTAACAAGTGGACTATTAGAAAAGATTCAAAAGTTGGATTTACACTTTTTGGATAAGTTAGAGTTGATTAACCAAGGGAAAGAACTTGATTTTAAGATGGGTGTGGATCGAATTTTGAGATTTAAGGATAAAATTTGTGTACCCAATGTAGATGAGTTAAGAAAGTTGATCTTAGAGGAATCCCATAGAAGTTGTCTAAGTATTCATGCTAGAGCCATAAAGATGTATAAGGACCTCAAGAAGATATTTTGGCGGTCTAGAACGAAAAAGGACGTTGCTGAGTTTGTGTGCACTTGTTTGACCTATCAGAAGTCTAAGGTAAAACACTAGAAATCTTCAGACTTGATGTAACCTTTGAGTATTGCCGAATGGAAGTGAGATAACATCTCTTTGGACTTTGTTATAGGCTTACCTAGAACTCCAAAAAGGTATGATAATATTTAGGTTATTATGGATAGACTAACTAAATATGCTCATTTTATTCTAATGAACATAACTTATTCTATGGAAAAGTTAGCCGAGCTATACATAAATGAAATTATGAAGTTTCATGGGACTCCATCAAGTAAAGTATATAACAGAGACCCAAGATTTACCTCTAAGTTTTGGGAAAGTTTATAGAGTACTTCGGGTAGGAAACTTATGATGACTTCTGCCTACCACCCACAAACAGATGGTCAAACTGAACGAACCAATCAATCTCTCGAAGACTTGTTGAGTGCTTGTGTGTTGGAGAAAAATGGAAGTTGGTATAGATTTTTACCACTTATAGAGTTCATCTATAATAATAGTTTCCAATCTAGCATTGGAATGACCCTTTTTGAGGTGTTGTATGGAAGGAGGTGTAGAACCACTTTGTGTTGGATTGAGACTGGCGATAACCTTGTGTTATGATATGAAATTGTTCATCAGATAACTGATAAATTAAGAATGATTCATGAAAAGATGAAAGCATCTTATAGTAGGCCAAAAAGTTACCACGATAAAAGAAGGAAATACCTTGAGTTTCAAGAAGGTGATAATATATTTCTGAGAGTTACTCCAACGACTGGAGTTGTTCGGGCATTAAAAATGCGATAGCTTACTCCTCGATTCATAGGGCCTTATCAAATTCTTAAACATGTTAGTAACAAAGCAAATCAGATTGTGTTATCTCGGTATCTTTCAAATCTTCATAGTGTCTTCCACGTGTCTCAACTTCGCAAGTACATTCCTAATCATTTGCATGTGATTGAGTCAGACAAGTTCCAAATAAAAGAGAATCTAACTTTTGAGACTTTACAACTACGGATTATGGACCGAAAGGTCAAACAATTAAGTGGTAAGACGATTCTGTTGGTTAAGGTTGTCTGGGGAGGTGCTATTGGTGGAAGTGTTAAGTGGGAAGTCGAAAGTCAGATGCGCGATTCATATCCAAAGTTGTTTTCGTCAAAAAAATTTCGAGGATGAAATTTCTTCAACAGGAAGATAAATGTAACACCTCACCTTTTAAGAAATTGTTGTTATTATTATTATTATTATTATTATTATTATTATTGTTATCATTATTCTATTTATGTGCATTGTAATTATAATTTTATCTTATTACATGTGATATACGGTTCATCTATTTTAATATCAAAAGTTATTTATACAATATATTTATTTAATAATATATAATTCTGTTTTTTGTTTTAAAAAATAAAATAAAATAAAATAAGACATTTGATTATATTAATATAATCATAAGTATGTATACACTACACTAAAAAAAGGCTTTAACAACACTTTATTGATGCATTTAATAGCGCTACAGTATGTAGCATTGTTAATAAATACGATATGGCATTGTGAT
>JBBPBP010009777.1:8987149-9002476 GCA_037974735.1 Cicer chorassanicum | reverse complement strand
GCGCTACAGTATGTAGCATTGTTAATAAATACGATATGGCATTGTGATTTTATATATATTTATCATGATTTAGTAATTCATATAAAGTATTGATGTTATATTTATTTATTTTGTAATTTTGACTATTCTCTAATGATGGTAGTATTTTAATGTGAGTATTTTGAAAAATAAGTACAATTATAGTGATTATTTTGAATATGAGAGTTTTAGTTATTAGTAATATGTATTTTTTTTTTAAATTTAATTGTTTTAATTACTCTTATTTAAAAAATATTAGTTTTGAAATATTATTAACATTTTATTAATGAGATTGTGTTTTAAAAAATTAGTTTTAATAATTGTTGGTTTTATTTTAAAAACAAAATAAAAGAAAGAAGTAAAATGTGGTATATGAGTTAGATCCATGTGCAAGAGTAAAACCTAATTAAATAATAATAAATAAAAAATTAATTGAAAAGGAAAACAAGGAAACTATGAGAAAGACAAAGGAGTGAGACAGAAGATGAGCGGTAGTATTGAACTTGAGAAAAGGAAGAAAATTGGCATTGGTGAACGATAACTATTCAAGAAAAATTTCTCCGTTTTCATCGAAATTTTAGTAAGTTGTTTTATTCATTTAGTTAGTCAATTAAACATACTTTCTCATAATTTTAACCATTCCAATTTCTCTCTAAAATACATGACTTCTCATATTATAGAATTGTTATTTTGCACACTTCTTCATCGTAAGTCTGATTTTAGTGAAATCAACGGCAAAACGATCGCGTGAATAGTAGTTATATTATTCATTGATTATTTTCCGATTTAGAGTATTCTTACTAGACTCAATTTCGGAATTGACCAATGCTCTCTTTCCAGCCACATCAACACAAATAGCAACTTCCAACTTTAAGAGTATCCTTCTCGAATTTTGTTTTCTTGTTTCTTTTTTGCTTTGTATATAACATGTAGTCAACAAAACTTATACAACAAATACGTTCGTAAATAACATAGTAAAGTCACATGTTAATAAAATTGAGTAGATAATTACTAAAACAAACTGTAGAGTCAAGTCACATGTTAACTACACAAGCATAAATCGTAAAAAATATTGATGAAAACAAAGTTTAATATACAAAGAGAGTATCTGTAACATACATAGGCCTTACCGACAAGTATTAACAGGTCGAAATTGTGGTATACTAGAAAGTTGTAACCTATCTTAGACTTCTTGAGTGTGTGCGCTTTAGAAGCTGTAAGTTAACAAAACACAACAAAAATGCATTGATGCTTTAAAGAAGATTAAAAATAGAATACAACACTAAATATGTGTTATTAAATTCAAAGTCATTTCGATAACTAAAACTCAATTTTCACCCTTATAACCAAAATCATGAACTAGGGTCATCTTTTCTCTTTTTTCCATTACACCTGTTTGAAAATCGCAAAACCAAAATAGAGGAAAACTTCAATGTTTTTAGGCCAGCTAAGGTATTAAAGTAGCATGACAATGTTCCATATTTTATGTTATCTACTATAAAATGTATCAGAGAAGCTATAACACGTAAATGTAGTCAAATGCCAAAGAATTTAAATGAAGAAATAATATATATGTTTAGCTAGAGTAATAATTAAATTGCTAATTAGTAGTATATATATATATATATCACCTCGAAACATAAACATGGTGAAGCTTACAGTTGACCATGACAATAACATCCTTTTTGTCATCCTATTTCAAATAAAATTTCCACAAATAAGTAACTAAGTAATTTTAACAATTGCTAGAACATTAGCATTCTAGTACTACCTTTTCAAATTTATATCAGTTTTTCTTCTTTATTGTTCTTGTTATCTTCTTTTGTATTCAACTATTTTCATATACATTATGAACTATAAATATTGTTACACATAAATCTCGTTTGAAGTTACTTCTAAATTTTTACCTCTTTATATTTCAACTGATTGTATTCTTATCCTGCAAACATATTTCAAACTAGGTACATATAAATGTATCAAATCCAACAACAATATAAAACATTATAACATAATTTTTCTTTTTTTTTTCTTCCTTATTTCACAAATGTTATCCCTATAAGCCCTTATTTCACAAATGTAACCATATAAGTGCAAGAATGAAATTATGAAAAATAAATCAATTGACTTAAAGTTGGCGGCAACAACAACAAATAGTGGTGATAACATAGACAACAATGAATAGTTACGACAATAACAAACTATGACGACAATACAAACGGTGACAACAATAACAAACAATGGCGATAACAACGAACGGCGACGATAACCATGAACACGGTTGAGATAACAACAAATGGTGTCTAAACCAACAAACGAACGTCACATAGGAATGTCGACCGACGAAGGCAAAGAAAGCAGAGGACGTCAGCGAGGAATGGAGAGGAAGGAAGATGATGCAGAAGGAATGAAGATGGAGGAGAAAACGTTAGTCAATCAGAATGGACGTCAGGGAGAAATGAACGTCGATGAGGGTTTTTTTTAGGGTTCTCTGTTTTGTACTAGTGGATGGTGGAAAGAAGATGAACGATTTAGAACAATGGTGGAGAGAAGAGAAACAATTTATGGACAATGGTGGATAGAAGAAGAACGATTTATGAGGTATGTGAGGAGAGGAGAAGGTTCACAGTTGAAGGGGAGGGTACGCGGTCAAAGAGGAGGCGCAGTTTGATCACTAGGTTTAATTAGGAACAATATAAGTACATTTACAACATTTTTTTGTCAAAAGTGCTTTTAAAGGGTACGTGTTTTTTAAGTTTTACTATTGTAACGCCTTTTAAAGAAAGCGTTGTTAAATATATGCTATAAAATCTAAATTTTGGTATAGTTTGACAACGCTTTTAGAAAAAATGTTGTCTAAGGTTCTGTGTTTTTTTTATAAATAAAATATAACAATACTTTTACTTAACAAGCGTTGTTAAAGGTACACTATTAAATAAAAAATTTGGTGTAGTGATAGTATTGAATATATCTATGGATGATAGTTAAAATAGTAAATAATTTATTTATTTATTTTTAGCAAGTAATTACTTTTTATTTTGCTGCTGTGTTGTTTTATTACTTCCGCATATTAATAGAGACGGTGGTTGACGAAGACACGACAGACTCGATTTTATAATTTAATATTATGTGGAATGAGCGGGAATACCGTAATTTCTCAGAGATTCTTTTGGGGTTTACCACATATGGTTGAGTCCAATTGAGTAATAATAATTAATATATGAATGGTAACAGTGAGAACTAAAATATGATTTAGAAACCTATAAAATTGTTGTGAATTAATTTATGTCAAGATTGCATGATATTTGATTTTTTGTGAAATCATATGCTAATTGCTATTGTATGGATGTTGTGTATTTGAGTGTTCACTTTTACTTGAATGAAATTATGACTTACTTGAATGCACAACTTGTTTGATTTCCTATTTTATGACTGATAAAACTAGACTGTTCATTGCAATCGGTGGGGACCAAATGTTGAGACCTAATTGAGATTGACTGATATACATACACGTAAATTTTAATGAATAATGTGAATTCATACCGAGAGTTGCCGAGTTGCGATCATCGAATAAGTATGAGCTAGATGTTGGGATCTTTGAAGTGAAGATTATTTTGTCATCATATAGGGAGGGTCTGACAAGTCTAGTGATTTCGGGGTCTGATCGTGGAGGACTACGGTTGAACAATAAGGTAACACTGATAGACCTTGAGAGTACCTCTGGTGCGGAGTTCCTAAGTAGATTAGTGGGTTGTTCCCTAAGGCTTGAGGCTACCGTGCAACACATGAGTACCTCGATCGTCGCATATATGTGTCTCGGACTGAGTTAAGGGGATCTATGAGGACTTGAGCATTCCATCCACTCCTGTAGTGGCATAGTATCAAGCCTGATAACCAAGTACTTCATGGTAGAATGGTACCAAATGATGAAGAAGTATAGAGTATAGGACATGCATAACATTGCATCCTTGTGACTGTTTTATTTGTGATTAATTTGATTAGTCTTTTATATTATGTTATTGAATATTTCTCATGCTTATGCCAACTTGACTACTTGCACGTTCTTCTCACTTATATTATTACATGATTTCAGAACTCACCCCTCGTTGTTTGTGTTTGGCGTTTGCAATGGATGTAGACGAGCCGCTAGTTGCAAGTGATGATTAGTACTCCTTAAGTGTCGAACGTTGTTTCATTTTGAAGATTTTTATTACATATTTTATATTGATGTCGTTGTTGAACTTCTTTTACTTTGGGAATTCTCGCTCTGATAGTGACATCAGGTTGGGACTATTTTTACTTTTATTCTACTAAACTTATTTATGTCCATTTCAAGGAATTTTGGTTGTCTAATATTATGACTTCGAGTTGTTAATTTTGATGGATTCTTTCTAAAGATTGACATGATATGCTGAGTAACTGTGTGATGTTCTTTACCTTATAAATGTTTTTGAAAGTTCACATTTTTCTTTACGAGAAATTCTCTACTAGATGATAAAATTTAAAAAAAGTTCAATCACAAAAAAGGATGTCAAAATTCGACTTCTATATCCATATTTTTGTTACTTTTGTTCTTAAATTTTGATATTTTTAAAAAGAACTTTTATAGACCTAAAAGTTGCATCTTTTTAGAAAGACTAAGCTTAAAATACTATAATTTATAGGGATTAAAAATAAATTTAATAATATAATTTTCTTATACTGCTATTCGAAATTTAAAAATATTGTTTTTTACTCAATATTGTTTTTAGAGTCTATAAAGACTAATTTTTTGATTTTATTTATGCACTTGTAAGATTTTAAACAAGAACGAATCAAGTGAAATAGAAAAAGAATATATTCTTTGATATAATAATAAATAAATTATGGATAAAAACTTTATAATAAAATGGAGGTATTTGAGTATAAATATGAAGTTTCCTAATTAGAGGAACTTGTGGGACTTATAAAACGAAGTTTTGTCTATTTAAAAATAAAATTCATACAAAATTATTTGTGTTGCACATTCAAAAAGGGTAAAGAAGGAATAACATTAAAATAATAAGAAAACAATTGAGAAAATATAATAATTTATATAGTAGGCAATAAGTTCAAATGTCTATTTAACTAGTGTTTGTTAGTCAATGAAGAATCTTCATCGGTCATTATTTATAAAGTCATTTTGAGACAACTGTTTAGTTTATTTCTTTTAATTAAATGTTCCATTTAGATTTATTTTGAATAAATGGTTCTTCGATTAAATAAAATTTTTATGATTTCATTTTTTGAATACCCAACTATTTTGTGTAGTTTTGTAATGTATTTTTGATTTAACGCATAGCTGAGTTTTGGTGAAAAAACAACAAAATTCATGTGCAACATTTTATGAAGATATTGACAACCAAATTGGGCTCAAAATGGGTTAAAACTGTAACCCAAATGAAAGCTAACATCCCATTTTTTAATTTATTCAACGTGTGTAATTCGAATCACTTGATATGTGAATCGACTCACCAATTTCACAGTTTAAATGTTTTATAGCAGTTACAAAGTTGTTATTTCTCTTAGAACTTAATTTTCATTTGTCAAGTCTGTTCATGAATCATGTAAAAGGTTTTCCATTCATTTCTAAACACAAGAATGATTTCATCCATTCCTCATACTTAAGAGTTCAAGATCATATCATAGATTGAAAACTCTTTCTTAATCAAGTCGGTTGTATAATCGAGTTTTGAAGTGAGAAAAAACAACGAGGGGATATTGATTGTTAAAGTGTCTATAATTCTAAATACGAATCATCGAGGGGACATCAATGTGTTGCGTATCGAGGGCTAAAGAAGGTGTTCTTTAGAAAATTCCTAGATATGTATTTTTAGATGGCTATCTTGCAAGAGTGAGGTGTGATCTTTATTATGAAGATACGTTTATGTTCAGAATTTGGACAGTTTTCCTAGATTATGTGTAGAAGAGTGTTTAGGAAGAAGGGTTTGTGTGGAAGATTTTGTAACATCCACTGAAAGATCTTGTAAACACTCATAATCAATAATCAAAGGAAGAAAACTATCATTTGATTGAATGAATACATGATGTACTCTATGAGTGAGGACGAAGTAGAGGATTCTGTATAGAATTTTGTCTTGATTTTATATGTTTACTGAATCTCTATTGTTAACATTAAGTTCAACATCTAAGACTTGATTCAAGTTGCACAATATAATATTTTAGCGTTTCTATTAATTGTGATTCATAATGTCTTTGTTTGAAGATCCTTGTCATATTTGATTCAAGTATCAAAAACCTTTTTCAAAATAACTTCAATCAAATTATATGTTTTCTTGCATAAGGCTCTATTTGATTTGTGTTGTTTATTTCAAATGAATTGATATGGATATTCAATACGCTTAATACTCGAGTCCATCATATTAAAAAATTTCATTTTCCAATATGCGACTCAAATGATTTTGAAATGATTTTTCAAGAGTACTGTGAAGGTGCAAACACAAGAAGAGGGGGTTGAATTGTGTTTGATAAGTTGAAAACTTTTTGATAATTTATAAGTAAGTAAAAAAACTAGTTCGGTTTTGGTGACTTACTTGGAGAAGAAGCAATCGAATTTAGAGGTAGCAAACAATGAAAACATAAATAATTCGACACATAGATTTATCTTGGATCACCACTATATTAGCTACATCCAATTCCGTCATTCAGAAGGCTTTAATTCACTAATTCAATTACCTTGAATTACAAAGCACCTGACCCTCCAAGCCAATCTTCCCAAATAGCCTAACAACTCCAGACTTTTGAGGAACCAACCACCTTGAACTTACAAGCCAAGTCTTCTCCTAACAACCTGACAACCCTAGATTGAAGAAAGAATTAAACCACTATCGGGTTGGATGCAAAAGATTGGAACTTGAGTAGTTGCTTCTAATAAAGCAGATAATAATAATTAGGGGTGTACATGGGCACGGGTCGACCTACCAACCTGATCACCCAACCCAACCCGATTTTTA
This sequence comes from Cicer chorassanicum, assembly GCA_037974735.1. Taxonomy (NCBI): domain Eukaryota; kingdom Viridiplantae; phylum Streptophyta; class Magnoliopsida; order Fabales; family Fabaceae; genus Cicer; species Cicer chorassanicum. The sequence goes on along the minus strand of JBBPBP010009777.1, from coordinate 8,995,469 downwards.
CCCGTACCTGGTCACTTTTGGGCCCAACCCGACCCAACCTATTGAAACCCGCTTATATTTGTTTCAGGTAATGGGTTCAACAATTTGAACCTTGTTGACCCGTAGACCCGACCAAGTAACTAGTTATAATTTTTTTAAAAAAAATTTGTTTGGTAGTCCAATAGGGTTTTATTGCTCTTCTTCTTCAGATTTTAAGTAGCCATCATCTACCTTCCTCTTCTTCTGTTCCATATCTATGTCCACCCAATTGTTCCCTTCCATAATTTGAGGAACTTGTTAAGTGCTTGGACTTGAAGTTGACATTTCTTAGAATCGATGAATTTTCATATTTTATTGATTTACTGTTGTTGAATTTATTTATGTATTTGTTGATTGTTGGATTTTTTTTTTTGTGAAAGGTTGTTGGCTTTTTTAAAGAATTGAATGATGTGATTGAAATTTTATAGTTTTTGAGACATTTAAGTATTAGATATATCTTCCCATAAAATAAAAAACAGGTTATTATTTATGTATAACCCGCCAACCCAACCCAACCCGTCTTTGATCGGGTCGGTTCGGTTCGGGTTATATGAAAAAAAATATGGGTTTAGAACTTTACCTAACCCAAAGATAATCGATCGGGTCGGATATCGGATTTTGTCAAAACTGGCCCAACCCAACCCGCATACACCCCTAATAATAATAACTCTCGCACTTATCCAAAGATAATTGATTATGTACGTATTTTGTTCAGATTGCATTTGTAAATTCTTCAGATTAATTATGTTCATATTTTGTGTAGATAAATCTTGATCAAATCTTCTTCAAAACTTGATCAAATCTTCTTCAAATCTTGATAATATCAAATCTTCTGCAATATACTTATCTAGCTTTGATTTTTAAGATCAAGCTTCTTGTTATCACAGTAAACATAATATCAGACAATAATTAAATTTAAAGAAAGATATAACCTATATGTCAATTGTTTCAGTTTCACTCTAAAAACCGTCCTATTTCTTTATTTCTAGTTTTCTGATTCTGAATTTGCATATTTTCATATTAGAGGGTCTGGATGAAGGGATTTGAATTCCCATCCAGGTTTGTAGTCTTGATGAATTTGATTTGAGTGTTCAAAGAAGTCTCCTGATTCTGATTGTTAATCTGACACTTCAGTTTCTGCTAATGTATCAGGTTCCTCTGGTGATTTGGGAACTAATGGTAATTATGATTCTTCTGGTAGTTCCAGTTATGTTGATATGTGTGATTTCTCTGCCAGTTTTGATTATGTTTATACTCTAGATTTTTCTGGTTCATCATATGGTTATGGTTTTGATAGGTATTGTGCTGACCAATCCTTCTTCCACCAGAGTCAGTTGGCTACTATTTGTTAAGTCTTGGAACATAGACCTTTTTCCCTTCATATATTGCAAGCATCCATTGACCAGGCACCCATGACTGGTGTTTCAATTTGGTTGCTTAGAACATCTGCAACATAAACAATTTTATCCTTTGGTACCCAAATCTGGTTGGGTCTTGGTTTGTTAGTTCTTAAAGGTTTCTTATCTTTCCATGTGATTAGCATATGACAAGATATTTTAGTGTGGCCTTTCTTATAGCAAGTAGTACATAAATAATCAGAGGGAACAAACTTAGGTTTAGTTACTTCTTCTTGAAATCCTATTCCTACTAACACCATAAATCATAGATGCATACTTGCTTCTTTCCATACCATTATCAAGAAAATCTTGAAATACTTCTTCAAGCTTATCAGAGTTACATGTGGTATTTGCAATTGATGTTGAACTACAATTACTTTTCAGTGTAAGATTTTCAGCCTTAAGTTCAGTAATATCAGTTTTCACTATTGAATTATCTGTCTTAAGTTCAGTAATATTAGTTTTTAGAGTTGCATTTTCTATTTTAAATTCAACACTTTGATTCTTTAAAACATTAACTTTTTCAGTTAGATTTGTATTTTCTTTCGTAAGTATTTTCAGTTTTAAAGACAATTTGTGATTCTTATTTAAAAAATCATTTACAGCAATAACTAAATCGGATTGAGTGAAGTCAAAAAATACCTCAATTTCTTCATCTGTTGATTCACTTCTAGAGTCAGAATCTGTGTTGGATCTAGAGGCAGAGTTGGTTTGAACCATCAGAGCCAAATCTGCATGTTCTTTATCATTAGAGGATCCATCATAATCATCTCATGTAGCCATCAGACTCTTCTTCTTGCGTCTAGAATCTTTCCTCTGATGTTTACCTTTCTCCGTATTTGGACATTCTAACTCGATATGTCTAGGTTCATTGCATCCATAGCAGATGATGATTTTCATGTCATATTTATCCTCTTTTCTTTTGCTGGATTTCCAGAAATATATTTGGGTAAATTACTTCTTTCTATTGTGCCACATCTTCTGAACATTTCTGCATATAAACACCAATTCCTCTTCCTCTGAGTTTTCATTCTGATCATCTGAATCATCATCCTCTAATTTTGCTATTTCCAAGTACCTTTAATCCTGAGACCAAAGTCTGGAATCTGGAAAACATTGTTTCAATGTCTTCATCTTCTTCCATCTTGAACAACTCATATTTTTTGACTAGGTGGTTGGCCTTTGCATCTTGAACTCGCTTGCTTCCTTCATAGGTTAGAATCAGGCTATCATAAATACTCTTTGTTGTCTCCTTGTTGGTGCACTTGTCAAACTCCTTGAAGGTGATTGCATTTATCATGAATGTTCTAGACCTATGATGCATTTGGTCTACAAAAATTTGTGTATTTGGTTCATCTTAAAGATTTTGGAGACTTTTTCTAATCTTAAAAATTGAGCCTAATAAAAAAAATACAATTTTAATAATTAAAAAAATTGGTAAAATAAATTTTAATCCATATGCACATACCAATCTACATGAGATCTACTCATACCAATCTATATGATACAATCTACAAGATGCATGTTATTTAATTAGGTTAATTCTTGTAACAAGAAAAGATGCACATATAGCATGTCATCTTCACATATTAAACTCAAATATACATCTCGACAACCATAACCCAACAATCACACTTCAACTCATAAAAACAATTCTACTCATTAAATACACCGATTATAGATCCCAAAATTACAACAATATACACCACAATATCTATATTAATTAGCATATTTATTAACATATGTCATGTCATGCCATCTCTAGTCGAAATTCATCACCGATTAGCCTATATTAAACAACAATTATCCTATAAGCTTATATAATTTAGTTTTCACATCAAAATTAATAATTATTTATTTTTCAATTTTTTTAACATAAATATTTTTTTATACATAAATATTAACTATTTTCGTACATTGAATCAAATTTATATGAAAAAGTTTCTCTCAAATTATACGTTAGATCACAATTCTAACTTAGAACACCATCCTATACTCATGTCCATAAATATAAAGAAAATAAAGAAGAATGTCTCATGGAGTTAATAGTATTTTTAAAAAAATTAATGAAATTGGGGTGATCGTGGCCACCTTCTGTAGATACGCCTCTACATCAACAACTATGATAAATTTTATTCTCTATGCCCAAACTTTCCTAATCAAAATTGGTAGCTGCGAAGCATGTGGATCAATGTTGGATCAAAATTGTTTAATAGAATTCTTCATTCATGTGGATCAATGTTGGTTACCTTCAATTAGTTTAAATGGATCAATGTTGAAATAAATGTGATATTCATTTTTTTTTTACTTTTTATCAAATTTTAATTTGTGATAACATAAAGTTGAGTAAAATAAACTACTAAATCTTAAATTCTGGTAGTGTATTTTGAAACAAGTTATAATTTTTATTCTTTAATTTACTAAAATATCCCTAAGTATATCGTAAAAGTTAAAATAGATTCAAATATCTTGAGCATACTCTTACATTCTCAAATTTTCATAAAAGTAATAATTTTTCTTAGAACTTCTCTAACTAGAAATTTTGAAAACTAAATTTCTGATAATTATATTTCAATAACGAAAATTTTGAAAATAAATTTCTGATAGTTATTTTCAATCGAAAATTTCAATGTTTCAAAATTTCCGATAGATAAATTGTGTACTAGAAATTTCAAAAACTGAAATTTCCAGTTGAAAATAACTAATTAATTAACTAATTGTATAAGTTATTGTGTGTTATTGTGTGTTATTTTACTAAATGGGATAGCCATGCCTTAAAGTTATTTTAAATGGCAAAAAACAAGATAAATTCATTGATATCATATATGTATTACCTACTCAGATAGATCAATGGATTACTACATCTGAGTTATGTCCTCTACAACGATGTAGTTTGCATATGATCGATGGTAATCTCAAACCTGCTTTTGCTAAGAGATGACACACATAGACTAGATCATTTTACCTACCGTTCTGTGAAATGACTATTACTCTTGACGATGTTAGGGGTCTTTTGAGCACACCATATTTTGGAAAGTTTTTTACACCTCTCGCTAACGTGAATGAAGATTTGGTCATTGTTACTCCGGTTTAGTTATTGGGAGTTGATGAGGATAAAGTTGTGAATGAAACTATGGTCAATAGAGGTGCTTCATATAGTTTTGAATTGTTGAAAGCTGTATTTTTAAAGAAACATCATGAAGGACGATTCGATTGTGCAGCGATGACATACCTACTTCATTTGGTAGGGTGTACTTGTACCATACTAGCTGACAAAAGTTTTACCCGTGTATCTGCAAAAAGTTTGTTTCTATTTCAAGACCATAATACTTGTGGTAAATGGGCATGGGGACCAGTTGCTCTTGTTTTTTATATGACTATCTTAGATATGGTACCATTCCTTAGAGGATATTTATCTCTATTCCACGTACTTTTATATTATTTTCTATACTTATGAACATTTCTCTTACATCTGTAAGTGTAGTATGAGTGAACATATATCTTCACTGCCATGGATGTTTCAATGGACACCTAAACAAACATCAGGGGATGTTGCATACAACAGATCAAAGTTGGATGCTTTTGAGACCTACTGATGTTATCGGGACGCCAAATTACGATGAGGACGCCACATTAGGATTTCATTGTGTGTCGATGTTTACAGGGTACATTCGATGGTACTGTATTTGCTAGAGAAGTGTCTATGGAAATTTAGGTATACTCAACACATCCCTCCTACACCGTTGGTGCTTGTTGTTCGTGATGTTGAATGGAATACCTAGGTAGTTAATCCCAGATAGGGCGCGTCGTGGCCAACCCCAGAAACCGAGATAGCGGGATAGCGGGTTGTGGGATACCGCGATAACCTCTACATGAATAATACTATATAAACATGCATAATTAAACAATGTCTCAAACTCATAGTTTTAATCAAAACATACATTTAGATACTAGATAGTCTTAATCAAAATATAGATTTAGATACCAAATATCATCATCTTCTTCAACATAGTAGAGTAATAAATAACAAAATATTAAAACTAAAATGCATGTTATAGGAATCAAAGATCATCATCATCTTCAACATAGTCTTCTTCCTCTTATTCTTCCTCCTCCCCATCCCCATCAACTTCAATATATTATTCGTTCTCCTCCTCATCCTCCCCATCATCTTCAACATAAATAGGTTCAACTTCTTCAACATCTTCTTGTACCACAACTTCTTTTGATATTTCTTCTTGTGCTATTGCCCTAGATGCACTTAAATTTGTCTTTTCTTTTGCTGCCCGCCTAGTGTAGACCACCGGCTCATTAGCCCCACTTGCATTGGCAACATCAGTCCAAGTTAGATTATCACCGGCATAAACTAATTCTTCAACAGGTTCACCATCTTCCCCCAAGTCTCCCACTTCAAATTCATTGATGTAATCATGATCATCATTCAAGACGATTGGATCAATCACATCACGACAATCATAGCGCTCTTTCAAAGCTTGGTTATACTAAACGAAAACCAAGTCTTCCAACCTCTTATGCTCAAGTCTACTTCTCTTTTTGGAATGAATCCATGTATTGTAATTTAAAATGTTAGTATCCTAAATTAATATGAACCTACATAGTAGAATACTCTATAACATAATAACAAGTACTAACTTACATGCTCAAAAGTACTCCAATTACGCTCACATCCTGAAGAACTGCATGTCAAACTCAACACTTTAATGGCCAATAATTGCAAAAGTGGAGTTTGTGCTCCATAAGTCTTCCACCACTCATTTGCAATGAAACAATTATTTTCATTTTATACAAGTTGTTGTGTGCTAGAAGTTTTATGAAGAAAATAAATGAAGTTCCAATTACCGGGAGCTAATGTTGCCCTTTGTCTTATTGCTCCACCCAATCCAAAGAGACCATTAGCAATCTTATATTCCGCCAACTGTGTTGTAGTCATTTCACTCATTTGATTACTTTCACTAAGTATTTCGATGCATAAGTGAAGACCTCCCACAAATATGAGATCATTCTCAATTTCTGGTTTGCTATAAAAATACTTCGGATTTAGGTAGTAGCCTGCAACATGTAATGGATGATGAAGTTGACATTTCCACCTTTCATCAATGATTGCAAATACATCTATGTACTTGATCATTGCTGCATATATATATCCCATTGCAAGTTTTTTCTCATTATCAACAAGTCTAAACACTTGTACAAGAGGTCCCATAACCTTAAGAGTGTAGATAATATCATTCCAAAATGATGTCAAAAGTATAATACGAGTTGCCTTCTTTCCCTTAGGATCGTTAGTTGCCTTGGACTTCAACCATTCTTCTGAAGTGAACATCTTTCTAAGGTTGGTTTTTTGTTTATGCAATCTTTGCAAAGTAAGAAATGTGGTAGCAAACCTTGTGACTCCATGTCTTACCAACTCAACATTATCAGTGTTCTTCCTCATTATGTTCAACGCCAATGTGTGGTTATAAATGAAGCCGACGAGACTAATCCCTTTTTGAATAACCATTTTAACCTTAGCAATCTTTCCAATATCTTCTAACAACAGATCTAGACAATGTGCAGCACACAGAGTCCAAAACAAGTGTGGTCTCTTGGCAGTTAGTAGTTTACCAGCCAATAGATAATTACTTCCATTGTCAATAACCACTTGCACAATATTTTGCTCACCAATCTCCTCAACAAAATTGTTCAATAGCTCAAATATCTTAATCCCAGTCTTCATGTAGGAAGAAGCATCAATACTCTTCAAAAATATTATTCCTGCTGTAGAACTCACCAAGAAGTTTATCAAAGTCCTATTCTTTATGTCTGTTCAACCATCTGACATAATTGAGCATTTGTATTTTGTGCGATGCAATTGATGACCATTCAACAAAGCGTTTGTATATTCCAACTCTTTTTCAAGGAGTGGAACCCTCAACTCATGATAGATTGGAGGTTTCAAATGAAGACCGTAGTTTCCAACTGCTTCCAACATCAACTTGAAGCTTTTTGATCTTGCAACATTGAAAGCAATTCCATTTGTGTAAAAAAAACGAGCAATCTATTGTACTGTTCTTGCTCTTGCATCTTTGTCACAAGCATCATTTATGCTTGTTTGTCTCTTGTCTTTCCCCAATTTGTGTTCTGCTTTTTTCATGAACATTAATCCAATGGTTTTGTCTTCTTGGCAGCCGGTAAAGGGGCTTCAATTGCCCTTTTTCCACTTCGAATTCTCCTTATTTCAGCTACATCGTCATTAACATCATCGTCAATTTGAACTTACATCTCATTTAATATTTCATCTTTTAGTGCTTGTTTCTCATCATAATCTGTCTGCAACAATAGCTTACAATCTGGTGGTATTTTTCTGCAACTTTTTACGTCTCCCTTTATTCCTAACTGATGTTGTCTTACTCTAGTAATTCCTCCAGTAGTTTCAACATGACAGAAATCACATGTCACCCTCTTCCTATTATTCTTGTCCTTTACACTATTAAACTGCCATGCTAGGTCAACATTATCACCGGTTGGTTTAAACATTACACACGGAGTAGAACTATTACTTTATGGGGTTGCAGATGATGTTGTCATGTTTGTTTGCACTTTGCAGAGATAGAAGGGAAGTAGAAAAAAACAGAGAGAAGTAACAAAATAATATTAATCAAAAGAAATTAAAAAGAAGTAACAAAAGAAAATTAAAGAAGTAAAAACTAATAAAAAAAGTAAGAAGTAATAAAAAGGAACAGAGAAATAAAATTAAAAAAAATTAAATTAAAATAGAGAAATAAACAGAGAAAAAAAGAAGTAGTAACAAAAACAGTGACAAAACTGAATAAACAAAAGTAAAAAACAGAGAGAAGTAACCAAAAAAAAAATTAAATTAAAAACAAAAAACTAAAGAAAACAAA
>JBBPBP010009777.1:8960272-8973648 GCA_037974735.1 Cicer chorassanicum | reverse complement strand
TTTTTTTTGTGTTTGTGTGTTTTCGTTTGTGAAGATTTTCTCTTGTTAATTTTTCACCAAATATATTTGTTGAAATTAATATATTATTTCCGTTCCTTTTTATATGATACATTTAAATTAATAAAAATTGATATATTTAATTTAGTTAGTCAGAAACAGATTGTATTCAGACATCAAATTTATATTTTAAATTTAATGATATTATTAAAATTTTAAAATTTAAATAGTCTAATTTAATTAGAAGACAACCAATACCCTAACTCTAAGACTACATACAATCTAAATCGTTAAATAAACTTTGTAATCACGATTTGTGATGCAATATTAAGATTTTTAATATTTGTATTGTAACAACTTAATCGAAGTCCCGACCACATAAACAAGGCAACCTTGTACCAAAAAAATAAACAAGGCAATCAAAGTAATTTATTGGGTGTCAAATTTTTTTAGTACTTTTTGGTCTATAATTTTTTATTATCTAATACTAGGTATTAATATTTGGTTCAATAAGCTTTGTATTGGGCGACTGTGGAGCAAAAATCTCATTTTGGTGGAAGATTTTTTTCCCCCTGAATAGGAAGACATTAAGTTTTATGGTTCTACCTTTTCCTTATTTAATTTGATTTATTTATTTATCTTGACAAAATTTATTCTCAAATGTATAATCTTTTACTTTTTATATATCTCCATTTATTGTCAATCATTCAATATTTTTGTTTTAAATTAATAATATCTCTTAAGAAATATTAAATTGGTCGATTTTATTGTCAATTAAAAAAAAATAATTATAATAATTTAATAAGTAATTTTGCGTTGTAAAAAGCCTAAAGAATTAAATTTTAAATAAAAATAGGGATTTTTTATGTGGGGAAAAGAACAGATAGACAACAAGAAAACAAACTAAAATCGAGGATGGGTAATACCTAAGGCACCATCTTAACAAGTATGTCAAGTCTACGAGGAGATATCTGAAATAGCCTCCGAGTCAATTTGCACACTCATTATCAAGTAAGAGAAAATGAGATAATAAATAGTTAAAGATAATATAAAAAAGAAATTATTTATGAAAAAGAAATAAAATTAATAATTTTATTGATTTGTATAAATAACCTTAAATCAATAATTAAACAAGAAACCTAAATTTTTCCAACACCATCTCTCTATGTTCACCTACTTTTGTTCTTTTTTCACTCAAGAGGTTTAGAGTTAATTTTGAGTTTAAAATTATCTCTCTAAATTATTAATTTTTTTTCTTTCTAACTAAATAATTTTTACATGTTCATCGTCTTAGTACAACATTCTTTTTGTTTGTCATCTTGTTGCGACATTGTTTTGATTTCTTGTATTGCTACGGTGTTTATTTGGTATAGATTGACATATCAATTTTGATCCAGTGCACATATAGTTTCAATCAATGACTTTGGCATTTTTAATGTTACAACTCTAGAAGCATGCATATTTCAAACCCTCAAGTTTGTCATATTTGTAGATTTTGTCACATTTGTAGACACTTTATCGTTTTATACTATTAACTTGGATGTTGTGAATTTGTTTGTTGATTCATCCTTTTTAGTTTTAGAAAATTTTTAAAGCTAAATGACTCTTTTGGTCCCTTATCTTTTTTTAAAGTTTCGTTTTAATCCCTTAATTACTTTTCTTCCCATTTTGGTCCGTTAACTATGATTCCATTAGCCACTTTAGTCTTTTCTATTAGTTTCAATCAATAACCGTTAAGTTGAGCGTACATGTCAACTTGGATGCCTGACTAGGCTGTCGGAATCACCCTCCTCCTCATCACCTTCTTCTTCTTTGTGCTCCAACCAAAAAAAACAACAAAACATTATTAGAACAACAACAACAAATTCATACTTCTCACATTCAAACCCATATTCAAAACTCAAACAAGTGAGATAAATGAGAAAACAAACCCAAACCCACAAAAAACACTTTGACAAATCCATAAATTCATGAAAAAACAGAGTAAACTCCAAACCCAAAAAACTTCAATTCACGAAGAGAAAAAAAAGCACTTTTACAAGATCTGAAAAAATATTCAACACAAATTCACAAAAAATAAGATTTAAAAAATGAGTTCATGTTTTTTCATTGAACTTTATGTTTCTACGAAGTATTTCAGATCCAACAAGAAAGAACAAAGATTAGATGTGCTAGAAACAAGAAAACACTCAACTTAACGTTTTTAATTAAAATTGACGGAAATGACTAAAGTGGCTAACAAAACCATAGTGAATAGACCAAAATTGAACAAAAATTAATTAAGGAACAAAAATTAATTAAGGAACAAAAATGAAACTTAAAAGAAAAAAAAAAGACCAAAAGAGTAATTTAACTAGTTTCTAATTATATTATTTTGGATCGGTATAATCTCTATCAATTTAAATTAACAAATGAATACCATTTTTTTAAATAAAATACAATTAAAAAAAGAATAGAGCGGTATATTTGACTTTGATTTTCTATAATATCAAGAAGTTCAAACGTTCTTTAGAAAAAAATATACAAACGTCGACAATACTTAACTGCTTGAGGGCTTGAGGCCAAAATATACAAGTGGTGCCAAAATTTACATAACAGATCATCAATACAACAATTCTGCAGACACCACACAATTTGGTAATTGTATCTTGTTGTCCTCATCAATCATCATATCATTACAATTAAATCCCCAAATCCAACCATTAGTTAGCCCACCAAGACATAATACACTACTTTATAGGAGCATCACATGACTAGCACAGCAGAAAAAAACATACCACACAATTATTTTATCCATTTCAAAATATTGTCGTTTAAGGTTTTTCAATAGAAATATAATAAATAAAACAAAGAAAATAATTATTTTGTAGAATACATAACATCTATGATAGCAAAAACACATCAATAATTAATAAAAATAACTTTACAAAATAATATCTTTTATGCACCCTTCATTCAGTTGCATAGCTTTCCAATATATTGCACAAGAATGTCGTATTGGACGGTAAAATACATTGAATTAGTTTTTATTTTCAGGATTAAATAAGTTGTTATATTTTGTTTTAAGTTTCTATAAAAAGATTCTCAACTTTAGAGTTCTTAAATATTTTTTGTTTACATTTTTTGTCACTGTTTGTAAGTTAATTAATGTGTATTATTTAAAATTTTGAATAATCTTTTGCATGAATGTTTAGAACATCATTTCAATTTTTCACACACAAAATTTAGATTTTTTTTACAAAAAATGAATTAAATATGAATTTTTAAGAACCACAAGTTTAAATATTCATATTTAATTCATCCCATATTAAAAAATTTAAACTTTTGTAAACGATATGTTATATTGTCCTATATATTACTACAAAAAGACATTCAAAAATTCAAATGATACACATGACTGAAAAATAATGAACATAAATAAAATACTTTTAAAGACTAAAAAATTAAAAAATATATATAAAACATAAAAACAACACGTTGAAATTTTATAGAGATTAAGAACTTATTTAATCTTGACTTTTGTTATCCTACTGGTCCTTTTAATTCATAATATATGTACTCCATTTAAGTTTTTATGTATCATGTTTAATGTTATTATTATTTAATTATCCTTTGATTAATTTATATTTTATTTTTCAAAAATCTTTTTAGTCTCATGGAACAAATCCTTACGAGGGTCAACTTGAAAAATACAATTACTTTTATAAAAATTAGAGAAAATTAAATGCGATTAACTATTTTTTAAGAGGGTATAAAAGTAATTTTTGCTTATATACGAGACATGAGGAAATACATCATTATTCTTTTATCCTTTTCAATGTGATCTAAAAGCTCTAGAAAAAATACACCTTTTAGTCATTTAAATTTAACTCAATTCACGTTTAGGTCCTTTAAATTTATTTTATCTCAATTTGGTTCTTTAATTTATATTTTGTTTGCACCTTTAGTCATTTATCTCAATTTCGACAATAACTAATTCAATTGAAAACATCTTAACATTTGAAACTCTACGAAATATTGCAACAATATATTTATCAAACTAATCCTTGAGAAAACATTCATCAAAACTAATAAATAGTCTATATTTCTTGATTTTCTCTACAATAATTTAAACATATATATAGGGTTAAAAACAAGGTAATAAAAGTTTATCCACAAAAATAATGTCTTTAACTTTTTTCACATACAAAGTAGTTTGGAGAGTCAACTTGTTGCAATATTCACTACGCCAAAAACGACATTATATAGCGCGTCTATTACAACGCTTATTAAATACAAGCGCTGTTGTATAATTTTTTAAAAATAACGGATGATACAACAGCGCTTTTTTTACAAACGCTGTAGTAGGGTCATATAGGGTCACATACGCTTAGACATAATGTTTACAACTCTTTTACAGCGCTTTTTTAGAAAGCGCTGTAAATTGAAGCGCTCTCACATAGCCTTTTACAGCGCTTTTTAAGCGCTTTAAACACAAGCGCTGTAAAATGTAGCGCTCTCACCTTATGTTACATAGCTTTTAAAGCGCTTCTTGTTGAAGCGCTATAAAAGCCTTGCGCTTTCACATAATCAAATGACCTATGACATCACTTTGTATAAAAGCGCTGTAAAAGGCTTTTAAAAAAATAAAAATAAGGAGGTCTGCTACAACGCTTTTTCACAAGCGCTTTAAAAGACTTATAAAAAAACGCTGTAGTAGGCTTTTAAAAAATAAAATAATGAGACCTATTACAGCTCTTTTTCAAAAAAGCGCTGAAATAGGGTTTTATATATAATAGTAAATCTCTTCAGTTTCATCTTCATTACGTAAATTTCATACGAGTGTTTCAGTTTCCTCTGCGTTCTCCTTCTCATTGCGAACCCTACGAACCCTACGAGAGTTTCAGTTTCCCTTGTTTCCTTCTCATTACTTACCCTCATTACGTAAACATCATACACCTACGATCGTACGTACACATCATAAACATCATTACTTAGTTCGTCTTCATTCTTGTTTCGTCTGCGAACCTCGTAACCCTACGATCGTTCGTCTTCGTTCGTCCTCATTTTCATCGTCTTCTGCGCTGTTCATCTGTGAACTCGTAACCCTAAGCATTAAAAAGAGCTATTTCAGGTTTTATTAGTTTTTTGTTTCACTAAAATGCATGTTGAACTTATACTGCTACGTACCTATACTACTGCAGGTTGAAATTGTTGAAGTTATACTGAACTGCATGTTGAAGAAGTTGGCAACACCAAGACTTACGAAAATGAAGTCAAACGTGGTGCAACAATAATGCAAAATGTTATAAAAGCAAGAAGTACTGGGCAAAAATTTGAGGTATACTTTGTTTGTTGTTTTCTTTGTTTGCTGTTTATACTATACTTTGTTTGCTGTTTATAATTTGAGGTACTTACTATATGAGTTTATTAGGTGGGATGGAATGAGAGTGGTCAGCCAATTGACCCCAACAGTTCAATGTTTGTTAGTTATATTGGAGCTGTTGTTCGTCAAAATATTCCCATCACAATAGATGATTGGAGAGATAAGGCATTGAAGGATGCCAAAGATGTATTGTGGGCTGATATACAGGTAAATTTTTTACTCCACCCTATTATTTATAAATTTTTACATACTGCTTTGAAGTATTTTACTTAAACTATATATTTATTTGGTTTGCAGACAGCTTTTGTTGTTGATGGGGTGAGAAAGAGTTATGTGCTCAGAGTTGCCGGGAAAATACACCGAGGCTTTAGATCTCACCTCTCAAATTGCTATTTAAAAGACCGTGAAGGAAATACGAATGCGGAAACTCCAAAAATATATAAACATTATATATCAAATGAGAAATGGAGCGCATTCGTATCAAAATGTACCGACCCCGCATTTGTTGTAAGTGATTAATTTATTAGCATTTGTGTTTTATTATTCATATTCATAGCGTATTTTAAATTTTTACAAGATTGTTATTTTTTTTATATAGAATATTAGTAAGTCAAATCGCGAGAGGGCAAAAATTATTCCCCACCCACACAAGAAATCTCGTATGGGATATGCTCGTTTAGAGCAAAAACTTGTAAGTAATTAAACATCACTTTTATTTAATGTGGTACATTATAAACTATACTATCTAACTAATATTTTGTTTATGATCTTAACGAGAATAGCTACAAGATACCCAATCCGGTCAACCGTTGAGTCGTCATATATTGTGGAAGGAAGCTCGTGTAAATAAAGACGGAGTGGTTGATAACGAAAATGTTCAAAAAGTAATAGAACTTTGTGTAAGTATATTTATCACTTTAATATTTTTTAATATTGTATTTTAAAAATGTTATTGAACTTATCTTTTTAATCCTATGTGTATTTTAGGCGAATCTTGAAACGGAAAATCAAGAGGACAACAAGGCAAGTTGCAGGGACATACTAGGTAAAGTGTTTAATGTTCCTGAATATTCCAGCCGCGTGAGGGGGAAAGGATTTGGCGTAACTCCTAGAAGTTATTTTTCACAAGAGAAACGCCAAAATCCATCTAACGATGAAGTATTAGAGAAGATCAAAGTATTAACGGAGCAAGTGGCCCTCATGGTAAAGACTAATAAAAACAAGCAACTTGCAGACCAGCCCCAACGTGAAATTCACATGGAGAGTGAAAACGCAAGTTGCAACGTTGGTCTCAACAGTCTTCCTGGGTTAATTAATTACTTAATAAGATAAGAAATTCATTCAAGCTAATTGTTTTACATACTTATGTATTAACCATTGATTTAGGGGGTCACTCCATGCGTGCTGTACTTATCCTCCTCTACTCATCGGAAGGTCGGAAAGAAAACATTGTGCAATACTCCGGGCGAAGTATTGCACAACACACCAATTCCTGCGGGACATGTCAAACTATCGCCATTTATTGCTTTGGAACCAAATGCACCGTTGCCTGTACTGGACAACGATGCAGATCTGAATTATTTGAGCGAAGCAATTGGCAGCTACGTGACATGACCCAAACATCTTGTTGCCCTTGACAAGGTATGTTTAATTAATTGAAATGTATGTTTAATTAATTATATTTAATTGCTGAATTTTTTCCGATGTTAAATTTAATTTCACATTTATTTAGATTCAAACAAAGTCTAAAGGGAATGATAAGAAGATTCCCATAAACGAAACAGTCACATCGCCCGAAAAGGTTTGTCACATTTATTCTGTAAGGTTTGTCATTTTTTCAGATTCAATAAACTAACAAACTGATTAACCTCATTTTTTCAGATTCAATCTAATAAACCACCCGCACAGCAAGCCAGTTGCCACACCATGACTGGATGTTCGTGGTAAAAATAAAGCCGAAAAACTTCAAAAATTGGAGGGTAATAATGCTGGCAAATTGCAAAAGCTAGAGGGTAATAAAGCGACCAAAGTTGTTGCTGCTAAAAAACTGGATCGTGTAAAATCAGTTGCTGCTCCTGCTCCTAAAATAAGTCAGCAACGACTTGCTCGATATGGGTCGTGTCTTGACATACAGGCAAAAAAAAAAAATGGGCAGCGACAACGATTCACGAATAATAAGCATGGATAAAGCTCTATTCGAAGATGCGTATGAAGAATTTTTTGAAAAAGAGCACATATACGAACTTCTCGACCATAAGGAGCTGAGTGCTACTGTCATCAGCTTATACATGAGGTAAAAATTACTTTTCATCGCATTTATTTGCAATTAATTTAATTTATTGGTAATTAATCTAATTTGAAATTTTCATTGAAGGTTTTTGTATGAGAAGTTCATGTGCACGCGCAGATTGTCAAATAAATTTTCATTCTTGTCTCCGCATAAGATTTCGATGCTTCAACACGATCCAATGAATGTAAAGAAATACGTTTTAGATATACTATTAGGAAATAAAGAGAAGGATAAGTTGTTTCTTGCATCATATAATTCAGGGTACGTAATTATATATTCTTTATTTATATCTTTTTTTAATTTATGAGATCTTAATTTATTAGTTGTGTAAACTAAATTTTTGTTGTTGTAGGGCACATTGAGTGCTAATTGCAATCAATGCGACCTCTGAAGTTATATACTACTTAGATCCCTTGCACGACCATTACAACAATCGCCCCAAGATAAAGACTTTGTTCGACATGTAAGTAATATTCATTTATTTTTTACACACACACACACACACACACACACACACATATATATATATATATATATATATATATATATATATATATATATATATATATATATATATATATATATATATAAATAATGTGTTTGTTAATGCTATAATAATCACATTTATTTATTCGATAATGCTTTACAAGTTTTTCGAGCTCAAAGAGGTGCGACAGTGTCGAAGCTAAAGTCAAATAACATCACATGGATTCCAATAAAGGTTTGAAATATATGCTTTTAAATTTCACTTAAAATCAATGCACAAATAATTATTGACTTATATGTTTTATTTTATAGTGCCCTCGTCAAACTAACAACATCGACTGTGGGTACTATGTATTGCGATTCATGAAGGAGATTGTTGATAAGAATCAAATTATAATCCCAGAAACGGTACGGTATTTTAATTATTTGATTTTCATATATAAACTATGTGTATATTTGATTCTAACTTATTTATGTTCAATTTTTATATCGCACAGTACTTTGACAATTCCAGTCCAACATATTCTGAAGAAGATCTAACAGAGATAAAGGAAGATTCGTGTCAGTATGTGCTTGAAATGAATATTATTTGATTTGCTGGGAAATGGCATGCTGCAAGGGATATGGTAGTTCTGTGCTGTTTGTGAATATGTAGTTGTGAATATGAATATGTAGCTGTATGAAAATATAGTGAATCTGATAGTTATATGAATAGGTAGTTGTGAGTATGTAGTTCTGGGCTGTTGTGAATATGTAAATATCAATTGATTGTTGTGTACTGATGAAAATATAGTGAATATGTTGTTGTTGTGTACTGATTCTTGTGTACTGATGAAAATATAGTGAATCTGTTGTTGTTGTGAACTGATTCTAGATTAAAAGACAGCGCTTTCTAAAAAAGCGCTTTTTAAAATTTACAGCATATTTAATAAAACTAAAAAAAAAAGCACCTTTTACAGCGCTTTCTCAAAAAAGCGCTGTAAAACGTGCATTAGAATGCACCTACTACAGCGCTTTTTTGAAGAAGCGCTGTAAAAGGTGCATAATAATGCATCTATTGAATGCACCTACTACAATGCTTTTTGAAGAAGCGTTGTAAAAGGTGCATAACAAATGCATCTATTGAATGCACCTACTACAGCGCTTTTTGGAAAAAGCGCTGTAAAAGGTGCATAATAATAAAACAATTAAATGCACCTATTACTGCGCTTTTTCAAACAAGCGCTGTAATAGGGGCATAATAATGCATCTATTGTTACAGGGATTTACAACGCTTTTTTAAAAAGCGCTGTAAAATGCGTATAACAAGCGCGCAATATATCCACCTTTTTTACAGCGGTTTTTTATTTTAAAAGTGCTGTTGTATCTTTTTACAGCGCTAGTAACTACAGCGCTTATTTTTTTGAAAAAGCGCTGTAAATGGCTTAAAAAAAGCGCTGTAAAATGCATTTTTTCGCGTAGTGATTTCGATTATATCTTAACATTTTACGACAGTAATTCAAGAAAAATTTTAAACTTAAATGACTGCAAACGTAATTTAATGTATATTAAAAGTTAATGGTGCAAAATGATGTAATTTAATGTATATTAAAAGTTAATGGTGCAAAATGATGTAATTTAAAGGACCAAATTAAAAAAAAACAAAAAAAAAAAACTTAAAGGACCTAATCGAAAATTGAATTAAACTTAAGGAATTAAAGGTGCATTTTTGTCAAAAAAAAAATTAATGGTGCTGGGGGAAATTTGAATAGAAAAAGGTAAACATACACACATTTTTAGGCAAAATTACATCCAACGTAGGTGATATATAGTTGGCTTGGTGGCTGATGCAAAGAGGTTAAAGAGTAGAATGACAAATATGTTGCAGGTTCGATATCTATTATCAATAAAATACTAACATTATTAACAATACTAATTACAAACATACACAGTTGCAAAAAAAATTACATTAATGTCTTTTATCCTATTTAATTGTAACTGAACTTTTTTCTTACGAATCTTTTATCTTTATAAATATTTACAACTTAAACCTTTCATCTTTTTTTCTTCTCACATACGTCTTTTATCCTCAAAAAGGTTTACAATTAAATAATTATTGTGACTTTTTGGTTTTCAAAGCCAATTTTAAAACCAAAACAAGTTCGAGTAAAATTTTGTTTAATTGATTTTTTATTTGATTTCAAAACAAATTTTTCCAAAAACTCAAAACAAAAACAAAGTTTTATAATTTTAGTTTTTGTTTTAAAATTAACATGTTATCATATGTAGACATAAGCATCATACCAATAATCACTAACCACCACCACCGAAATCAGCACCGACTGCCCACCTCCAACAACCACCATCACCACTGTCAGGTCAGACTGTGCTTAAATAGGTCAGGCCTATTACCTATTAAAGACTTTATTTTAAGTTTGGACTTGACCTTTTTAAAAGCTTAGTCCGGCCTATTAGTCTATTTTGTATTAAAAAATTTAAAAATGACATTTTGTCTATCTCTAAAAAGGTTACTTAATAGGCCAATAAAAATATGAATTTTGTTGAATTCGAATTTATAGTACAATAATTTTGAGAAAAAACAATAAGTATAGACGCCGGAAAGTGGGAACAAAAAATTATAGTTCAAATTTCTAATAAAGAGTCTTTTATTGTATTAATATAAAGAGTATTTTTTAAAGAGAAGAAATAAAGAGCATTTCTTGGAAAAATATGAGAAGTCTTTTACTTTATAACTATATTATAAATATTATATTTTAATTAGTATATCGACCGGTCTATCAGGCATAATATGTTTTTTAGAGAGTTTGAGTCTGATTTATTTAAATAAATAAGTTTTTTTTAAAAGTTTAGAGTCTAACTGTTTTGCTAAACAAACTAATAAGTGTAATTGATCTTTTAATAAGGCGAACTATAGACCCCTATCGAGTGGTATGATCTATTTCCACACCTAGCTACCACCAAACACACAAATGCAAAATGCCTTTAGCCATTTACACATAGTTACCACCACCAATTTAATATTATAGCCATGACAGTCCTTCATTTTTAAGGCACTACCACTGTCATCCCTTAGTTTTCAATTCAGCTCCACAACCTCAACACTCACCCAAGACAGTAGGACACAATTAAGACAACTCAATTGGTATATTTACACCGACATGGCACTCAACAGCTCCATGATCTCATAAAGAATTCCAAAATCTAAGCAATTGCCCGTGAATTTAGATGAACCTTGTCTACGCAAGACACCAATGCTATGGACCTATAGTGCATTATGGTACTTGCACACTACCACTTTTGGACCATGTTATGACAATATAAGAGCACCCCCATCATAAGAGTAGTATAGTCTCGAGCTCGGTCCTTTTTCAAACAGATCCATTAATTTTTTCACATATATTAAAAATAAATGGGTCATAAATTTAATGTGTTATATATGTATATATAGATGCTCTTAAAATAATTTTTGTATTTCAACGTGTTAAATTTGATTTTTTATATTCTAAGATAAACCAGTAATATTAATAAAAGTATGTTTGGAAATAATAATAATAATAAATGTATCTAATAAATTGAAATTGTGTTAATGTTTAATGATAATTTTTTTCTTCAAAAAGTGTTTATAATGTATTTTGCAGTTTTTTAAGTTGTTTAATTATATTAGATTAATCATTTGAAATGTTTAATTATTAAATAAATGTTCAACTTAATTTCTACCACGCAAAGATAATCTTGTAATTTTTAACAAATTATTTATAAAAAAATTATTCTAATTAAATTTAAATGATCTATTTAAAACAAGTTTATCTTTACTTTTTTTTTCTATATTTATATTACTGTGCCCATTATAACTTTGTAATTGTGCATGTATTTTTTATATCAATATCACTCCCTAGCCAGCAATCTAGCATCCTCAACACTATAGTGTTATTTATTTAACTATGAGTTGGCAAAATACAGACTAATAAAATATTATTTATTATAACTAGTTTATTATTTGACAAGATATCCCATGTCAGTAAACGATTATGCACTACTCTAGGAAATCATTCCAAAAGTCTAAAAGTGTGCATTGAATTTTCCTCCATTATTTATCCCACAGCCTTTTTCTTTAGAGCAAAATCTTACAATATTCAATTAATTCAGTCAAGTATGTCTAAAATCAGGTACGAAGTATATTTAATGTGTCTACTTTCTGTATCAACCTTATTAACATATATTGTGTATGAATGAGTACTCAAATATCTTGTGTATAAATGTATTCATCAACTCTAATTTTTTTTCCATTAATAATATAAATAAAGCTTATTTTAGAAAAATAAATCTTGCTATAAAATACTTTAAAAACACTTGTGAAAAAATATGAAAAATAAAAAATTTACATTGAAAACAATTAATTTCACACTTTTAAAAAGTACAATACACAACTTCCAATAAAATTTTATTTGAATATTTTTATTTTTATTTCTTTAGCAAGTGTGTTTTGTACTACTTATTAACAATTGCATTACAAAATAATAATATTTCTTCTGTTTCTGATTTTCGATTCTTTTAAATTTGGACCGATTTATATTTTATTCATTATTTTTGTTCACAATTTTTTCCTCAAACTCCAGATATAAAATTACACTTAATCTTAGATACTCCCAAAATTCAAGACTTTTCACATTCTCTCTCACGTAAATGATATTTCACCTTCATGAAATATACGAATGTCTTTCAAACACTCATCTTTCTCTTTTCAATTCGATATACGCCCATACGGTTCACATTGCACTACATCCCCATTTTATGGGCTGATAGTGCTTTTAATTATTCACCCATTCATTAAGCTTTTCATTACTTGTGTCAAATAAACGACAATCTATTTAAATAATGTTGTATAATTTAATAGGTATAATTTATTTAATAATTATATTTGGTTTTAGGAACGATATAAAAGAAAAATAGTATTTTATTTTGATTATCTCTGAATTAATATCTGTAAATAGTTGTGATTGGTTAACGGTGTAAAATTTTTTAAATTGACGATTCATAACAATTAAATATTTTTAAAAGGACAAAAATTTGAGACAAAATAAATATCATAGAAGGACCAAAGGTCACGGACAAAGGATATAAATGTAAGACAAGAAGAGATAACCACTATTTAATATTTACATAATCGTTCAACTATTAGTGAATAACCTTTTACCCACATAATTTCTAAGATAAAGAAAAAAAAAAATGTGCAAAAAA
>JBBPBP010009777.1:8928770-8960078 GCA_037974735.1 Cicer chorassanicum | reverse complement strand
ACTCTTTTACACCTAATGAAAAATATTATACCTTTGTATTTATTTAAATATTATTTTTTGTATTTTTGCATAGACATTAATAATTCAATTATAATTAAGATTTTAAAAAAATTATTTAAATTATTTTTTGTCAGTGTAAAAAAATCATTTAAATCATTTTTTGACGGACGCATTTTTTTTGTAAAAATAACAATTGAATTAAAATCAAATTATACTCCACTTTTTACACTAACAATGAACATTCATTAAACTCATTGTTAGGGCAAATCATTTAAACTCAATGCACATTCATAATTTTTTTTTTGTAAAATCATTGTTAGTGTAAATCATTTAAATCATATTTTTACACTGACACATCACACTATTACATTCCACTTTTATGGTAAGAGATGACAAAATTAATAACTTTCAACGGCAGTATAAAACTGTTCTATACTAACAATGTATGTTGGTTAAACTCAGATTTTAATATTTATAGATCTTAATTAACATTACTAAAATAAAAAAGATTCAGTACCCCTCAAAAATTAAGACTTTGAGTGAACACCCGTCTCAACCCCCTAAGACTACCACCACCATGAAGATATAAGTTCTTTTATAGTTAAAGACATAAGTAGTAATGGTATATAATGGAATATATGCTATTTTCACGTTGAATTTATGACAAATGATTTAGGCCCAGCATATAGTAGCCTACAAAACCAAATGGAGTACACTCTGTTATCTTCCACTATCTTCCATTGAAGTCTATTTGTCACACCCCACTACCCATACTCTTCCTCACCTACATTTTCTCAAAATATCTTCAGCCCAAAAAAAAAATGTAAAAGTACCTACAAAGCTATTCTCTCTTTAGAGTAAAGATACAAACTGGATTTTGAGGGAAAAAAAAAACTAAACTTATTTGGTTTAAGAGAAGTGAAAAGTGTCAATTTGATACTAAAATTTTAAATTTTAAATGTGAGACAAATTAGTTACTGATTGAAATTGTTAGGTTGTAGGGGAGCAACACACGAATGATGAAGACCTCTAAAAATCAAGAGTACAAGACACTACTTTAAATCTTAAAATAACTGAGTATATAGATTATCTCTTTATATATCATGTTAAGTATTTATTTGCTTTGTCGTTTGTAATTAATCTTTAACTTTTAGATCGTACTTCAACATGACTTTTAAAAAGTTACATATTTAAATTTTGAGTTGAATGTGCGTAAACAAATAAAATAAATCTTAAGACATTAAACATATGACTCGTTTATTTTGACTACGCTGTCAAAAAGATTTTAGATAAAGATTCAATACATCAAGATTTACTTTCGTTCCCCCACTAAGTTGAATCAGGGCTCTTATGCCACATGTTGGGGAGTACGGTGATACTAAAGCAACAAGAAGCTAAATATTTCAAGATCCACAAGAAACTTTAACAACACATTTTTATCTTAAACTTTATGCATGAGGTACATGACTCTCATCTTTTAATTTTCTAAGATTTAGTTCAGTCGTAGTCGATGTGAAACTTAACATTTCACACCTGAATCCAACAATATTAAGCTCAATCAAGCTCTAATACCACTTGTTGAGACGTCTGAGGAGCACAAAGAACAATAACAAGCTAATGACCAACACCCTTAAGTGTCTAAGACACCAAATCTTCAATCAATACCTTAAGATATTAAGTATATCATACATATATCTCATATATCTTTTATTTAACTAATTTTATTTGATGTAGAACTAACCACTCAAATATATATACACATTTGAATTTTAACAAAAACTAAAATATCCTTCTTTTTTTTTTACCTAAACTAAAACATCTCTTAAATATCCTAAAAATTATTAATTTGAAGTAACATATGCTTTTCATTTTCAAATACCAAACAAAAGCATCAATGTTTTTTTTTTTCCTCAAAGACTAGTTTGGTTTCTTTGCCCCTTTTTTACTATATATAGTACCAAGTAGCCAAGTCAAGTGAATGAACCAAAATCCCATCTAAACAACCATGAAACTCACACTTTCACTCTTGTTCCTTTCCCTCTCCATAGTCCAAGGACTCAACCCCAAATGTAATCTCCAAGATCATGGCTCAACACTCCAAGTGATCCATGTTTTTAGCCCATGTTCCCCATTTAGACCATCAAAACTACTTTCATGGGAAGAAAGTGTCCTCCAAATGCAAGCCAAAGACAAAACTAGACTTCAATTCCTTGATAGTTTGGTAGCTAGAAAATCAGTTGTCCCTATTGCTTCAGGTAGACAAATCATTCAAAGCCCAACTTACATTGTGAGGGCTAAAATTGGTACTCCACCTCAAACTTTGTTGTTGGCTATGGATATTAGTAATGATGCTGCTTGGATTCCTTGTACTGCTTGTGATGGTTGTTCTTCAACTTTGTTTGGTCCTGAAAGATCAACTACTTTTAAGAATGTTAGTTGTGCTTCTCCTGAATGCAAACAGGTAAAATTATAATCTACTTTACTTTACATGCTAACACTTTTGTTTTGTTTTATGAAATGATAAATTACACTAAAAATTCACACACAATTGCGAGATTTCATGTTCAGGCCTGGAACATAATGTTGAACTTATCAATATCGACATTTCACAGTTGAAATATTATTGCCGCATTGTTGTCAACTCGAAAACTTTTGTTGCTAAATAATTAAATATCAAATACGAACAAAATTTAAGTTAAGTTGGGAACTATATCGTTCTGTTTAAGACATTTTGCAACTTTGTCAAATTGTGCAAGAGTTTCCAACTGACATGCACACTCACAAACATTTTTGTGGGTTGTTCAAATACCACAAACAGATCAAACATCATGTGGATTCTTGTCACTGAAACACTAAAAATGACACCGGTCGGTAATGACATATAAACACTAGGTTTAATTATAATTTTGATTTATTTTATTTTTGACAATTCACATAATTGATCTGTCTTTTTCAAAATTCGATAATTTTAGTATCTCTTTCATATTTTTTAACTAAAAATATAATAATTAGATATACTTTAAATGATGTGATACACGATTTATTATATATAAATATTTAGATATTATTATTATTAATGTCATTAATTAAATTATGAATATTGAAAATTTCTAAAATTAAAAATTAAGTTTTTAGATTATTTTATTATGATGTGATGGGGGTTAATCATTCACATCGCTATTTCTAAGAAAAAATTTTAATTAAAATTGTCAGATTTTAAATAATGATTAAAACTACAATTAAATCTAAATATTAATAATAATTTTAAAAAATAAAAATAATTAAATATAACTACCTGGTGCACCAAATACAGTATCAATTTAAATCTGAAATGGCAATGCTACGAATATTCTAGTCATTGCTTTTGCAACTAGAAAACAAACTATAAACTCCATTCCAATTTCCAAATTCTTTATCTCTACCTTCTTATTATGATTCTCTTCCTTTTTGTTCAAACTTTTTTGGTGGAATGAGTTATTATTTGTTCCAAAGTATCTCTTCCTTTAATAAGGGAAAAAATTGAGATTATGTTGTTTGAGATTTTTTTTTTGACTTTTTGATTAAATATGCAGAGTTTACTCATGGTTTTCATGCTGAGTTTGAGAGTATCACAAATTTATAGTAAACTCAATCTTAAACAGAACTAGTGAATTTATGCGGATTACAATAGTTGTGGAGTATTTGATGTGTTTAATTTATGAATTTAATTTATCTACGTTATAAATTTTTTTATATAATTAATTAATTAATTATAACTGATAGATTATTAATAATATTTAACTTTAATAATGTAAACTTTTTATATTGACGATGTATACAAATTATTTATTGAAAGTTCCGCTTGCGAATTCAATTTTAGAGAAAATATTTTGGGAAGCTAAAACTATATTTTAATATTTTAAAAAAAATTAAAAAAATAAACAACAAAATAAATACATATAATATTGTATTATTTTTTTAATTTTCAATTTTTTTAAATATTAAATATGTAAAAAAAATATAAATTTCTTTCATAAAAAACCTTTCAAAAACCAACCAGCAAATAGATAATCATAGTTTAGAATATTGTATTTCCAAAAATTTCTTTACATTTTTTGATTTCGTAATCAACATCATAACATAGGATACTATCCTATGCTTGTCAAATGTCATATTTCTATTTTAAAAAAATAAAATAAGAATCACGTGACCTCAAATGCTACACTGTACAAATCAGTAAAGTTTGTAATCTAGTGCAGTACATAAAAATTCGATTGAATTGGTAAACAATTGTGGTTTGTTTTGGATGGCCATAAAATTATTGAATCACTACACGAAATTGAAGAAGTTTGACAATTAAATTTCTTCAAAGTTCAAACTAATGAAATTTTTAAATGATACATCTCTAAAAATCAATATTGTTGGATAATAGAGAGTTTGGATGATCGTTCACAATAAATATTTGGTCACATATGAATTTTAATTGATCGTGTAAAACTAATGTAATACATAATTTTCTATTTTATAGAAATATTTTAAAAAATTGTTAGTTTTAGAGCTCAAATTATCCTAGATCAACTACTAAAATTATCAATACTCCAATAAAAAGCTCACATGGACTACAACTTAGAAGTGAATATTTTGGATCACTCCTCTATTGTTAAGAATTACTTCATTCAAAAACTTAATAATTGTTCGATAAAAATTAAATAAATTATATTTAAATTATATAATAAAAATTAATATTTTTATTAGATTGTTTGATCAAATTTAAACAAGGATTCCTAAAACTGTGGAAATGGAAATTCTAACATTTAACCTTTATTGTCTTGGAAGAACTGAGGAGAGTAATTTGAACTTGAAAGAGACTATTAAGTAATTGCATTGAAACGTGCAACTTTTGTCCCATTGTGAGTGGGGTTGACTTACATTTAACCCAACCTATAATTCCAAAACTATGTGCTGTCTATGGCAGGCAAAGGTTCATGGTATTTGAAGATGAAGAAAAAATATGGTTGATGTTACTTCACAATTCACGATACATATTAACTATTTCATAAATAGTAATTATATTTTTTTTTTATTTATAAAAAATTATTCATAATTTTAAATATCCAATTTTTATTTTTAATATATTAAGAATATCTTAAAGACATGTGTTATCATTTTTCAAAAAAATAATTCATATAAATAATTTATCTTATGTAATTTGTTTAGAGTAATAAAATATCGTATTCTTTAATTGTTCTTCATTTATACGGTGAGAAAAAAATAGTTATTAAAAAATAAAATCTAAATTAAAGAAAGAGTATTATTGGAATGATAAAATTAATGACATGGAAATGATATGACATAATTGAATTGAATAAAATTAAATTGTATTCAATTTTCTTATTGTTTTCTTCATAACATCTTCACTTAAATTGTATTCAATTTTATTTCATTGACTTGAGTCATATCACTCTCACATCATAATAAAACATGTAATATCATAAATATGAAGGGGAATTAACAAAATTCTACAAGTTATAAAATAAGAGATTAAAAATTTGGTTTTAAAAATAAATAGACTAAAAATTAATTTTGAACAAAACAGGAGAATTAAAAAAAGCATTTAAACTTAAGATTAATTGTGGTAGCACTAACTAATTTTGTATTATATTTGAAATTACAAAGATAGATTTTTTTTGTTTCTTATATTTGAGATCAGATAAAGCAAATCTATTTTCATTTTTCAGGTACCTAACCCTGGTTGTGGTTTGAGCTCTTGCAACTTTAACCTAACCTATGGTAGTTCCTCTATTGCGGCTAATTTGGTCCAAGACACAGTTACTCTAGCCACTGACCCAATTCCTAACTACACCTTCGGTTGTGTTTCAAAGACCACTGGGACTTCTGCACCCCCACAAGGTCTATTGGGCTTGGGCCGAGGCCCATTATCACTTTTATCTCAAACCCAAAACCTCTATCAATCCACATTCTCTTATTGCTTGCCAAGCTTCAAGTCTCTTAACTTCTCTGGGTCTTTAAGACTTGGGCCTGTGGCTCAGCCCAAGAGGATTAAGTTTACCCCTCTTCTCAAGAACCCTAGAAGATCATCATTATATTATGTTAGCTTGGATGCTATTAGGGTTGGCCGGAGAGTCGTCGATATTCCTCCGGCTGCATTGGCTTTCAATCCGACCACCGGAGCCGGCACCATTTTTGATTCCGGTAACACCCTTTTAAATACTTAACTCTACTTTAGAATATAAAAAATACAATATAAGGTTTTGATTTAAAATAATTTGAAATTTCTAATATAATTTAAATGCATTATGTTTTAGAAGGACATGCATAGCAATTTTTGTATGTGCATGATATGGTTCACATTTTAATTTCCTTTTTATTTTGGTGAGTTTTTTCTTTCTAATTTTCCTTTTTAACTTCTAAATAAATACAACATGGTATCTTGACTAGTTGTCTCCTTCTATATGGAATTCTCAAATTGAAGTGCAAATCAAGGCCCTTCATGTTTTTTTCACCATGCATGTTTTTAGCATATGATTTGATACCTTAGACTATACCTCTTCATCACGTTTTTGCCATATACTTTTTCTTTAAATAAAAGAATAACAATCTCAAAAATAAGTACTAAAATAAAAACCAAGAGTTTAATTCAATGTATTATCAATATAAAAACTTTTACGCAAATTATTTTGTGTGACTTTTATGCAATCAAAGCAAGTTATTTTCTTTGACTTCTCTAATAATTATGATTAAAGTCAATTTTCTTGAACAATTTGACAATTATAATTAGTAGACGGCGTAAAAACATATGAATACTGATAACAAATACCAATAATACTAGTTATGTTATTACCACAATTTAATTGCCTTCACCATTTCATAATTGTTAAATATTTCTAGGCACGGTGTTCACCCGGCTAGTTGAACCGGCCTATGTGGCGGTCCGAGACGAGTTCCGAAGAAGAGTTGGGGCAAACCTCACGGTTACATCCCTAGGAGGGTTTGACACATGCTACAATGTCCCAATAGTTGTACCCACAATAACGTTCATGTTCTCCGGCATGAACGTGACACTACCACAAGACAACATACTTATTCATAGCACTGCCGGTAGCACCACGTGCTTGGCCATGGCAGCCGCGCCCGATAATGTGAACTCGGTGTTGAACGTGATAGCCAACATGCAACAACAAAATCATCGATTACTCTTTGATGTCCCGAACTCTAGGGTTGGCGTTGCTCGTGAGCTTTGTACTTAATAAAATGTTCAATTCACATAATCTTTTGTCAAATATGGCATTAGAAAAGTTGTTTGGGTAATATAGCAATATTGCATTTAATTTCACTATCTTGAAGGATTTTGTTTTAGCATATCCATGCCAAGGTTCTATGCTAACTAGATGGTGAAAGATTTTGAGTGTGGCATTATATTCATGTTAATTTCCAAAGTTGAGTTATATTTTGTAGCTTTGTAATAGTGAGCTAGTGTCACGGGTATATGTGCTTGTAGCTAGCTAGCTCTATGTCTTTTTATTCAAGTTGATTGAATTTATGAGACGTCAATGTTTAGGTAATTGTGAAAGTTCACGGGTCATGTAATAAATTTCCTATACTTTGTTTTTTGACCATCCTATTCTAACTTGTTCCTATCTTTCACTAGTTTATATATCTCTATATTTCTCTTACATTTTCTTTCTCTTCTTCTTTTTTGCTACTAGTAAAAGTAACTTCCTAAGATTTTTGTCAAAAAGAAAGCTTTCTAAGATAAACGCTAGGGATTGATCCCTGAGGTTGGTGTTGTTATCTCCAATCTAATTTATGTTTTTATCTTTCAATCATATATTGGATACTTGCTATTTGCTCTTGGTATGATTCTTTTCAAAATATAGGGGTGTACCTTTAATGATACTTTGATGCCAGAGTAAGACATAATGCAAACAGGTAATGAGTAAAGTGTAAATGAGTTATCATAACTGGGGTGAACCCCCTTATCACTACGCCAAAAATGACATTTTATAGCGCGTCTTTTACAGCGCTTATTAAATACAAGCGTTGTTGTATAATTTTTTAAAAATTACGGAGGATACAACAACGCTTTTTTGACAAGCGCTGTTGTAGGGTCATATAGGGTCACACACGCTTGCACATAATGTTTACAACTCTTTTACAGTGCTTTTTTAAAAAGCGCTGTAAATTGAATCGCTCTCACATAGCCTTTTACAACATTTTTTAGCGCTTTAAACACAAGCGTTGTAAAATGTAGCGCTCCCACCTTATGTTACATAGCTTTTAAAGCGCTTTTTGTTAAAGCGTTGTAAAAGCCTTGCGCTTTCACATAATCAAATGACCTATTACAGCGTTTTTTATACAAGCGCTGTAAAAGGCTTGCGCTTTCACATTATTGAAGGACCTATTAGAGCGTTTTTTGTACAAGCGTTGTAAAATCATTCATTTTAAATAAAAATCATTCACTTTAGATAAATAAAAACAAATTTAAAACAAATTTAATACGTTTTCCTAACCCTACGAACTCTCATCTCCTCTACTTTGTGAACCCTCTTCTCCTCTACTGTGCACCCATCTACAAATTGATCTACGTTGCTCCTCCTTTAAAACAAATTGATCAACGTTGTCTCAGGTACTGTATTTATTTATTTGTTGTTGTCACTAATTAAAACTGATAAATTGTTACATATTAGATATGTTCTGTTTTGAAATTGTTACATGATATATATGTTCTGTTTTGAAATCAATCTTGGACCAATATTAGATATATGTACTATATATAGGTCATATATATCAGACTTGAAATCATGCTTATTATTTGTGTAACTGCATTTATATATATAGGTCATATAAAATGGACTGGAAATGGATGTCTGTCAATCGATTGACAAAAGAGTATGAAAATGGAGTGAAAGAGTTTGTTGAGTTTGCAGTGATGAATGCAAAAGATCCAAATATAGTCGTTTGTCCTTGTTTAAAATGTTGTTTTGGAAAACGCATTAGAGCAGATGAATTGGAAGGACATTTAGTATGGTATGGAATTGATCAAAGCTATACATGTTGGATAAGACATGGTGAGAAAATAAATGGAAGCACCCGCACAGATACATATGCTTCTACTGATTTCGACACAGATACATATGAGCCGGACCGAGTTGAGGAGATTGCAAAAGCAGTTGAAGAAGATCTTCGTGATTGTCCTAAAATGTTTGAGAGCTTGTTGAGTGATGCAGAGAAACCGTTATATAATGGTTGTACTAAATTCACAAGACTATCGACGATATTAAAGTTGTAAAACTTAAAAGCGAGTAATGGATGGTCTGATAAAAGCTTCACAGAATTACTAACACTCTTAAAAGATATGTTGCCAGATGATAATGAACTTTCCTATCGAACCTATGAGGCTAAACGAATTTTGTGCTCTATTGGTATGAGTTACGAAAGGATTCATGCGTGTCCTAACGATTGTATTTTGTTTCGAAATGAATATGAATTACTAAAGGCGTGTCCGAAATGCAATGTCTCTCGATATAAGAAGAAAGAATCTACTCCAGCAAAAGTCGTGTGGTATTTTCCTATAATACCAAGATTTAGGCGCATGTATCGCAATGAAGAAGATTCAAAACACTTGACATGGCATGCAGATGAATGAATTAGAGATGGAAAGTTTCGACACCCTGTAGATTCTCCACAATGGGCAAAAATTGATCACGAGTATCCTGAATTCCGGATAGAGTCAAGAAATCTACGACTTGCACTTTCTACAGATGGAATGAATCCACATGGTCTTCAAAGCATCTCACACAACACGTGGCCTGTGATTTTGTTGATTTATAACCTACCTCCATGGTTATGTATGAAGCGTAAGTTTATGATGTTGTCTCTGTTAATTTCTGGACCCAAACAACCGGGGAATGATATCGACGTATACTTGGCTCCTTTAATTGAAGATTTAAAAATTATATGGGAGACAGATGTGGAAGTTTATGATGGGTATAAGAAAGAATATTTCAATTTGAGGGCTATGTTGTTCGGCACAATTAATGATTTTCCAGCATATGGTAATTTATCAGGATATAGCATTAAAGGTCAATGTGCATGTCCTATATGTGAAGAGAGTACAAATTGGATGCGGTTGAAACATTGTAAGAATAATGTATTTCTTAGACATTGTAGATTTTTACCTTATAGTCATCAGTATCGTGGGTGGAGAAATGCATTCAATGGAAAATCACAGGAAGATAGAGCTGCTGTAGCACCGACTGGATATCAAATACTTGAAAACGTACAAGGTTTGACCAATAAATTTGACAAACCTTTTGCGGGAGAGCTGGTCAAAACTGGGTGGAAGAAAAAGTCAATTTTCTTTGAATTGCCATATTGGAAGTCATTGTCTGTAAGACATTTTCTCGATGTGATGCATATTGAGAAAAATGTATTTGATAGTGTTATTGGTATGTTACTCAGTGTACTAGGAAAATCTAAGGATGACATCAATGCAAGATTGGACTTGGTCGATATGGGAATAAGAAATGAATTGGGTCCCGTAAAGAAGTGAAATCGCACATATCTACCTCCAGCCGCTCATACTCTACCTAGAAAGGAAAAATTTGTTTTATGTAAATTTCTACACGAAGTTAAAGTTCCAGAAGGATACTCTTCAAATATTAAAACTTTAGTTTGTATGAAAGACCTCAAGTTAAAAGGTTTGAAGACCCATGATTGTCATATGCTAATGGAGCATTTGCTACCAATAGGTATACGTTCAATTTTACCTGAAAAAGTTCGCCGAGCCATAACTAAATTATGTTTCTTCTTCAGGGAAATTTGTAGTAAAGTGATCGATCCTCAGAAATTACCGACATTGCAGAGGGAAATTGTTGTTACTTTGTGTGAGCTTGAAATGTATTTCCCACCCTCGTTTTTTGATATAATGGTTCACCTTACTGTTCATCTTGTTAAGGAGACACAACTTTGTGGGCCAACTTATATGAGATGGATGTACCCGATAGAACGATATAAGGAAATATTAAAAGGGTACGTAAAAAGTAGAAGTCGACCAAAAGGTTGTATTGCTGAACGGTACATAATCGAAGAAGCTGCCGAATTTTGTACTGAATATCTGTCCAATGTTGAATCCATAGGCTTCCCATGTCTCATCATTCGGGAAGATTATCAGGAGAAGGGATAATTGGAAAGAGACTAATGACTATATCAAGGATAGAATGGGAGCAAACACAATTGTATGTTCTGCACAATGATGATGAGGTTCAACCGTATGTTACAATACACATGGATCAGTTATCTAGTTTGAACATGAATAGGAATCAAAATTGGATAACTCGATAGCACAATCGAAGTTTCATAACATGGTTAAAAAATCACATAAAGTCAAAGTTTGATGTAGACCCCGGATCAATTTCACAGAGATTGAGGTGGCTAGCAAATGGTTCGATTTTACATGTCTTTTCTTACACCGTATGTAATTAACGGCTACACATTTTATACCAAAGAACAAGATGATCAAACCACTATGCAAAATAGCAGAGTCACTCTCGTAGCTGAAGCGATGCATATCTCAAGTGCAAAAAACAAGAACCCAATATATGCAAATCTATCATATTTTGGAGTTATCGAGTGCATATGGGAGCTAGACTACACAATGTTTCATGTTCCCATATTTGGTTGCAAGTGGGTCGATAATAATAATGCCGTTCGGATTGATGAGACATGATTCTTGCTTGTCAATTTTTATAGGGTGGGATACAAAGATGAGCCTTTTATTTTAGCGTCGCAAGCTCAACAAGTGTTTTAATGATGAAGATGTTGGTAATGATCTTTTCTTTGCAACATCACAACCACATGAAATTGATTCAACTGATGATGGTTTATATCTTAGAGATGATCATGATGAGGGAATTTGGATTAATCCATCGTTTCGTATCATTAATGGACAAACAAATGTGAATCCCACCAAGAAAAGAAAAAGGGCATCTTAATGTGTTTAATTGTTTTATAAGCCATGTAATCTGAACTGAGTTCGTGTAATTTAATTGTTTGATCTGCCAGAATTGAGCATTTTGGTATTTAGCTTGAACTGTATGTAATTATTTGGAAGAAAACAAAATTATTTGGAATTTTTCTTGAACTTAACTGATCATCCCAAAATAATGAAGTCACATAGCCCTTGGACATAATAAAACAAAGAGGCTTTTTATATATAAAACCATATTACAACGCTCTTTTGGAAAAGCGCTGTAATAGGGTTTTAAAAAAATAAAATAAGGATGTCTTTTACAGCGCTTTCTGCATAAGCGCTGTAAAAGGGTCACATAGCGTTTGCATATAATAAAACAAAGAAGCCTTTTATATATAAAACCCTATTACAGCGCTCTTTTGAAAAAGCGCTGTAAAAGGGTCATATAGCGTTTGCATATAATAAAACAAAGAAGTCTTTTATATATAAAACCCTATTACACCGCTCTTTTGCAAAAGCGCTGTAAAAGGCTTTTAAAAAAATAAAATAAGGAGGTCTTTTAAAGCGCTTTCTGCATAAGCGCTGTAAAAGGGTCACATAGCGTTTGCATATAATAAAACAAAGAAGCCTTTTAAAGCGCTTTGTATAAAAGCTTTGTAAAAGGCTTTTTAAAAAAATAAAAATAAGGAGGTCTTTTACAGCGCTTTAAAAGGCTTCTAAAAAAGCGCTGTAGCAGGCTTTAAAAAAATAATATAATGAGGTCTTTTACAGCGCTAAACTTTATACGCTTGTTTCAGTTTCCTCTTCAGTCTCCTTCTCATTGCGAACCCTACAAACCCTACCCTGGTTTCCTCCTCATTACTAACCCTCATTACGTAAACTTCATACACTTGTTTCCTCCTAATCTTCATCCTCCTTCTCATTATGTAACCATATATGTTTAGTAACCCTTATTACGTATTTCTCCGAACCCTGTAACCCTACAATCGTTTCATCTTCGTTCGTCTTCTGCGCTGTTCTTGTTCTTCTTTGTTACTAACCGAACACTACGAACCCGTAACCCTAAGTATTTCTTCGCACTTTTCAGGTATTGTATTTATTAGTTTTTTGTTTCACTAAAATGCATGTTGAACTTATACTGCTACGTACTTAGACTACTGCATGTTGAACTTGTTGAAGTTATAGTGAACTGCATGTTGAACTTGTTGTAGATAAATGGATACCAACAAAGATTTAGAATGTCAAAATGAAGAAGTTGGCAACACCAAGACTTACGAAAATGAAGTCAAACGTGGTGCAACCATAATGCAAAATGTTATAAAAGCAAGAAGTACTGCGCAAAAATTTGAGGTATACTATACTTCAAAATGTCATACTATACTTTGTTTGTTGTTTATTTTTTATCTTTTTTGAAAAAATTTGAGGTATACTTTGTTTGCTGTTTATAATTTGAGGTACATACTATATGAGTTTATTAGGTCGAATGAAATGAGAGTGGTCAGCCAATTGACCCCAATAGTTCAATGTTTGTAAGTTATATTGTGCCTGTTGTTCGTCAGAATATCCCCATCACAATAGATGATTGGAGAGATGAGGCATTGAAGGGTGCAAAAGATGTATTGTGGGCTGATGTACAAGTAACTTTTTTACTCCACTTTTTTACTTATAATTTTTTACAGACTGTTTTGAAGTACTTTACTCAAATTATATCTTTATTTGGTTTGCAGATAGCTTTTGATGTTGACGAGGTGAGAAAGAGTTATGTGCTGAGAGTTGCCGGAAAAATACACCGGGGTTTTAGATCTCACCTCTCAAATTGCTATCTAAGAGACCGAGATGGAAATATGAATACGGAAGGTCCAAAAATATATAAACATTATATATCAAATGAGGAATGGAGCACATTCGTAGCAAAATGTTCGGACGCTGCATTTATTGTAAGTGATTAATTTATTAGCATTTGTATTTTATTATTCATATTCATAGCGTATTTTAAATTTTTACAAAGTGGTTATTTTTTTATATAGAATATTAGTAAGGCAAATCGCGAGAGGGCAAAAAATATTCCCCACCCAAACAAAAAATCTCGTATGGGATATGCACGTGTAGAGCAAAAACTTGTAAGTAATTAAACATCACTTTTATATAATGTGGTACATTATAAACTATACTTTCTAACTAATATTTTGTTTATGATCTTAAACGAGAATAGCTATAAGACACCTAATCCGATCAACCATTGGGTCGTCATATATTGTGGAAGGAAGCTCGCGTAAATAAAGATGGAGTGGTTGATAACGAAAATGTTCAAAAAGTAATAGAACTTTGTGTAAGTATATTTATCACTTTAATATTTTTTAATATTGTATTTTAAAAATGATATTGAACTTATCTTTTTAATCCTACGTGTATTTTTGGTGAATCTCGAACAAAGTTCGGAAAATCAAGAGGACAACAAGGCTAGTTGCAGGGACATACTAGGCAAAGTGTTTAATGTTCCTGAATATTTCGGCCGCGTAAGGGGGAAAGGATTTGGCGTAACTCCTAGAAGCTATTTTTCCCAAGAGAAGCGCCAAAATCCAGTTAACGAGGAAGTATTAGAGAAGATCAAAGTATTAACAGAGCAAGTGGAATTCTTGGTGAAGACGAATAAAGACAAGCAACTTGCGGATCAGCTTCAACGTGAAATTCAAATGGGGAGTGAAAACGCGAGTTGCAAAGTTGGTCTCAGAAGTCTTCCTGAGGTAATTAATTACTTAATAAAATAAGAAATTCATTCAAGTTAATTGTTTCACATACTTATGTATTAACCATCGATTTAGGGTGTCACTCCATGCGTGTTGTACTTATCCTCCCCTACTCATCGCAAGGTCGGAAAAGGAATATTGTGCAATACTCTGGGCGAAGTATTGCACAACACACCGATCCCTGCGGGCCATGTCAAAGTATCACCAATTATTGCTTTGGAACTAAATGCACCGTTGCCTATACCAGACAACGATGATGCAGATCTGAAGTATTTGGGCTAAGCAATTGGCAGTTACGTGGCATGGCCCAAGCATCTTGTTGCTCTTGATAAGGTATGTTTAATTAATTGAAATGTATGTTTAATTGATATGTATATTTAACTGCACGATATATGATTATGATTGATTATATTTAATTGCTGAATTTTTTCCGATGTTAACTTTAATTTCACATTTATTTAGATTCAAACAAAGTCTAAAGGGAATGATAAGAAGATTCCGAGAAACAAGTCAGTCACATCAAGTTGTGGTTTGCCACATTTATTCTGTAAGGTTTTTCATTTTTTCAGATTCAATAAATTAACAAACTGATTAACCTCATTTTTTCAATTTCAATCCAATAAACCACCCGCACAGCAAGCCAGCAAGCCAGCTGCCGCACCACAACTTGATGTTCGTGGTAAAAATAAAGCCGACAAACTTCAAAAATTGAAGGGTAATAAAGCTGGCAAACTGCAAAAGCTGGAGGGTAATAAAGCGGCCAAAGTTGCTGCTTAAAAACTAGATTGTGTAAAATTAGTTGCTGTTCCTGCTCCTAAAATAAGTCAGCCACGACTTGCTCGATATGGGTCGTGTCTTGTTATACAGGCAAAAACAAATAAGGGCAGCAACAACGATTCACGGATAATAAACATGGATAAAACTATATTCGGAGATGAGTATGAAGAATTTCTAGAAAAAGAGCACATATACGAACTTCTCGACCATAAGGAACTGAGTGCTACTGTCATCAGCTTATACATTAGGTAAAAATTACTTTTAATTGCATTTATTTGTAATTAATTTAATTTATTGGTAATTAATCTAATTTGAAATTTTCATTGA
Source organism: Cicer chorassanicum (assembly GCA_037974735.1). Taxonomy (NCBI): domain Eukaryota; kingdom Viridiplantae; phylum Streptophyta; class Magnoliopsida; order Fabales; family Fabaceae; genus Cicer; species Cicer chorassanicum. The sequence continues at coordinate 8,944,256 of JBBPBP010009777.1, read as the reverse complement.
AGGTTTATGTATGAGAATTAATGGTAATTAATCTAATTATTTTATCGACTGTGGGTACTATGTATTGCGATTCATGAAGGAGATTGTTGATAGGAATCAAACTATAATCCCAAAAATGGTATGACATTTTCATTATTTGATTTTCATATATAAACTATGTATATATTTGATTCTAACTTATTTATGTTCAATTTTTATATCGCACAGTACTTTGACAACTCACGTCCAACATACTCTGAAAGAGATCTAATTAAAATATTGGAAGATTGGTGTCAGTATGTGATTGAAATGAAGATTATTTGATTTGCTGGGAAATGTCATGCTGCAAGGGATAGTTATATGCTGCAAGGGGTAGTTCTGTTCTGAAATGTACTTCTCTAATAGTTATATGTATATGAATATATAGTTATACGAATAGGGCACATTTGAAAAGTTGTGAATATGTAGTATATATGTTAATATGTATATGAATCTGTAATTTGTTCTGATATGAATATGTAGTATATATGTGAAAAGCTGTGAATATTTATTCTGATATGTTGTAATTTGTTATGTGCTGTTATGTAATTTGTTGTGAACTGATTGTGCAAATATGTATAGTTATAAAGTTAATTTGATTGTGAAATAATTGTATGAACTGATTGTGAACTGATTCTGGATGAAAATGATTTTGGAATAAAAATTAAAAGATAGCACACTCTAAAAAAATGCCATAAAAAACCAAAAAGCACTTTTTAAAATTTAAAGCATTTTTTGATAAAACTAAAATAAGAAGAAAAAAAAAGCACCTTTTACAGCGGTTTCTCAAAAAAGCGCTGTAAAACGTGCATTAGAATGCACCTACTACAACGCTTTTTTGAAGAAGCGCTGTAAAATGTGCATAATAATGCATCTATTGAATGCACCTACTACAACGTTTTTTTGAAAAAGCGCAGTAAAAGGTGCATAACAATGCATCTATATGAATGCACCTATTACAGCGCTTTTTTAAAAAAACGCTGTAATAGGTGCATAATAATGCATCTATTGAATGCACCTATTACAACGCTTATTTGAAAAAGCGCTGTAATAGGTGCATAATAATGCATATATTGAATGCTCCTATTACAGCGCTTTTTCAAATAAGCGCTGTAATAGCTGCATGCATATGAAGCGTTATTGCAGGGATTTAAAAAGCGCAATTACAAGGATTTGCAGCACTTTTTCAAAACAGCGCTGTAAAACGAGTATAACAAGCGCGCAATATATCCACCTATTTTACAATGCTTTTTTTTTTTATTTTAAAAAGCGTTGTTGTATCTTTTTACAGTGCTAGATACTACAACGCTTATTTTTTTGAAAAAGCGTTGTAAATGGCTTAAAAAAAGCGCTGTAAAATGCATTTTTTCGCGTAGTGTATTTATAATAGTTGTGGACTTTAAATTGTATGGCGATCTTAGCCTTTTAACTAGTTTGCCTGATAAGTCTTATCATGATTACAAACAAATAACAACTATTCGCAATCAACACAATAACACGATTGTCAAAATAAAAATTAAATAATATTCATTAAATAAATAACTTCAAATAAAAAAATAACATTACAAAATAAAACATAAAAGAAAAACTTACTGAAATTCAAGAGAGAATGTAGAGAGAAAAGTTGGAGAAAACTAAAAGTTGAAGAAAAATATTTGTAGAGAGAAAATTTAGAGAGATGGTAGAAATGATAAATGAGAGGAAAAGTGATATATATAGGAAGAAAAGAGGTCATTTGTGGCGCCCAAAGCGGCCACTGAGTGCCAATGGTATTATTGCTTTTGTGGCGGCCTAGGCAGTCACGTTCTGGTTTTGTGAGGGTATATGCCGCCAAAAAATCCTGCTGATATTTTTAATCAATCGAATCTGTTGTGAAGGTATTGATCGCCACAAATTCAAATATATTTTATTGTGATCGTTTTTGGCCGCCACAAATGTTACAATTAGCTAAAAAAATATTTTTGATTTGTGAGGGCATTTTCAGCCACAAATAACAACCTTGAATTTTAGTATTTGTGATGGTTTTTTTGGTCAGTACTTTGTGAGGGTTTTTTTCGGCCACAATTTTTTTTTAAGTTACCCACAAATTGAGTGTTTTCTTGTAGTGATATATGTCCTTATATATTTAGGGAATTAATCAGACATATGAGGTATGATATTTGAGGTTTGATATGATTTTGATCTCCAAAGCCTAGGCTACATATGCTCACTTGTACGATAGAAGTAGGAATGGTAGTGAGAAAAACACAAGAAATGAGATTTTGAATTTTTTTTTTTTAAAAAATATTATATAGATTATAAATTAACGGTGTTAAAAGCAAGAACGGATAAAGAGATAAGGAGAAGAACACACGTCAATTTATCATGGTTCACGACCAACACAATAACTATGTTCTGTCCCTTCACTCTAAACGATTTAATCCACTAATCACCCATAGTATCACACTTCCACTGAACACCTACTATTTAATCTGACAATGTTCAAGTCTTCTCAACCTTCTAGCTTAATATAGTCAAGATGTTGAGGATAACAACCACTACTAGACTGAGTTACAAAGAATGGTTAAGGTATGGTTTCTGAGTATTTTTGGATTTCTTAGCACTCAAAAACTAATATGAGAATTTTCACAATTTGCCATGTATGGCGGAAATAAGCTCTTTTTCATTCTTGAGGATCACCAATGTTTTTATAGAGAAACTTTTAGTTCATTTGGGTTTTTGACCATTATTGTGATTGCATGAAATCAACATGTATCTTAATGACTCGTATCAAATTTTTTAGAGAGCTTGAACATTAAAAACTTGTCCAAATCCGCCTTCATAATTGTTTCAACGTATCTTGATAAAAATGGCAGAAAGACTAGAGGATGACATATTTAGAGGATGCCATGCACATATTCAAACAGATGAAAAGTCTAAGTTAGCGAGCAAAGCATGTTGGGATAGTTGACTTCTTCAAAGTTCTAGGCTCAAAAGTTGACTTTTTTATCAGAACGTTGACTTTTCCAGAGTGTTGACTTGACGCTTTAACCAAACGATCAATTTTTTTCTTCTAGATTCATCAGACGCAGAATTATTAAAGTGAGCTTGTATTAATAAATTCATCAGAGGCACGTTGAGAGTGCATTGAATAGTGTCAATCACATCTTTAACAGATCTTTCAAAGCATTGTCTTGTTTTCCTTCGTTATCTTATCCAATCACCAAAGGATGCAACATAAGGTCTTTATGGTTTGTGACAATTGAATTACAGACTTAATTAATTCATTGTTATCAGCAAAAATATTAAGGTCATTGTTCTTCAACCGAATATGGTTTGAACAATCTCCCCCTGTTAATGATGACAAACATATATTTTTGTGAAAAAAATTTCTTTTTAATAATATAATATATGGAAATATGTTAAAAGTAAAGCAATAAAACTCCCCCATAATATGAGCAGGTTTAAAAAATAAGAGTAGAATACGATAGTTTGATAAGAAATTGTTTAAAAGATAAGTAATTGTTCTCAAAACATATTAAAAACATATATTCCCCCTTTTGACATAAGACAAAAAAAGTTGAGCAAGAGAAGTAAAAAGCAGACAAAAAGATATGTGTTATAACTATATCTTCAGATGTCTTGAATGAACATTAAAAACTTATCAAAATTCATCTTCTTAATTGATTCCGCGTATGTTGATAAAAATGGTAGGAGGATCATAGGATGACATATTCAGAGGATATTTTCACTTTTTCAGATAGATGAAAAGTCCAAGTTAGTGAGTAGAGTATGTTGGGATGTTGATTTCTTCAAAGTTCTTGGCTCAAAAGTTGACTTATCAAAGTTGACTTTTTATCCGAGTGTTGACTTGGCGTTTTAACTAAACAATCAACTGTTTTCCAAATTCATCAAACGCAAAATTAACAGAGTGAGCTTGCATTAATGAATTGATCAAAGGTGTGTTGAGATTCAGTCACAACTTTAACAAATCTTCTAGAGCATTGTCTTGTTTTCATTGTTTATCTTCTCCAATCATCAGATGATACAACATAAGGTCTTTAAGGTTCATGACAAGGGAACTACACACTTTATTAAATTCATATATTCTAAAAATTGTTCCCACAAAATGGTTTTGTTATCATCAAAATAATTACGGGGGGTCAATGTTCTTCAACCCAACTTGGTTTTAACAATCTCTCTATTTTTTATGATGACAGACATCTATTTTTGTGAAAAAAATTTCTTTTTAATAATATAAAATATGCAAAGTTGTTCAAAATAAAATAGTAAAGTTCCTCCTTAATATGAGCAGGTTTGAAAAATAAGAGTGGCGTACGATATTCTCAAAATTTGCTACATCAGGATGTTGATGCAAGCATCAAGCATGTGTAGTCACTCTAATGAATTACAACATCATGTTGTCGATGCAAGGCATCATACTTTTATAGTTCCACTATAGATTGTCACGTCGGGGTATCGACGCATGACATTGGGTTTATGTATTTGATATATGATAGAGACATATTTTCTTTCTCTTTGAGGGAATATTTGAGAAACAAAATCGAATGCTTAAGATGAGGCATTATTGCTCTAAATTCTATGTATCTGATGTCATTTGCAATCTATACAACCATACATGATTTGAGATGATACATCTAGTAAAACAATTGCTCTGGAGCATGTTGCTCGAAGCATACACAAAACTGAAATATGTTTTGATAGTCAATACTATTTATTTCATCCTTCATTGATGTAATACATTTGAGCGACCAACATCCTTATGCCGACATGGTTTATTTGAGAGGTTGAGTTGAGTTTCTACTATATCTACTTATGGTATCCAAAGTGGGCACCATAGAGTTTAATAGTTCAACTTCTCATTGAAATACAGGTCGACATCAACACCACTCCCACATCCATTCATTCCGTTCCCAACGCCCCATGGACACCATTGAACTATTAGTATCTAATGTGACCGAATATAGGCACGTAAAATAGTCATTCAATGCTACTTGACCCAACCGTAAATCCTTCAAAAATTGGATATTTTTTCTCTTATTATTTTATATGTTCTTGAAATATTGTATTATATTAATTCAAACTAACATTAATGTTGTTTTAAAATTAACTAAAATGATAGCAAAATATAGAATAATTGGGATGAAGAAAAAATGAAGAAAATAGAAGAAGAAAGACATTGTATTATATTCTTCAAGATATTTGTTACAATGTTACAAGAGTCATATTTATAGGACATAAACTCAATAGCTTAAAAGTATATGATGGGTCATGCATAATATGCAATTATCATTCCACTAATATTGATGGTTAAGGCATTTTACTTATGGGAGTTATAGAGCTCATGTGGAAAGCTAAGGATATGGATTTCCACAAAATATTCATAACACTCCCTCTTGAATGTCCATTAAGAAAAAACCTAGTGGGAAAAAATCCTAGTGTATGAAAAAAAGAGAACAACATTCTTTCTAAGGAACTTCCTTATTAAAAACATTACCAAAAAAAACCCAATAGGACAAAACCATGGTGAAGGAAAAAAGAATGCAATGCATATTTATCCACGTCATGGATGCAATTTTATCTGAGACAGTGCAGACCAATTAATCTTTGTTACTAGTTGCTCAAAAGCTTCACTTGGCAGTAACTTTGTAGAAATATTTGTTCTATCTCATTTTTTATACTTATCTCCAAATTAGTCGTTCATTTAATGTTATCATCACATTTGGTAGTTGCAATAACCCCGTTTTAGAAGAAAAACCACAAGTTTCTTGTATGTGTAGTATCACATATCTCAACATTCTAGACTTGCCTCGTTTAATGATAAAATGTCATTGTCACAGCCTAAAATTTATTTTAAAATAAGGAACATATTGAGAAACCCTTAAAAAATAAAAAATTATATTTGAAACCAAATTTTGGGTTTGGGAGTCAATTATGCGTAGGGAAAGTATGAGCACCGTACAACACCGTTAAAATACGGTTACCTATAATTAATTGTGAAAAATTAATGTTAACTTTTATAATCTAGATATAAGAGTGTATTTAAAATATAAAGAAAAAAAATAAATTTTTATTATTATGTTTGACAACAATGTGATCTTGCCCCTACGTATCTCCCAGTGTGATTGAGAAATCAAAGTCAACAGATGTGTTGATTGTTTTTGTCAAAAGTTGTTTTGACAAAAAAAGGAGTTTGTTTGATTTGCTTAATTATTTTGAAATGCTAGTGTTAGGATTATCAAGTTGTACAACTCGTGTCTCAAAAACTCAATGAGTAAAAAAATGTCCCATCTTGTTAACCCTTTAAGAATATTTTGTATTATTTTCAATTTTACAATTGAATTTTAAAACCACTACATGTTAAAAAGATGTCACATCAAATTTAATAAAATTTAAAAGTTTGATTTTAGATTAAAAAAAAGAATGTTAGAACTATCTGATGGAGCTAAATATCACTAAAAGGGGGTTGAATATGGATTTTGACGTTTAAAAATATTTTAAAGAGTTTTTGAATTGCTGTCATCTTTGAGTGGATGCGAACTTGAGGACAGAAATTTAAACCTTTGAATAAGAACAGAATAAATGCAAGGAGAGTATAAAGAGAGTGACACACAACTTTTATACTGGTTCACCTAAAGATGGCTACGTCCAGTCCTCACACACTTGTGAGATTTCACTAAAAATCAATGAGATCAATCTCTCGCTGAAGATGATTACACTTTGTGTATTCTTAAGCTTCACCAAGCTTACAACCTTGTTCCTTACAAGTTTCAAATATTTTCAAGTACAACTTACTTGAAAATTACAGAGTGATATGAGTATGATTTCTTTCTCTTTACTTAAACACTTTCTAAAATGATATTTCAAAGATCTAGTGTAGAAAGTATAAAGAGAGGATGAATATTGCTTATGATAAACTTAAGATTCTTGATCTTTTTCTACAATATAGTTGTGTGTTTAATGAAGAAGAGCTTGCTGCCTTTTATAGAGTCCTTGTACAGCTCTTCCATGTGTTAAACAACTTTATGACCGTTGGGAGGTTTCATCAAAGAGTCCAATGGTCTTTGAGCTGAAATTACAAAACTGCCATCCAACTGTCTTGAACAGTTACAGTCCATCCTCAGCCTTGAGGTTCAAACCTCCTAGGTACTTGGTACTTTGTAGTCCTTTTCACTTTCCCTTTCTCCAAGACATGAAAAAACTATTTCTTTGACTATGTGAGCTACAGCCGTCTGAATGTTGTAATACTAGGTTGAATTCAACTTTTGGAGAATGATGTGACAATTTGTCCAACCTTTTACCTAGTACTAGCTGTCCTCTACCTAGTACTGCGTATCCTCGTACTAGTCCAAATAAGCTTTCCGACCTCTTTAGATAATATGCTTTATTTGGTCATTCTTGGTTAGTGTCTTGACTTCTCAACATGATTAAAAATCACGGTTACTTTGCTGGATGAATATTATGCTTTTAAGAGGTCGTCCTCTCATAGATTCAACCCATCCTCTAGTTTGCAAATATGGTGGTATTGAATCAGATTTTCTTCCTTTTAGTTTTTAAGATAAATAACATGTTTTCTACTATAAATCCACTCAAGAGCACAAATTAGTCATTAATCACAATCATAATATCTTAAGTAATTTTGTTATCATTCAAATCATTTGAGAGAGATTTTGTCTCAACACTATCAAATTGTAATACTTGTGTCTGGACAACTCATATATTAAAAGGATATTACATCTATTTAATTTTTAAATTAAAAAAATTATTTATTTTTTTTATAAGAGTCAATATTTATTAGGAGTTGATTAAATTTAATATTTTTTAAAATAAAAAACGTTGGATTAAGAGAAAAAAAGGTGTTGGACTTATTAAAAGAGAGAAAAGAAAAACAAACTGGGCTACATATAGTTAAATAAAAGAAATTGTTAGGCTTAGGGCCCAAAGTTTCTTTTAGTACAACTAACCCAATGTAGCCCTAATTTTAAACAGAAAAGTAAAAGAGGAAAAGAAGGGTAGGTGAGACGGCTGAACATAGAAACAAAAGGAAAAAGAAAGAGAAAAAATAAGAAGAGGGAAAGAAAGAAAAGAAGGGAAAGGTAAGGGCAGTGGGGAAACAGACGGCGGCGCTGACGATGGCAGCGACTGCAACAGTTATAGCGGCGACATCGACTCTTCACCTTTCTCTTTTTGATTTGTTTTGCTTCTGGTTTGTTTCCCTTTTGATTTATGTTGATTTTTTTATTTTGATTTTTCTATGATATTTTGATATTTTTCTATGATATTTTGATTTTTTCTCTTTTTGATTTGTTTTGCTTCTTGTTTGTTTCCCTTTTGTTTTGGGTTTATCATTTCTAATGTTATGAACATAGTTTTTTTCTTATTGGTATGTATACTGTATTGTATACATTATGCAATAAAAAAATTATATGTACAAAATATTAATATTAAAAGAAATTATATATACAAAATATTAATATTAAAGAGATTTAAAATACTTTGCTTGTATTTTGTATTTCTTTTTCCTCTAATATGTTGTTTCTCTTCTACCTCTCACCTTATCTATTTTTTATCTTCAGTAGTAAAGAAAACTCCCTCCTTGGGTGATTTTTTGTTCTCAATTTATAGGCTTAAATGATGAATATGTGTGTCTATGAGATAAAAATGAACTCTAGTTTTTTTATTGTTTTGTAGTAAAAATTAAGGAACCTCATATAACTAGGGAAAAATGGAGTCGAGATATCCTCCATTTCCCAACCTCCATTTCTTGTCAAGTTTGCTTTTTAGATGAGCGACATGTGGCAACTAAAATTTCAACGATTGAGATTTGATCAAATACTCTAAATCAGTTTTAATTAATTAAAAAAACATGAAAACATGTAATAAAACAAAACCCTTTTTTTATCTTCCCTTCGCCGCACCTCGCAAAATCGCCGCACCGTTGCAGCACTGCTGCTCCACTGCAACATTACTACAGGTCATTGTTCAAATAATCTCTTCTCTTTTGATCTTACAAGTTCTTGCTGATTTTTCCAAATCTTTTACAACCTTTTTATCATGTCTTTTTTATTTTGCCAAATCTTTTACAAGTTCTTGCTAACGTTTTCAAAGCCAATATCGTCGCTACCATGAAAATTGAAAAGAATTTTGATTCAATCAAATTGGTTATGTACTGGAATTTCGTCCCATCGCATCGCCTCTCTGTCTCTTCGTCGCACCGGCATCGCTCCACTGCAGCACCGCCACACCGCTACATCACTGCTGCTCCACTGCAACATTACTATAGGTCTTTGTTCAAATAATCTCTTCTCTTTTGATTTTACAAGTTCTTGTTGATTTTGTCAACTCTTTAACAATCTTTTTATCATGTCTTTTTTATTTATGTATTATTCCCCTCTGGTTCTCGTTACAGCAACATGTTTACATCTTTTTTCTCTTTTTATTTTATTGTTTTTTTTTCTTGTTACATTTGTTTAACATTTTATATTTGTATTCTTACACCTTGTTTTTTGTTATGATTTTTGCATAATAATATTATTTTTTAACAAGCAGAATAATATTAACATGATAACTCAATTCATTCTCAGATAACATGAGTCCATCATCAAATCCACTAGTTAACTGTGTAAAATAAATGGGTGAACAATATTCTTGACAAAAATGTGCAAGAAAGTAATGACAATAGTCAACCACACATGGAAATGAAGTTTGAATCTGAGGCGACGGCTTACGAATTTTATAATGAATACAGTAAAAGAATTGGATTTGGTATTCGTCCAGAATATGCAAATAAAAGCAAAAAAGACGGAATTTTGACTTCAAGAAGATTCACATGCTTCAAAGAGGGTATTCGAGATTGTTACAAACGAGGTTACCCAGTAGGGGAGCATAGAGCAGAAACTAGAACAGGATGTAAAGCATGTATGGTTATTTCAATTGATCGGAAGATTGGGAAATATAAAGTTGATGACTTTGTAGCTCAACATAATCACCCTCTTCAGCCGCCAGAGTATGTTCATATGATTCAATCTCATCGACACATATCTAAGGCACAAGCATCACAAATCGTACTGGCAGATGAGTCTGGATTGAGACCAAAAGGTTTTCATGAATATATGTCCAAGCAAGTCGGTGGAATAGAGATTGTTGGTTTTACAAGACAAGACCTTAAGAATTATCTTCGAACCAAAAGGAAGCAGTCACTAAAGTATGGTGACGTGGGTGCATTATTGATGTATTTCAAACAAGAAAGTGAAAATCCCTCATTCTTTTATGAATTTCAAATGGATGTTGATGAACAAATAACTAATATATTTTGGGCAGATGCACAAATGATAAATGATTATGGGTACTTTGGAGTTGTCATCACTTTTGACACTACATACAAGACAAATAAGGTGTATCGACCATTGGAAGTTTTTGTTGGACTTAATAATCACAGGCAAACAATCATTTTTGGGGTTGCATTGCTATATGATGAAACGATTCCTTCTTTTCAGTGGCTATTTGAAATTTTTCTCAAAGCAATGGGTGGAGAAAAGCCAAAAACCATTCTAATAGATCAAGATGCTGCAATGGCTAAGGCTATTTCTTTATTTGTGCCAGAAACATTTCATGGGTTGTGCATTTGGCATATAAGACAAAATGCTATAAGGCATGTAAATCATCTATATAAAATGAGTTCACAATTTTGCTTAGATTTTGTAGCATGCATAGATCTACACGAAGAAGAGGTGAAATTTTTGAATGCATGAAATTCTTTACTTGTTGAGCATAATGTTTCGAAAGATTTGAGGCTACATATGATTTTTCAATTGAAGGAAAAATGGGCATGGGCTTATGTTCGGAAAACATTCACTGTAGGAATGAGATCTACTCAATTAAGTGAGAGCTTTAATGTTGACTTGAAAAACCATTTGAAATTAGATTTAATTTAGTACAATTTTTTACACACTTTAAAAGGGTTGTAAATGGAAAATGGAACAATGAGTCAGAAGCTGATTTTGAGTCAAGACATGAACTACCTAGATTGAAAATGAAGAAGGCTCGTATGCTTGTACAAGCCGGAAATGTTTACACTCCAAAACGTTTTGAGGAATTTCAAGAGGTATACGAGGAATATCAAGACACTTGTATAAAGGATTTGAAATAAGGTGTGTATGTTGTTACAAGTTATGATAACACAAAAGAGAGGATAGTAATGGGAAATCCTGTGGATCAAAGGTTGCTTGTGATTGTCGTAAATTTGAAACACATGGCATCTTATGCAATCATGCTTTGAAAGTTTTAGATGCCATGAATATTAAGTTAATTCCCCAACATTATATATTAAAGCGATGGACAAGAGATGCAAGGTTGGGAAGTAACCATGATTGGAAAGTGAAACATGTTGAATTGGACATAAAAGCCCATTTCATGAAGTGATACAATGAATTATGTCCTCGAATGATTAAATTGACCAACAAAGCTTCAAAATCTCATGAAACTTACATATTTTTGTCCAAAGTTTATGAAGAGTCCAACAAAATAATTGATGATATGTTGGTAAAATTTTATGTGAATGAGGAATCAAGTAGAATGATTCATGTATCCATATCAATTGCAAATGATGAAATTGACAACAACGTGGACACTGTTGGCAGTGCAAAAGGCATAAAGAAGCAAGATTGTTCACATCAGAATAAAAAACGACCTAAGTCTTGGGTTGAGAAATTAGCTAGGAAGAGTAATAGATGCTCACAAAAAAAATCGCAAAAAAATTTAGTGCAATTGTTACCGGTAAGTTTTCATCAATGTATACAATTTTTTTAACTATATTCTTTATTTAGCTTTTCATATAATATGCAGCAACCATTAGATAGGAGCCAATTTTTAAGTGAAGTTGACACTAGAATTCAACATCAAGCTACAACTCAAATGACACAATCAAGCCAAGTTGATAATGGAATTCAACATCAAGCTACAACTCAAATGAAACAATTAAGCCAAATTGACAATGGAATTCAACATCAAACTACAACTCAAATGACACAATTAAGTCAAGTTGACACATTAAGACTTCACAATTTCTTTTAAATAATTTTTATGAGACCTTTGTTATGAGGCATATTCTATAAGTAAAAATGTGATAGTTTTGTGTGTGCATCTTTATGTTTTATGTTTACTGGCTTAATCATTTTCTATGTTTTGATTGTTTTGCAAATTTGCATTGATAGTTTTGACACTACTTTGATGTTATTGATTATTTCTAAAAAGCGAGGGTCATAATATTAGCTTACTTATTTAATGATAATTCAGTCAACAAAATTTATTTTATTAAAAATATTCATAAAAAAAGATTGTTAAGTTATGCAATTTAATCACTTAGTGTTAGTTTGAACAATCCTTTGTGTTATGCAGTACAAAACTCAGAAATCTCATAGTTAAAGGAGTATTAATTTTAAATTTCAATTATAATTATTAGCATAAATTGTGCAATACAAAATCCAAGTTACATGAAGATATGTGAGAATACAAGTGTAATTAAAAGAAACCTAATAATTCATATCAAAATGTCTTTCAATTTTGTTGAATCTCGTCCACATAACCAATTTGGTTGAACTAAAAGGAAACTCATAAACTCATAGTGCATACCCAACTCCGCATAACCAAATTGATTGAATCAAAATGTCATAAATTGGTTGAAACAAAGAACCTCTAAAAAGAAAAATGATAAAATAAAAAGAAAAAAAATATGTGATTCTAATGAGAACCAGAGGAGAAGAACAATATAAAAAAAACATGATAAAAAGGTTGTATAAGATTTGACAAAATTCCAGTTTATAACCAATTTGATCAATTCCAGTACAAGACCAATTTGATCAATTCCAGTACATAACCAATTTGATTAAACCAAAGTTCTTTTTGCTCCCACTTTGTGTACAGAAGTAGAAAATCAACCAAAATGCTTCAAAGCTTATGAAGCTTGCCAAAAAAATACCTTATGATACAAAATCTACCTTCTTCTTGTAGCTCTACAACTTCTAATGTAATGTTAATTTGCATTTGAACTTATTAGAGGAATGTCCTTTCAATTGTTTCTAAGACAATCGCTCAATTGTTAATCACCTAACTTAATTGCTTGAATATACCCTTTCAATTTTCCCATATCATGCGGTGACGGAATTGATTTGGCTTTGAAAACGTTACCACTAGAAGCAAATAAGTAGGGCGTGGCGGTGAAGGTGAGACAACGACAACGACAACGAGGCGCTACACCAAAGCGGTGCCATCGTGAGTAAATATTGATGGAGTCGGCGAGTAGAGAACTTGTAAGATCAAAAGAGAAGAGATTATTTGAACATAGACCTGTAGTAATGTTGCAGTGGAGCGACAGTGCTACAACGGTGCAGCGGTTTGCAGTAGTGCGGTAGTATTGCAATGGAGCAGTGGTGCGGTGGTGCTGTAGTGGAGTGACGCCAACGCGACGAAGAAACAAAAAGGCAATGTGAGGGGACGAAAGGTGAACGTTACCACTAACTGCGATGCGAGGGGTGGCGAAGGGAGGCTGGAAAAAGGGTTTTGTTTTTTTTTTTTACGTGCTTTTATGTTTTTTTAAATTAATTAAAATTGATTTTTAGTATTTGATTAAATCTCAATCGTTGAAATTTTAGTCGTCACGTGTCGCTCATCTAAAAAGCAAACTTGACAAGAAATGGAGGCTAGGAAATGGAGGAGATATGGACTCGGAAAAATGTGGCTTATCTTTTTTATTCAGTGTACAAGTAGTAAAAATAATAACCTAAAAAATAAAAAATAAAGAAAACAAATAAATAAATAGGGAGGGGGCGCATGCGCATCATATTTTCTTTGTTTATTTTATTTTATTTTATTTTATTTTATTTTATTTTTGGTGTTAAATGTAATGTAATGGAATCCATATATTTATATGGACTCAAAACTGGACAAGATTTATAAAACGATATTTTTAGACTTAATAATAATAAGTGCAAAATGTTTATTAAACATTTTATTACTTATTTTTATTGAAATTATTTTTAATTGATCGGATAAAATTGAGGTACCACAGTCATTATAAGGATTAGACATATAACCTGCAAATCTAAGGTAACAAAATATATATTTGACTTTGTTTCAATGTCTTTATATGGTGAATAGTTGTATATTGTTAATAGATTGACAACAAAAAATACATCAAAATATGTACAATTAGAAATGTTCAATAATGTCTCCAAATTTAACTCAAAATTGATAAATAGTAACTTTTGGTTTGATGCGAATCAGACGCCTAACGAATGGTTCTTCAATTTTATATTTTTGTATGATCATATGTTATATGATGTTCAATATCAATTTCAAAATACAATACTTATGAGAAAAATGATCTCTTAGTCAAATTAGTTGACACAACAATCTAACAAGCTTCTAACAAGCTTCTGGTTGTGAGTTGACAACAAACATATTCCGGTATATCGATTAACAAATATCACCTCATATACATTTTAAAAATGAGAGAGACTCATTCGGTCAAATTTCTTTGGGAACTATTTACACATAAAAATTAATTAATTGAAGAATATTATGGTTTTTCAATATATGTTCACATATATTTGTAACTATTTTCGCATCATAATAGACCCGGGATGCCTAACCGGTCATGCCAACAAGAAACTTTATTATGATTTGTAAACTTCTAGTTTACAATTACATGTGTTTCAATTGTACTAATATATGTGTGGTACACACCCGAAGAAAAAACATGTAGCTTTTCCATTACGTATGTCTTATCCAAATCATGTTTTGTGATACAAAAATATTTTATATTTTATTCATTTCTTGTTTCAATTTGATATCTATTTGGATGGATATCCTTGATACTTAATAAATTTCTATGAGAGTTAGAGAAATAGAATGCATTCTCAATATATAACTTTATAGTGTTAGATAATAATTAAATCATATAAAAAATTATAGTTTAAAATAATTAGACTAAGAAGACTTACAAAAATAGTTCATATATTACTACTCATGACTTAGATGTAGAATGTATGAGACAAATATTTTGTTTGTAATTCTTAGTAAATTTTGGGCATAAAACTAATAAGTATTACCAATATAATTTTGCACTTGGTGCAAGACAACAAGAAGAATAAGAACAAAAAAAATTGTTCTAATTCTTTTTATGCTTTCTCCCTACAAAATAATATCTTAAAATTCAAATCATAAGTAAGAAAATAAGTATTTTTTGAAAAGCTAAACTAAAATAAGAACATAAAATGATCTAGTCCTTTAGGAATTAGTCAACTATACCAATTTTTCTTTTATTCTTTCTTCCCATGAAATGTAATGATGTTTCTATGTACATAAATAATTGTCTTGATTTGAATTCATTTGTTATTCTTAAAAGCAATTGGACATATAACATGTATAATCATTATTATTTCATTCATTTTAACAACATTAAGATAACAT
>JBBPBP010009777.1:8917597-8928610 GCA_037974735.1 Cicer chorassanicum | reverse complement strand
TATTCATGGAATTTTATCATTTCACATGTAATACGTCAATATCACATCAATAGAAATATTTATAATTTACATAACCATAATATTGATATATATTAAAAACAAAACAAAAACAAAATTATCACGAGATCTTCCACATTTTTTATCAACAACTAATTATTTGTTCAATAATAAATGTGACATATCTTTCAAATATTTTTAAAAGTATTTTTTTTTTCATTTTGCTACTTCAGGAGCATATTGGAGTAGTATAAAAATGTACTTAACACTCTTTTGTAATAGTAGTAATGAGAATCCTTAAGCTTTCCTTAACACTCTTTTGTAGTAATGGTAATGACAATCATTGGAGATCAACAATCCTTAGTTAATTGATAGATTTGGCTCCTCTAAATATGAGCAAATCGATAGTTAATATTATCAATACTCATAATTGGTAATGTATGTGTATATAATATCAATAATTGATTTACTACCTTCGTCCCTTATTAAGAAAAGTTGATAGAATAATTAATGTGTTCATTTTATGTGTTAATGTTCCTGTTGTGATCGAAAAATCCGAGCAATTATTCGTAATCAATGAATTCTCCGCCAATAATTTATTTTATTAAGGAAAATATTAGAAAAACTTTTTTAGATAAAATTAGTCTTTTTAACCAAATTTGGATTCGGGAGTCAATTATGTATAGAGAATGTATTAGCATTCTACGACGTCCTTTTTTTAAAAGGTTACGTATCTCCGAGTGCGATAGACAAATCAAAAGCTATATAATTCTTAGTAAAAAAATATTTGTTTGTTAGTAAGATTTAATTTTTTGAAATAAAGGTATTTGATATACAAAAACCTAGCAACCGAGCCAAAAAAAATTTAAAGCGGTCATTACTAATATGTTTAGATTTACGTTTTTATTTGAAAATGTGGAATGATCAAACTAAAAGAAGATTTAATGTAGTCATTAACTTTTGAGTTTGCGTAGTGATGGAACCAAAAGTGGATTTGGCGCCACGTTATTTGTAGTTATTATATTTATTTTGCGTTAACCAAACTAAAAGAGGAATTGGCGTAGCCGTCGACTTTTAAATATTAAGAATTGATATTGTTTACATAACGACTAAATCAAAATAGATTCGGTGTATTGCTACTAATATTTTATTATTTAGATTTTGTGATGATTAAATTAGAGGATTTTTAACGTAATCACTACTAATGTTTTTAAAAGAAAATTAAAACTTTTTTGAAAGAAAAATAACAATTTATTGTTAGCAATACTAGCGTGAATTGAATCGAAAGATTTATATTTAGAGAGGAGAATAACATATGTGAATTGGAGTTTATGGTTAGTAAAAATAAAACCAAAAGACTAAACGTAGTAATAATAATAGTAATTTATTAAAAAATAATATTAAGAGTATAAATGGTATAACAGAGTTAGCAACATATAATATACAAATAACATGAAACTAAACTTTAAAAGGCAAGAGGATGACCATTACGATTTGATTGTAAAAAGGAGTCGGTCAATCATAATAATTAAATTGAATAAATAATAAGAAAAAAAACTAATATTTAAAAAAAAACTATTTTCACTAATTTTGTTTCTGCCTTTTTTTCTGTGTTAATATTAGGTACTTATAAGCTTTTGGGTGTAGGTTACTAAGGAAATAGAGACTAAGAATTGATTGTGAAATCGATGGTCATTTAGCCAATTTAGAAATTATTTTTGTTCCCTTTTGAATTATTTTCAAAATTAGTTTTAATGTTTTTGGATTCTATGCTCAGCAGGGTTAAGTGCAGTGGCCCAGACTTCTACCCGCTATTTATTTATTTTGTTTTAAATGGGTCAAAACTAATTAAAAAAAAATTAAAATTGAGTCTACAAATACTATTATTTAATTCCTTTTTTATAAAATAAAAGAAGTAACCGGATAAAATTATGATACATCATTTCTTGAAATAATTTTTGTATTTGAATGTTTTAAATTTGACTTTTCATATTTCAAGATAAATTAGCATTATTAATATGAGATATTTTTTTAAAACAATAATAAATATATTTAATAAATTGAAATAATACTTATATTTAAAAACAAAGTTTTTTTTTATAAAATATTACTTATAATTAACAACATAGATAATATTTATCGACGATAATATTCACTTTATTATCTAAAATAAAATACTTATTCTATAACAACCTAATAGTTTAACACTTAATTTCAAATTGTTCAACAACATTATTTTTTAGGATACTCTCCATCCTGGAATTTAGGCATTAATGAAGTAAGATTTTCTAACTACTTTTTAAATACGTTTTTTTGGAACTATATCAAAGGATAATGTAAAAGATTCAGTTAGAAATTAAGATTTGACTTCATATACGTGGCTAGTGATGACCGATAAATATTGGTAACAAAATATCGTTATAATTCATATTTGCTAATTAACATTCATTCTCGTACGTACCTACCTGCACTAGTTATTCTTCATCAAGAATGAAGCATTCCCAACAACAAAAAATGCTAATCATTAGATACACAATCGCATTGAACACAAAATAAAACTCTATCTCAGAGCCACCATGTCCATAAGAGTACAATTCATTTATTTAGATTTTATGATGGACATGATAGCTTTAAGGTAAAGTTTAAATTTGTATGAAGGAAACAATGTATTGTATTTTTTTTCTTTTACCAAAGTTTTATCTCATTAATATTATCTAACGGAATTTTCCTAATAAACTTTTAAGGAGACAAATGTTTATCCTTCCATCGATTATTTTTTTGGGTGTTGGTGTCAGATAGCCATTCGAAACAACAACATGATCAACAATGAAGTTTCATCAAAAACTTTCTACCATTAAGAAATCTTTTGGTAATGACAACATATATAAAGGTTTTTACTAATCAAGAATTTCAAAGTGATTGATGCATATTGAATATTTGATCCATTCTATTTGTATTATCATTGTTCTGTTTTTTATTTTATTTTTAGGCACAGTTTGTCTCTTCTCAATTATAAGTATATAAGTTTGATCAATATATATGTGTGGATTTATTATTATATGTAAGCAGATTATTTATATTCAATCTATTTATCTCAAAGTCTTTGAAGTTTATATGCAAAAATATCATTTAAAATTACATTAAAAATTAAGAGTGGCAACTTTTTAGAGTAAATTTTTTGGTATTATTTGAGACCGGACCGGAGGTAGTATTTTATGCTGAGCCATTAATTGTTATTCATTAATTTCAGAGTCACATATTTTATCAAAAAATTGGAGTCACTAATGTTAGAAAAAAAAATTATTATTAATAACGTGATTATAATGACCTTGATATTAAAATATCAAACACATAGGAACACATTATGTTTTAATTAGTGCTTTCATTGTATACATGTGGTTTTAGTAACTTACGCAAAATCTTAAATAAGTGAGACACATGGACTACAATATTTGTGTCTTTCTCCACATAAGAAGGGAGTCCAATACCCAACAATAATGATTGTTATAATATGTTTATCTTGGTTTTGAATTACTACATCTTTTTTATAAAAAAAACAAAAAATTATTATTGTTATTAATAACGGTGATTATAATGACCATGATATTAAAATATCAAACTTTTATTAAGTTAACACATAGGAACACATTATGTTTTAATTAGTGCTTTCATTGTATACATGTGGTTTTAGTAATTTAAGCAAAATCTTAATATAGTCTTATCTAATATCCAATTATTAATATCATGCCAATTTTTGATATTAAATTTTAAATTAGTTTTACATATAAATTCCTGATGTCCAACAAAACTCTAATAAGGTACCAAAGATTTTAATTTTTTTAATTGTGGAATGTGCTTTATTAACATCTAGGCATGACAACATCATCTCCTATTACCTACCCGATCTTGTCCTAATTTTGATGGACAAAAATCTACTTCGAATAGGTGCGGGTACGATTGGATACGATTTTCTGTAAAATTACAACACAAAGATAGAGGTAAGTTTTGGAATGTTAATATCTGCCCCAACTACAAATCAACCTTGGTAGTTAAATTATAACTATTTTTAAAATTTGTATATACATATACTTATTCATTTTATTATTATTATTATTATTATTTTATATATAATAGATTATAATCTTCTTTCTAAGAAAAATTTGATTTTAATGTTTTTATTTTATTATAGTATAATGATAACTATTATTATTTTATTATATTAATTATAATACATATGATTTTTAATTTACAACATAGAGGAGAAATTGAATTCTTGTCAAAGACAAAGATGAAGTGCCAAATTTAAACCTACCTCAATAATACGAGAGTGAATATAAATTTTTTCTAATTAAACAGAAGTGGAGAAGGCAAAATTCGCTTTTGATCTGCCCCATTTACACTATGCGAAAAAGCGCATTTTACAGCGCTTTTTTTTAAGCCATTTACAGCGCTTTGCCAAAGAAATAAGCGCTGTAAAAAGATACAACAACGTTTTTTAAAATAAAATAAAAAAACTATAAAAAATAGGTGGATATATTGCGCGCTTGTTATACTCGTTTTACAGCGCTTTTTTGAAAAAGCGCTATTAATCCCTTCTACAAACACGCTGCTTGTTCTTATGCACCTATTATAGTGTTTTTTTGAAAAAGCGCTGTAATAGGTGCATTCAATAGATGCATTATTATGCACCTATTACAGCGCTTTTACTTAAAAGCGCTGTAGTAGGTGCATTCAATAGATGCATTATTCAAAAAAACGCTGTAATAGGTGCATTCAATATATGCATTATTATGCACCTATTACAGCGCTTTTGCAAAAAAACGCTGTAATAGGTGCATTCTTATGCACATTTTACCGCGTTTTTTCAAAAAAGCGTTGTAATAGGTGCTTATTCTAGTTTTATTAAAAAAACGTTGTAAATGGAATTTTTAAAATAACGCTTGTTTGAGGTTTTTTATGGCATTTTTTAAGAAAGGATTGTCTTTTAATTTTTTTTTTTTCCAAAATCATTTTCATCCAGAATCAGTTCACAATCAGTTCATCACAATCAGTACACAATTAGAACTATATAACTTTATAATTTAACTTTATAAATTTACATATTTACACAATCAGTTCACAACAAATTACAACACAGAACAGAATACATATTCATATACATATTCACATATTGACAATAACACATAACTATATACATATTCTTATAACTACATATTCACAACTTTTCAAATGTGCCATATTCATATAACTACATATTCATATACATATAACTATCAGAACTACAGCATAGAACAGAACTATCATATATTCATATAACTATCCCTTGCAGCATGTCATTTCCCAGCAAATCAAATAGTCTTCATTTCGATCACATACTAACACCAGTTTTCCTTTATTTCAGTTAGATCTCTTTCAGAGTATGTTGGACTAGAATTCTCAAAGTACTGTGTGATATAAAAATTGAACATAAATAAGTTAGAATCAAATATATGGTAGTTTATTAGAATCAAATTGAACATGAAAATCAAATAATGAAAATACCGTACCGTTTTTGGGATTATAGTTTGATTCATATCAACAATCTCCTTCATGAATCGCAATATATAGTACCCACAGTCTATGTTGTTAGTTTGACGAGAGCACTATAAAATAAAACATATAAGCAATCAATAAATATTTGTGCATTGATTGTAAATGAAATTTTAAAGGCATATATTTCAAACCTTTATTGGAATCCATGTGATGTTATTTTACTTTTGCTTCGACATTGTAGCACCTCTTTGAGCTCGGAAAACTTGTAAAGCACTATGTAAGAAATAAATGAATATTACTTACGTGTCGAACATAGTCTTTATATCCGAGTGATTGTTGTAATGGTCGTGCAAGGGATCTAAATAGTATATAACTTCAGAGGTCGCATTGATTACAAATAGCACCCAATGTGCCCTACAACAACAAAAATTTGGTTGGCAATTTTGTTTACACAACTAATAAATTAAGATCTCATAAATTAAAAAAATATAAATAAAGAATATATAATTACCCTGAATTATATGGTGCAAGGAACAACTTATCATTCTCTTTATTTCCTAATAGGATATCTACAACGTATTTCTTTACATTCACTAGATCGAGCTTAAACATCGAAAGCTTATGGGGAGACAAGAATGAAAATCTATTTGACAATCTGCGCGTGCACACCAACTTCTCATACAAATACCTTCAATGAAAATTTCAAATTAGATTAATTACCAATAAATTAAATTAATTACCAATAAATGCAATTAAAAGTAATTTTTACCTAATGTATAAGCTGATGACAGTAGCACTCAGCCCCTTATGGTTGAGAAGTTCGTATATGTGCTCTTTTTCAAGTAGTTCTTCATACTCATCTCCGAAAATAGCTTTATCCATGCTTATGATGCGTGAATCGTTGCTGCCCATATTCGTTTTTACCTGTATGTCAACACACGACCCATATCGACCAAGGTGTGGCTGACTTATTTTAGGAGCAGCAACTGATTTTCTCCGATCCAGTTTTTGATGATTAACCATTAATTGTTATTCATTAATTTCAGAGTCACATATTTTATCAAAAAATTGGAGTCACTAATGTTAGACATTAATTTTCATAATCAAATTTCATCAAAGAAAGGTCTCAGAATCATACTTTGGGTTGATTGTGGATTTAGTATAATAGAATGTCTTAAAATAAATTTTTAATAAAGATAATTTGATAAATTATTATTCTTGATTTCTTTTATTTATGGTTATTTCTTAATATGTGCAAAAAAAGAACTGACATTTATTATAAGATGAAGAAATCATTTGATACATTCTATTATGATAATCATTGTTATGTTATGTTTATCTTTATCTTTATTATGCATTCAATTGTGATAGTCATTGTTATATTATGTTTATCTTTATTTTGAATTACTACTTCTTTTTTATAAAAAAAATTAAGAAAAGAAAAATTATTATTAATAACAGTGATTATAATCACTATGATATTAAAATATCAAACACATAGGAACACATTATGTTTTAATCAGTGCTTTCATTGTAAACCTGTGGTTTTAGTAACTTAAGCAAAATCTTAATATAGTCTTATTTAATATCCAATTCTTAATATCATGCCCATTTTTTATATTAAATTTTAAATTAGTTTTACATTTAAATTCTTGATGTCCAACAAAACTCTAATAAGGTACCAAAGATTTTAATTTTTTTAATTGTCGAATGTGCTTTATTAACATCTAGGCATGGCAACATAATCTACTATTACCTACGCGATCTTTTCCTAATTTTGAAGGAGAAAATCTACTTCGAATAGGTGCGGGTACGATTGGATATAATTATTACTATTTTTAAAATTTGTATATACATATGCTTATTCATTTTTTTTATTATTATTATGATTATTATTATTTTATATATAATAAATTATAATCTTCTTTCTAAGAAAAATTTGATTTGAATGTTTTTATTTTATTTTAGTATAATAATAACTATTATTATTTTATTATATTAATTATAATACATAAAATTTTTAAATTCACAACAGAGAGGAGAAATTCAACTCTTGTAAGAGACAAAGATGAAGAGCCAAAATTAAACCTACCTCAATAACACGAGAGTGAATATAAATTTTTTCTAATTAATCAGAAGTGAAGAAAGCATAATTCGCTTTTGACCTGCCCCATTTACACACAAACTAACGTTCAAGATTTTTTTAAGTAAAAGTAAAACTTTAAGATATTTTGTGCAGTTTGATAGATATAATACGAATTTAGTTTTTAATTAATGTTTAAAATTTGTGTATGTGAGGAAAATTGGTTATTTTTATATTTGAAATTTTAAATATAAAAATAACTAATTAGTACTAATATTTTGCTATGCACGGGATTTAAAATAACGTCTCTTTTAAGATTAGATAAGAATCGGATTAAAAAAATTAGATTATAATTTAAAAATTTAAAGTATTTTTAAAAAAATAAAATATTAGATTTTTTAACCAAATTTAAAAGATTAGATAACAAATAAAAATTAAAAAGTATATTCTTGTTAGTTTGTTAGAAGATAGGTTTGTTATTCTGATATTTCTCCCTCTATGTATATATAAAAGCATATAGTTTCCTTCACAACAAACCACCTCAAATAAGAAAGCACGTTGAATGTGAAGCATGCCCAACAAAATATTTTTGCTTATCATTGGATACAAGAAATCAAGAACCGCATTAAAAACAAAATAAAATTTTACCTCAGAGCATTTCATTTATTCGGAATCAATGATGATCATGGCAACACTAGAATAAAATTTAAATTTGTATGAGAAAAATTATACATTACATTTTTTTTTCTTTAACAAAATTTTACTAAGTTGACGGACGTTTACAATTTGCAATTTTACTATAAGAAAAAAACTTTACATTTTTTAAAAATAACATAATGGAATCAAATACGGACCTCAAATAATGCGACATAAGCAGTTTGATGTGGTTTTTGTTATTTGTGTTATTTATTTTTTGGTTGAATTGCAATTTTAGTCCCTCTATTTTTATTAATTCACCAAATTAGTTCTCCTATTTTAAAAGTTGACAATTTTGGTCCCTCCTTTTGATTTTTTAACTAAAAAAATGATAGCGTGAAATATTTTAAATAACGTAACATATGATACGATAATGTAAAACGATTAATACCCATGAAATTTGAATAAAAAGTAGTAAAAACATAGCTTTCAACTTCAATTTTTTTTCTTCATATTTTTAATTTAATTAATGACATATGAATAATTAATGCATCTAGATAGTTCTATATCATAGAATTATATGTCACGTCATTAAAAATATGTCAATTCCGCATTTTTTAGTTCAAAAATTTGAGGGAGGGACCAAAACTGTCGACTTTTAAAATAGAGAGACTATTTTCGTGAATTGGTAATAATAGAGGGATTAAAACTGCAATTAAACCTAAAAGAAAAAACAAATACAAAAGAGGGGTAGCAGTCTGCGCCCCGGCACTTATACCTGCTGAGCATAGAATTCAAAAACATTAAAACTTATTTTGAAAATAATTCAAAAGGGAATAAAATAATCTCTACATAAATTGGCTTAATGACCATCTATTTCACAACCAATTCTTAGTCTTTGTTTCCTTAGTAACCTACACCCAAAGAGCTTATAAGTAATTAATATTAACATAGAAAAAGGACAGAAACAAAATTAGTGAGAATAGTTTTTAATGAATCAACATGATATAATAAGCTAATCTAGAATTATATTTTATCATGTCTCTTAAGTTGAAATTTCTATCATGAATAAGAGCTAGGTTAGAAACCAACAAGATATGATAAGAACAGTGGTTTACTCAATTACTCTTATAAAATATAAATTAAAATATAATAAAATATAATTATAAAAAAATAGGTTAATTGCAATTTTAATCCTCCTATTAGTACTTATTTACGAAATTGGTCCCTCTATTTTAAAAATCGACAGTTTTGGTCAATTCTTCTAAATTTTTAACTAAAAAAATAATGATGTGAGATGTTTTAAATAACGTGACATATAATACGATGATGTAGAATGATTAACACCCATGAAATTTAAATAAAATGTCGTAAAAATTTATATTTCAACGTCGGAATATTTTTATATTTTTAATTTAATTAATGATATTTGAATCATTAATGCATCTAGATAGTTGTATATCAAAGAATTGTTTGTTACATCAACAAAAATATGTCAAATCGTTATTTTTTAGTTCAAAAATCTTAGAGAGAGACCAAAACTATCGACTTTTAAAAATAGAAGACCAATTATGTGAATTGGTAATAATAGATGAGGCAAAACTGCAATTAAACCAAAATTATATAGTATGGTTATATTATTAAACTAAATTATATTTTATCACTATATTTAATTATACAAATAAATTTATTATGTTATAAATATTTGTTATTTATATTTAGGCTTAATTGCAGTTTTGGTCCCCCTATTTTAGCTGAATCACGAAAATAGTCCTCCCATTTTATTTCTCCCTAGTTTTAGTCCCCAAACAAAATTTTGGTCCAAAACATGATGAAGTGTTTTTTTTTTTTGCGCTTATTTAAACCACATCATACCTCAAGATCTTGTAGTGCAACAATTGTACCTAAAATCTATGATTATAAATGGTATGGTGTGACTTAAAAAAATGACATTTCATTAGGTTTTTGATCAAAATTCTGTTTGGAGGACCAAAACTGGAGAGAAATAAAATGGAGGGGCTACTTTCGTGATTCAGCTAAAATAGGGGACCATAACTCCAATTAAGCCTTATATTTATTATGTTATGAGTATTTGTTAATTTCAGGTCAGCTAGTGACTCGACCAATGACTTAAAAATCTAGTGCTTTGATTGAGTCAATCATCGGTCTGAATTTTCAAATACGGCTTAAAACTATTTTTTTTTTCTTGAACAGGAAAAAAAAACATTAATGTCATTGATATTTTAGTAAAATGATTAGTGTGATGTGCAATGCAAGATTGATTTATGGGTTGTCAACCAAAAAAAAAAAAACAGATCATTATAACTAAACAAATAAATTTTCAAAATAATTACTGACAATTTTGTGGTTATTTATGAGAAATAAGTTAGAACAAAAATAGAGAGAAAATCACTCAATAGATATTACAATCTCATAATATCATTTACAAATTCGTTTGATAGACAAGATAAGATAAAAATATAATATATTAGAATATTTGGATAAGGATAAAATAAAATATAGACAAGATAAAATTATCATGTAATATATTTGATGAGTACATGATAATATTATTTTATCTTATCATATTTTTGACACACACTTCATATTGACAAGATATATAGTATACACCATATTTAAATAACAAAATTACTTTTGTGAAACAATTGATAGTTTTTTCTAAATTAATTTGTAATATTTTTATTTTTTATAAATTAACAAAAATAAATAAATCAAACAATACTAAAAATATAATAATAAAATAC
>JBBPBP010009777.1:8901277-8917394 GCA_037974735.1 Cicer chorassanicum | reverse complement strand
AAATCACAAATAACTAGATAATTCTATTATACATGTTAAATAAAGATAAAAATATAGCAATATAACTATATTTAATATGAATTTATATTAAAAATAAGATGATTATTTAGAAGAATAAGAATTCTTATGAATATAGATTGTAAGTTTAATAAATATTTTAAATACAATTAATATAATTTTTGGTCAATTCTATAATGTTTGATAAGTTTGAATGATGCAACATCCCTCTTTAACACAAATAATTGGTAGTAATTATTTTTTTATGTTTTACTTATTAGTATACAATTATAATTTGTAATAATAATAATTATATATACATATATATATATATATATAGTGGTACATATTTTTGTTTGTTTTAGGGGTGTAAATAAGGGGAATTAGAAATACGTATGGAGAGGGTTCGTAGGGACAGTAGGGTTCGTAGAGATAGTAACGAAGATGGAGACGGTTCACAATAAGGTTCGTAGGGACAGTAGGGTTCGTAGGGAGTACGTAATGAGGAGGAAAATGAAGAGGAGGAGGTTTTGCAATGCCAAAATTTTGTAGGGAAGAGTACGTAATTAAGAGGAAACTGAAGCGGTTTCTTATTATCAGGTTAGTTATAAAATCTTATTACAGCGCTTTTTTGAAAAAGCGCTGTAAAAGACCTCCTTATTTGATTTTTTAAAAGTATTTTACAGCGCTTGTCTAAAGAGTGTAACGCCCCAAATTTTTTGATTCAAAACGTTACTTAAAAACATATTGATTAGAAAGATTTACGACAATTTTTTTTACTAACTACCTAACCTTCATTCATGCAAATAATTAGTAACAACCACGTTTATTTAATTTTATTAAGAAAATGTTTATTCAAGACTATAACAAGAAAAACAATAATTCCTAACGGAAGGGAACCCACTTCCGTATTTCTAGAATCCTAGTGCATTTTAAAAGTTGGTGACAAAAATTAAAAATAAACATAGAAATATCGCGGCAACTCTATCATTACAAAATTGTATTGAAAACCCATTTTTATCCCCCGTTCGCCGCACATTAATACTCATCAACTACTCTTGAATCTCCTCGAACTCATTAGTACCTAAAATGTTGTTGTAAGGGTCAGTTTTATCCATCATCCACATCAAACAAAAGTTAAACATATAGAAGAATAACACAAAATATATAAGGGTAAAAACTTCCAATTTAAAAGAAAAATACACAAACCAATAAATTGCATAACAAAATATATACATGATGCATGCTCCTAAAACTATATGATCCGAATATAAACGTGCCACTAAGGCAACTTCCACACAGAAAAATCACCCATACCAATGCGAAAACCTGCCACTAAGGCAACTTCCACACAGATCACCCATACCAATGGGGAAAAACCTGCCACTAAGGCAACTTCCACGAAGATGCATATGCCATGACATGATATGATGATATTGTTAAGACAAACTCTCAAATTAAGTTTTGATGAAAATAAACAAAGATTAATTAAGAATATTATTTATGATTCTAAATGTTATGTTAATTTAATCTGTGCTCTTGAGTGCTTTTATTAAAGATAAGAACCAAGTAAAGCAAAGAAATAAGTCATGATCATAAACTGTACAAAACAGAGAAAGATCAGCAGAATCAAGAAAGATTGTTACAGCCACTTCACCAATCTTTCTCCAACACTTCTACATTGATTATGCCTTAAATATTTATACCAATTTCATCAGTACATGGCAAGGAACAGATAGGAATCATTTTTACTCAAAACGGTTCTCAGATCATTAAGAAAAATCGTCATGAATCTAAGCATATCAAAAAACGGACTGCAACTTTCTCCAGTCTGGAACTGTCAAGAAAGTTGAACAAAACTGAACTTCAAGATTGAGTATAAGTCTTCAGATTATTCAGAAGTCTATCAGACCAGATTGATTATCTTTCTCCACCTATAATCAACATTCTCCGTTTTTGAGAAGAACAATCTCTGTTTCTGCAGAAGAAGACTTCTCATTTCTGCAGAAAAATATTCACTCCTTTCCAAACAGTTTTGGATCGAATTAAACATCCAGATCGAAGCCCAATTATCATCAAGTATTATCAAAGCTTAATGGGTCATTATAGCACGCAACAAGTCTGTTTGAAATCAAGCAAAACGGCCAAAAACAGAAAGCCCAAAACTGTCACATGAATGGTGCTCTTTTGTCAACAGATTCCTTGCTTCTGTCAGAAGGAAAACAGAGCACTACCAACAGCTCTTTCTGACCAGAATTAATTGCTCAAAACATCTATAAAAGGAAGGCAAATTCGCAAGCATCATTCAGATCTTCAAGTGCCAAGTATTCTCATTAAATCATATTCACTTGCATTCTTGAAGCTATCTCATTCACAAAAGAAATCAGGCTGAACCCAATACATACTTCCAGTTTTATTCTACTGAGTTCTTTCTTTGTTCCGAATCATTTCTCAAACAAGAGTTGAGCATAATTAGATTCAAACAAAACTTTCAAATCATTATTGTATTAACTCATAACTATAAGGCTTGTTTATAGTTTGAGTGTGATTAAAAGAGTTAACTTTAAAATCCTAACAGATTAGTTAGGTGACTTGATTAATCCTTTCTGGGTGGAAAGGAAGTGTAGTTACAGATCAAGGTTGATCTTGTGATTGTTCTCCATTTCTCTTGGAACATTTAGTGAAAATCTCACAGTTGTGAGGACTGGACGTAGCCCACGTTGGGTGAACCAGAATATATCTTTGTGTGGTATCTCTTCCTTATCTCTATTTACATTCAGTTATTGTTATTATCAAAATTAAATAGAGAAACTAAAACTGTGATTTTAACTAATCAAGAATGTTATGCGTTTTCTGTTTTAAAACCAAGAACGTTCTCCGTTTCTGTTTTTATAACCAAGATCATTCTTGAGTTGTTTTCTTAAGTTTTAACAGGAAATTTTAAATAGGCAAGATTACAATTCAAACCCCCTTCCTTGTAACTTGACATTGCTACTTCAATTGGAATCAGAGCAAGGTCTCTAGAAAGAACACTTTAACCAAGTGCTAGAGAAAAAAGATCTAGAAGAAAAATGTCAAAAGCAAAATACATTGTCGAAGGAGGATCCTCAAACAGGCCACCATATTTTGATGGAACTGATTACTACTTTTGGAAAAACAAGATGCAGTTGTTTCTAAAGTCTCAAGACACAGGAATGTGGCGCATCATTACAGATGGAGATTTCATTCCAAGAGCTGATCAAAATGATTCAAACTCTGCCAAAAAGGAAGAAGTCGACTGGACATCTGAAGACAAAACTAAGGTACTCTTAAACTCTAAAGCTCAATTATTCTTATCGTGCGCTTTGAGCAGGGAAGAAAGCGAAAGAGTCGATGAATGCACAACTGCTAAAGAAATTTGGGATACATTACAAATTCATCATGAAGGAACAAACCATGTCAAAGAAACAAGAATAGACATCGGCGTAAGAAAATTTGAGCTGTTCGAAATGAATGAAGGAGAAACCATTGATGAAATGTATTCAAGGTTCACAACTATAGTGAATGAAATGCGATCCTTGGGAAAGGCTTACTCAGTACAAGATATAGTAAGAAAGATCATGAGATGTCTTCCAGTCATATGGAGACCAATGGTAACAGCCATAAGCCAAGCCAAGAACCTTGAAGTACTAGCACTAGAAGAACTAATTGGAACCTTAAAAGCACATGAGGTATTATTACAAGAGGATAAAACTGTCAAGAAAGGAAAAGCAATAGCTTTAAAAGCATCTCAAGAAAGCATGCTTGACCAAACAGAGAAAGAACCAGAAGAAAAAATTCAAGAAGATGCTGATGAAGAAATAGCTTTTCTCACTAAAAGAATTCAAAGAATAATGAGAAGAAGAGATCAAATGAAGAAGGGATTCCCAAACAGAAAAGAAAATCCTAAAACAGAACAAGACAAAAGTCAAATTACATGTTTTGGATGTAATAAGCTGGGACATTACAAATCTGAGTGTCCTCTGAACAAAAGAACACCAAACAGATTTCCTTTCAAAAAGAAATCAATGATGGCCACATGGGATAACTCAGATGAATCTGATGAGGAAGAAGATGAAGAAGCTAACATATGCTTAATGGCAAACACTGAAGAAAATGAGGTAACAAATTATGAATCCTGCATTTTGTGTGAACAAATGGAAAAAGAATTTGACAACTTATTAAATGATTCAAACTTACTCATTCAAAAGTGTAGTTCCTTAAAAGAAAAATTTTATAAAGAAAAGGAAGAAAAAGAAAAAACTCAGGTTCTGAATAATAAGCTGAATAATTTTTGGGTGCTACTGTTATATTCTAAACAACAAAGATGTTCTTGGAAAATTTGATTCGAAATCAGATAAAGCTATCTTTTTGGGTTATTCAACCGACTCTAAAGGTTATAGAGTTTTTAATCTAAGAACTAAAGTTGTTGAAATCAGCATGCATATTTTATTTGATGAATTTGATGACTTAATACTTGAAAAGTCAAATGAGGATGAAGAATTGCCAGACACACAACAGATAACTGATATGCAGGAAACAGAGATTGATAAACAATCTCCGTATCATTCTCCACCTAAAAGCTGGAGAACGATAGGAGATCACCCTCAAACTCAAATCATTGGGGATACAGCAGATGGAATCCAAACTAGGAAATCATTCAAGAATGATGAAAACAACATGGCAATGATTTCTCAAGTTGAACCAAAATTAATTAAAGAAGCCATAGTTGATCAATCTTGGATTGAAGCCATGAAGGAAGAACTGCAGCAGTTCGATAAGAATGAAGTCTAGACCTTGGTACCAAATCCTCAAGATCAAACAATTATTGGTACACGCTGGGTTTTCAGAAACAAATTGGATGAAGAAGGTAAGGTTGTAAGAAACAAAGCAAGATTGGTTGCTCAAGGTTACAACCAACAAGAAGGTATAGACTATGATGAAACTTTTGCTCTTGTTGCAAGGTTAGATGCTATTCGTATACTTCTTGCATATGCATCTCACAAACTTGTTAAATTATTTCAAATGGATGTTAAAAGTGCATTTTTAAACGGCTTTTTAAATGAACAAGTTTATGTGAAACAACCTCCTGGTTTTGAAGATCAATCAAAGCCAAATCATGTTTTCAAACTCACAAAAGCTTTGTACGGCTTAAAACAAGCACCAAGAGCTTGGTATGATAGGTTAAGTTCCTTCTTTATCAATAATGGATTTTCCAGAGGAAAAATTGACACTACACTTTTTAAGAAAATTGATAAAAACGATTTACTCATTGTACAAGTGTATGTTGATAATATTATCTTTGGATCAACTAATGAAAAAATGTGTGATGGTTTCTCAAAACTCATGCAAAGTGAATTTGAAATGAGCATGATGGGAGAATTAAGATATTTTCTTGGATTACAAATTAAACAACATAAAAATGGTATTTTTATTTATCAAGAAAAATACATTAAGGATTTGTTAACCAAGTACAAAATGAATGAAGCAAAAATTATGTCTACTCCTATGCATCCATCCTCTTCATTAGACAAAGATGAACATGGAAAATCTGTTTCTGAAAAAGAATATAGAGGCATGATCGGTTCCTTGCTATATTTAACTGCTAGCAGGCCAGATATTGTATTTGCAGTAGGATTATGCGCTAGATTTCAATCCGCGCCAAAAGAATCTCATTTAACTGCTGTAAAACGAATCTTTAGATATCTTGCTGGAACTACTGATCTTGGCTTTTGGTATAGAAAAGGTTCTCATTTTGATCTTGTAGCATATTGTGACGCTGATTATGCTGAAGATAAAACTGAAAGAAAAAGCACCAGTGGAGCATGTCAATTTCTGGGTGATGCTTTGATAAGTTGGTCTTGCAGGAAACAAAATACTATAGCCTTATCAACCACTGAAGCTGAATACGTATCAGCTGCAAGTTGTTGCTCACAAGTCCTCTGGATTAAAAATCAACTTGAAGACTTTTCTGTAAGTTACTCTAGTATTCCAATTTATTGTGATAATACTAGTGCAATCAATCTGTCAAAAAATCCAATTCAGCATTCTCGTTCAAAACATATTGAAATAAAACATCACTTTATTCGCGATCATGTTAATAAAAAGGACATTGAATTAATTTTTGTTGATACTCAAAATCAGCTTGCTGATATTTTTACGAAGCCCTTGGTCGAGGAAAGTTTTAATTTAATCAAAGAAAAACTGAAAATTTTGAAAAATCCTGTAAATTCTAGTTAAAAGTGCTTCTGCAGAAAACGGAGAACGTTTATCAATCTCCGTTTTTTAAACATCTTTCTCCGTTTTTCAAATCCTCTTCCCAGACATCATCTTCCTCATGCGAAGGCAAGGCATGTCCTAGCATTAAATGCGCGTGCATCAAGACTTTCAAAAGACACTGCTCAGCCGTCAAAACTGTCCCTTTCCCCAACACTTGTCACTTCCCTAGGTTAATCATCATTACTCTCTCTCTCTTGAAAAAGTGCAAAAACAAGTTGTAGTTATCACAATTGTTCATCTCTTTTGAAACAGTTTCCATTCTCTCAAACTATCATCTTCCTCCAAAGTCATTTTTCATCTCTCTTTCTCAGCAGTCTACAATCGTTCACCTTCACCTCCACCCAGGCCAACTCCTCCAAAACACTCATCAGACTCCTCTTTTTTCTGATTATCTTTCTTCGTCCCCTGAGTCCAACCCTAACACCTCCATTCCTAAACCTGTATCCTCTGTTCTTCCTCCTCTTCATTCCTGTCAAACCCCAAATTTTACTCAAGTTCCTCCTCATTTAAGAACAACTTTTTCTAAAACCGCACTACCACCACAAAAATTTGTCAATCCTCCAGCACCTAAAAGGCGCTCAATGAGAATTCTGGCAAGAATTGGGACCTCAAGGACCCTAATCACTAAACCTGCCTACTTCATCATCTCAGACACTGAATCAGATGAATCATCTGATACTCCTCCTCCTTCAACAAAATCTATCACTTCAGCAAAAACCTCTTTTTCATCTCAGACTTCTAAATCAAAAACCTCAATACCAACCCCATCTAAATCATCATTTTCTGAAGCCTCTCAATCTACTCCTTCAAACCAGAAACAAAGACCAACGACTGATTTTTTCTCCTCTCCCACATCTACTCAACCTAAAACCCGTGCCCTAAAAACAAAAACCACCATTTCAACCTCAAAATTTCTGGCAAAAACAAACTTACCCATTCGCCAGAGATTCAAAACAACTGTACCTAAGAACAAATTCCGTCTTTCTCCTTTCTCATCTCAAGAACGTTCCCCAACCCCAACACCTTCTCCCACCCAAATGCAAGAACGTTCTCCCACTCCTTCCGCTACAACTGTTCACAAAAATCTAACCCCTACCCCCGAACGTTCTCCAGTTCAAGAACGTTCTCCTAACTCAGAACGTTCTCCCGCTACTTCTCCTTCCCATGCTCAAAACACATCCTCCCCTACTCAAGCACGTTCTCCCATTCGAGAATGTTCTCATGAACACCAACAATCTCCCTCTCCAACTCAGGAACGTTCACCTCCCGAAGAACGTTCTCCGTCTTACGATCTTTCAAAAACCACCAAACGACCACTTTCACCTCAATCTCCTTCCTCTCCTTCCTCGGAACCTTCCTCTGACCTTGACTCTCCTATGCCACCATCTCCACCCTCCAAAAAGACCAAGCCAAATACCACTCCTCTGATTCCTCCCACTGCCACCAAACTATTTAAAGACAAATAGGCTCAAAGGCCCATTGGTGTTGGCAGAGTTTTCATCTTCAACAAACTCATAGTCGATGGCAACACTGTCAAACATTTTACTGATGCCCTAGGCTGGACTGCCTTTTTGCAAATTTCTGAACCACACTATCCAGATGTTGTTTGCGCCTTCTATTGTCAGGCCAAAACATTCCCTGGAAAATCTCTGTTCATTTCCACTATCAAGGGAATTGAGATCAGATTGACTCCTGACATTTTGGCCTCAATCTTGGATCTTCCTACTAAAGGTCCTACTGTTTTTGGAAAATCCTGGTATGCAGCTCTCAATCTTAAAGAGACTGCAGTTCTCTCTGAACTATTTCAAGAGAATTCCACTAGGTACCTGTCAACATTCTTTCGCCCTCTCCCTAAAATTTTCAACAACATGAGTCAACATACTCTTCTTCCTCATTGTGGAAGCCATGAGTATGTCTCTGAAAACGACGCACTAATCATCTATCACCTGCTCAACTGCAAGCGTCTCAACCTTCCTCATGTGATATTTCATCACATGATCGCTGCTGCCAACAAAGACTACAAGAAGAATATTGTTCCTTATAGTATGATTCATACAAAAGTCTTTAATCATTTTCATATCCCTCTGGCAAATGAAAAATCTCTTATCAAAATCTCCAAATTTT
The DNA here is from genome assembly GCA_037974735.1 of Cicer chorassanicum. NCBI lineage: Eukaryota > Viridiplantae > Streptophyta > Magnoliopsida > Fabales > Fabaceae > Cicer > Cicer chorassanicum. Next base: position 8,908,976 of record JBBPBP010009777.1, on the reverse strand, counting down.
CCACCAAAAACATGGCCCATATGAAAATCACCGTCGCTAGACAACCTTCTCCCCCACCTGAATCACAGCCACGATATCCACCAACTAACTGACCCAGAACCAGACAATCTGCGCCACTCATTCATTCATTTCCTTCCACACTAAAAAGAAAACGTTCTACCAGACGGGAAGCTCCTGTTACAGTCCCCACATCACCTTCTCCTTCACCAGCTCGGGCTACTGATAATACTCCAAAACGTTCTCCTCATATCCCAGAACGTTCATCAGAAAATCTAGAACGTTCTCCACAGAACCCAGAACGATCACTACAAAACCCATAATGTTCTAATCCTGCTCAAGAACGTTCCCCTCACAATAGAGAATGTTCTCTTAGCCCTCCTCCTAACAATCCAACATTCTCTGTTTTTTCCCCAACAATCCACCATTTCCTCCACAGATTTCATCTCTGTATCTCAGCTTCTTCGTTCTCCCCTTGACCCCATGACAACATTGCTTTCTCACCAAAATATCTCTTCCATGTCACCAGCGTACATTTCTCCTCAAACCACCACGTCATCTATTTTCGGCATTAGTCAATTTTTGGCTTCTTCCGAACCTTCCAACAACGCTACTTCATCCAATCAATCCATTCCTCAGCCACTACCTACCTCTCTCCCAGCTGTCTCTGCTCCATCAACCAGCACTACTCCCATTCCTCCACCAATCATGAATCCTCCAAAGGAACCCACCAATTTTGAAATAATGGCAACTCTGCAACTTCTCTTGGCTCAACAGACTCAGCTACAATCCTGGCTCACAGATACACTTGCACCCAAGCTCGGTGTGCCTCCTCCTCCTCCTTTTCACGTTGCGCCTGTTCCTGAGCCTGTCCCTGTACCGTCCAAGTCTCAATCATTAGAAGGATCTTCTCCTTCTTTACAAAAATATGGATCTTTTTCTCCTTCCTTTTTGTATGACAAAGGGGGAGAATTAAGTTTAGTTTTTATTCTGTTGAAATTCAGGATCTCACTTTTTGTAAATCAGCAAATCGCATTATTAATGAAATATCCTTTATTGCTAAAATTAAACTGATTGCATTAGTTATATCACTAAAAACATCTATTGCATCAATTGAGGGGGAGTTTTTACCCTCTTCAAAATTAAAATTAGAATCAGAATTAAAAATCTAAATTAACATGTTTGTCATCATCAAAAAGGGGGAGATTGTTAAGACAAACTCTCAAATTAAGTTTTGATGAAAATAAACAAAGATTAATTAAGAATATTAATTATGATTCTAAATGTTATGTTAATTTAATATGTGCTCTTGAGTGTTTTTATTAAAGATAGGAACCAAGCAAAGCAAAGAAATAAGTGTTGAGACAAAATCTCAATTTAATATTTTGATGAAAACAAACAAAAAGTTAATTAAGAATGTTAATTATGATTCTAAGTGTGTTGGTTTTTAACATGTGTGTTTGAGTGTATTAATCAAAGATAGGAATCAAGCAAAGCAAAGAAAACAGTTAAAAATTGAACATATAAAGAAACAACAAAATCTGGAAAACGGAGAATGTTCTCCAGTTTCAAGAATGATCGTCACAGCCTCTTGACCAATCAATCTCCACTATTTCAACGAAGCTTTTGCCTCTAAATTTTATACTAGTTCATTAGTACATGGCAAGGAACAAGTAGAAATCATTATAGTCAAAGAAGGCATTCGGATCGCAAAGAGAGAAGATCACAAACTAGCAAGATCAAACAGATTTGAACTTGACTGTCAACATTCTTGACAGCATTCTGATCATTCTCCAGCATGCCAACATCATTCTCCAGCATGCTAACATCTTTCTCCAGCATGTTAACATTAATCTCCAGCATGCTAACATCATTCTCCAGAATGATAACATCAATCTGCAGAATGATCATCAGTCTCCAGAATTTTCAACATCATTCTCCAGCAGACCGTCATCATTCTCCAGCAGACTGTCATCATTCTCCAAGCTGTTTTGGCAGAATCAATCTCCGTTTCTGCAGAATTTCAGCATTGATCTCCTTACTTCTGCAAATGTTTATAATCATTCATTAAATTGTTTTGGACATAATCAAAACTCTAGATCGAAGCTGTAACATCAATAATTACATATGAAGCTTCAAAGATCAATCTTCGTTTCTGCAGAATCGATTCTCTTATTTCTGCAGAAGTTGTTCATTACTTTCTAAACTGTTTTGGATCATATCAAATGTCTAGATCAAAGCCCAATTATCATCAAGTATTTTCGAAGCTTAATGGGTCATTAAAAGCGCAGAAAATCTGTTTGAAATTGAGCAAAACAGTCCAGTCAAGCAAGGCCCAAAACTGTCACATCAATGGATTATTTTTTCAACAGAAAGGTTGCTTGTGTCAGAGGAAAACAGAGCACTCCCAACAGCTCTTTCTAACCTGAATTAATTGCTCAAATCACCTATAAAAGGAAGGCCAAGCTCAAGGAAAAATCCGAGCTTCAAGTACTAAGAAAATTCATCAATCACATACACTTACATACTTGAATTCTCTCACTCACATACATTGAATCAATTCTGATTTTTCCTATTCGATTCTTAGAATCATTTTCGTGTATTTCTCTTCCAAAGAATCAGATCTCAAACAAGAGTTGAGACATCTCAGATTCTAACAAAACAATCTCATCATTATTGTAAAACTCAAACTATAAGAGTTTAGTATAGTTTGGGTAGATTGTAAGAAATCCTATCAAGGTTGATAGGTGACCTGATTGAATTCCTTTCTGGGTGGAAAGGTTTTAATGTTGTAACAGATCAAGGTTGATCTGAGCTAGGTGCTGTAAAACCAAGAAGGTTCTTTGTTTTGAACACTTAGTGGAAAATCTCACGGTTGTGAGGACTGGACGTAGCCCGAGTTGGGTGAACCAGGATATATCCTTGTGTGGTATCTTTTCCCTTATCTATTTACTTTCAGTCTGATTGATTATCAAGTTAAATACATAAACTGAATTACTGATTTTAACTAACCAAGAACGTTCTCCGTTTTTCTGGTTAAAACCAAGAACGTTCTCCGTTTTCTGTTTTCACAACCAAGATCAATCTTGAGTTATTTTCTTAAGTTTTTTCAGGAATTTTTAAATAGGAACATTTACAATTCAAACCCCCCTTCCTTGTAAATCGACATTGCTACTTCAATTGGTATCAGAGCCCGGTCTCTAAAGTTGAACACCTAACAAGTGTTAGAGAAAAAGATTTAGAAGAAAAATGTCAAAAGTTATGTACATTGCTGAAGGAGGGTCATCATATAGACCACCTTACTTTGATGGCACAGATTACTATTTCTGGAAAAACAAAATGCAGCTGTTCTTGAAATCTCAAGATACAGGAATGTGGCGCATCATTACAGATGGAGATTTCACACCAAGAGTTGATCAAAATGATTCAAACTCTGCTGCGAAGAAAGAAACAGACTGGACAGTTGAAGATAAAACCAAGGTACTCCTAAACTCTAAAACTCAATTATTCTTATCGTGTGCTTTGAGTAGGCAAGAAAGTGAAAGAGTTGATGAATTCACAACTGCTAAAGAAGTATGGGATACACTACAAACTCATCATGAAGGAACAAGCCATGTTAAAGAAACAAGAATAGACATTGGCATAAGAAAGTTTCAACTCTTTGAAATGAATGAAGGAGAAACCATTGATGAGATGTACTCAAGATTCACAACCATTGTAAATGAAATGCGCTCCTTAGGGAAAGCATACTCGGTACAAGATAGAGTCAGAAAGATCATGAGATGTCTTCCAATAATATGGAGACCAATGGTGACAGCCATAAGCCAGGCCAAGAATCTCGACGTACTCGGACTTGAGGAACTGATTAGAACATTACGAGCACATGAAGTGCTGCTACAAGAAGACAGACCAATCAAAAAGGGCAAAGTAATAGCTTTGAAAACATCTCAAGAAAGTCCAGATGAGGACTCAGAAGAAATCAAACAAGAAGATGTTGATGAAGAAATAGTTCGTCTTACAAAAGAGATACAGAGAATGTTGAGAAAAAGGGATCATATCAAAAAGGGAAAATACCTATATATCATATTGGGATCAGTTCAAGTTCAAGGAAAATGCCCAGTCAAACAAAACTTTTTCAAGTTCAAGTTCAATATAAGCAGAAAATCAGTTTTGGCAGATCAAACACTTAAATTACATGAACTTAGTATAAAACACTAAGTTCAAGCTAAATAAGCAGAAAATCAGTATAAGCAGAAAATCAAATACAGTTCAAGCTAAATACTAAACTGCTCAGTTTTGACAGGTCAAACACTTACATTACATGAACTCAGTTCAGATTACATGACTTATATAAAACACTTGTTTGTCCCTTAACACCTTAAGATTCCCTTCTTCTTTTCCTAGTGGGATTCACATTTGTTTGTCCCTTAACGATACGAAACGATGGATTAATCCAAATTCCCTCATCATTATCATCCCTAAGATATAAATCATCATCAGTTGAATCAATTTCATGTGGTTGTGATGTCGCAATGAAAAGATCATTACCAATATCTTCCTCGTTATTGTTATCATCACTTATTTTATTGATCGATAGGACAATGGACCATTTATCATCAACAGGATCAGTGACATAAAACACTTGTTCAACTTGCGATGCTATAATAAAAGGCTCATCTTTATATCCCACCCTATTAAAATCGACAAGCAGAACCCTGACTCATCAATGCGAATGTCATTATTATTATCGACCCACTTGCAACCAAATATGGGAACACGAAACATTGTGTAATCTAACTCCCATATGTGCTCGATAACCCCAAAATATGATAGATTTGCATATATTGGGTTTTTGTCTTTTGCACTTGAGATATGCATCGCTTCAGCTACGAGAGTGACTCCTCTATTTTTCATTGTGGTTTGATCACCTGGTTCTTTGGTATAAAATGTGTAGCCGTTAATTAAATAACCAGTGTAAGAAAAGACATGTAAACTCGGACCATTTGCTAGACACCTCAATCTCTGTGAAATTGAACCAGGGTCAATACCAAAATTTGAGTTAATGTGATTGTTTAGCCATGTTATAAAACATTCTTTCTTATACCCATCATAAACTTCCACACCTGTCTCCCACATATTTTTTAAATCTTCAATTAAAGGAGTCAAGTATGTTGAGACAAAAACTCAATTTAATATTTTGATGAAAACAAACAAAAAGTTAATTAAGAATGTTAATTATGATTCTAAATGTTATGTTATTTTAACTTGTGCTTTTGAGTGAATTAATTTAAATATAGGATTTAAACAAAGCAAAGAAATCAACATAAAAAGCCAAGAAACTGAACAGACAAGAATGGAGAACATTTTTAGCAAAATCTGGAAAACGGAGAATGTTCTCCAGTTTTAAGAATGATCATCACAGCTCCAAAATCAATCAATCTCCACTAGTTAAAAGAAGTTTTAGCCTCTGGATTTTACATCTATATCATCACCACTTGGCAAGGAACAAACTGAGATGATCAGATTCAAAGAAACTACTCGAATCACAAAGAGAGAAGATCACGAATTAGCAAGACCAAACAGATCTGAACCTTCTCCAACTTGACTGTCAAGAACGAAGAACATTCTTCACAGCATTCTGATCATTCTCCAGCATGTTAAACATCAATTTGCATAAAGCTCACATTAGTCCAGAATGATGCGAACATTCTCCAGCTTATTGACCATCATTCTCCAACCTTGTTACATCATTCTCCAGCCTATTTTGCTCGAATTAAAAGGATCTCCTAATCTGAATCGATTAAGCACATCTCTGGGATGTTTGTGTACATAAACAAATGATCATCAAAGTTAAGAATGAAGAGCATCAGACCAGCCATTTCTATCGCAGAAGCAGAACGTAGAATTTTCAAAGACATGAACATTTTTTAATTCATATAAATTGGTCTTTGGTTAAAACTGACAAAGCATTACTGATCCACCGTCGCACACGGATCAAATACGATTGAAAATTTAAATATAAACAGGGGTAATAACTCGAGTCGTTTCGCAAGGACTTCTGATAATATAATACTCACCGAATTAAGGTTTCAAATTCATAAAAAGGGGGTTTTTATAATGATTTAGTTTGAACAGATGAGCAAAACGATTAATCCACTTATTCGAATTTCGAACCTATCACATATTCTATCAATGAGTTTTAATTTCTAATTCGTGATTCTATTCTAGAGCGCATGTTTCCAGAGCTCAAGTTATGGCCTACAGAGCAAGCAGGGGTCAAAATGCAAATAATAAAATTATAATTCAATTTCAACCCAATGTTTAGATACAAGCTAAACAATTATTCTAAGCTATAAAGTTATTTTAAAAAACCAAAGTAAAAAGCTAGGAACATGCGCCCAAGTGCTATGATCAAATTCCCCCACACTTAAGCTTTTGCACTCCGTGCAAAGCAATGCACGCGATTCCAAATATTCTCAGGAATGCAAAGTGGTGAGCAAAGGAAAAAAATTCAAACTTCAAGGAATACGACATTCATGAATAATTTTCACAACCAAGGCAAACAAGAGGATATATTAACTAAAGAATGCATCATAAGCGATAGAGTACTCACAAGATATAAAATTCTCTCAATCACTCAAGTGTTTGGGTTACTGTTTACCCTCAAAGCACATCATGAAAGCTAGCACTAACATAGGCTTGACAAGCCTCTAACATCTATAATTGAAACACATGCACATAATGATCAAAAGGTCTTTACTCAGGTTGTAACGTGGCCAAGGTAAGGGTGGGATAATCCTAAGGAGACTAGGGCTAAAAATCTAAGAGGATAAAGGAGTAATGATCAAGATAGGAAAATAATATTGAGATATAACTCAACAAAATATCATTGACTTTTATTATCAACTCTCTTTACTCACAACACAACCATTTTCCTCATTTTATTTCTCATTTCATTTTATTTTTTTTCATACATTTTTTTTCTTTATTTATTTATTTATAAACACGACTATATATATATGTGTGTGTGTGTGTGTGTGTGTGTGTGTGTGTGTGTGTGTGTGTGTGTGTGTGTGTGTGTGTGTGTGTGTTTGTATGTATATATATTGGTAAACCTCAAATTTAAACAAACAAGTTGAGTTGAGCACCCCCACACTTATTTAAGGAAAGACTCATTTATCCCCCAAGATTGGGTCAATTCATTGTTTTTCACTTTTAGGCTTGTAATGAGCTATATAACAAAGAATGGGATAATTAGGCTCAAAGGGGCTTAAACAAATGGATAATTTAAGGGTAGGCTTATTTGGCTAGTAGCTTAACAAGACACAAATGCCTAGATCATTTCAAAATATGCATGCGGACAAGAGTCAAGTCAAGTTCTAGCGTAACTAGCAATCATGAGTGAGATATCACACAAAAAAAAGGAAGATGGAAAAATGTATTCTATTCATAATAGGATCAAAATCTCACAAGGGTTAATTACCTATCACAAATGATCTGCAATTTAGCATTTTAATCCAACTTATTTTACCAAGAATGCAAAGATACTATCAAATCATGCGAGTCGAAACAAACGCACAATATTTGCTCACAACATTTACAACCACAAAATATGACGAAAAATCATGCAATGCAATGCACATTTTTATTTTAATTTTTTTTTTTAATAAAATTTTATAACAAATAAAATCTTAAATACTAC